>VZTG01001350.1:741376-1149897 GCA_013397845.1 Melanocharis versteri | reverse complement strand
GCAGGGCGGGCGGGGAAGGGCCGGCACATGGGCCGGGGCCGGGCACTGCCGGGGCCGCGCCACGGAGCGGTTGCACCGGGGCTGCGTCTAACAGCAGAAAACCGACTGAACGTCTTCCCGATTTCCGTGACACAACTCCTACGCTTCCTTTACTAACTTCCTTCTCCTGGTCTTTTTGCAGACCGGGGTGGAGGAAGGCACCTGGAGCACAAGCTCCTCGGTTTGAGATGTCCTTTGTGTACGAGGCTGTTTCTGCCTCTCAGGTGCTCCTGAGGAGCAGGCAGCATTGCTGGGGAATGGGCTCGGTGATGCTAAGGGCAGAAGTAGTACCTCTGCCTCTCAGTGGACAGACAGGTCAGGTCGGTCAGGAGACAAAAGGTGACTCCTTGTCCTGTGCCTGGGAGTAAGAGGGCTGCTGTTGTCACCACTTTTCTTGATAATGTTGTTGGGCTGTAGGTACAGGTATTGTAAGTTACTCGTTTGATATGAACACTCATATTGGCAAGAAATGCCGTGAAAACTGAAGGGGTGGTCAGTGAATGCACACACACTTGTTTATGCAGAAGAGGAGCACACAGTGAGGACTTTGGAGATGTAATGCTATTGATTGGGAGTTAAAAACAAGTCATGACATAACTAGTAAGAACAGCATGATCTAGTGATTGCTTGGAAAGAAAAAGACATATGAAGTTAAGTTTGTGAAAGTGCTTGGTAGTAGATAAAGAGCAGTATGTAATGAATAGTAAATGTTTTCCTTATTTTCCCTGTTTTGAGAAGCTCTGTGTGAAGTGGATGAATGAATGTTTGTTATAGTCTCTAGGTGAGGTTGAAGTCAGATCTCTACTGAAATGTGATATTAAAACACATGAAGTTTCTTTGTTACTGTAGGTTATTTTGGAAGAGTAAAATAGTTGTTTTTCGTGAAGGGGAACTAGGCCTGCTACTCAGTAGGTAATAGGAATGCCCATGCAGCCAGTCAGATGTAGATGGTGTTTCCTTGTGTGTATTGGATCACGCTTCTTGCAGAAAGTAGAATTGTTAACTGGCTGTATTTGCAGTGCCACTCTTTATTTATTTCATGTCCTCCCCCCAGCATGCACAGGGAGAGAAAGAGACAGTAACTTGTTTTTCAGCAGTGAAATGAAGTACTTTGAATAAGGCCTCTGCAAACAGTTAAAGACTTTTGGACAAAGATTACTTACACTCTTGCAGAACTAAAATGGCAGTAAAATGCTTTAGCGTCTTCTGGTCTATTAATCACTTACAAGGCCTTGTGTTCAGCTGTTAGTATAAAGCATCTCCTGTGATACATGGGATTTCTTGGAGGAAAAAGCTCTGGTTTTCCCCCTCTTCTTCTGGGAGAAAGGATTAGCTTAGACTGCATTGTAATGTTCTGGTTTTTTTTCCTCTAGCTTTGAGCAAAAAATGTATTTTCTCCGATGCTTTCATAATGTAATGCTTAAAATTTGTGTTAATGGTAAGTTCTAGAATGCTGGGTGAGTTTCTGTGTATATGGACTTTAATGTGCCTTTTTCCTCACCTAGGCACAGGGCTTGGTAGTAGGCAAGTAGACCTTTGCCCTCCCATTTTGCCTTCCCCTTCACAGGGTTTCTATCAGTTATGGGCAGAAACAAATTCTTGTGACTGTCGAATTCTTCTGGCAAGCGTTTTGCTGGCTTTCACAAACCACCTGTGCCCTGGTAATGGGTGCTGTGGAAGCTGTAACAATGATTACAATGCTTCATTTGAAATCAAACCTCTGTTTTAATTAGAGATGGGTCCCCTGGCATTAGCTTAAGACTTAATGGCAGATTCTTAAATACTCCAAATGTTTAGTCTCTGCAGTGTTCTGGATCTAGGCCTACCCATTACTCTAATTTTTCTTCCTCACTTAGCGCTTTCAGTGTTTTATTGGGTTTTTTGGGGTTTTTTTTTTGCATGGTTCAGTTGTGACTCTGCATTACTTGTTAAGAGAATAGTTCTTCATAAATGCCTTAAAACCATGTTTCCACTTCTCTGAAACGAAAACCAACCTTTTTTAGCTTCTGCAATGAAGTATCTCAATTTAATTCATGTAAAATTAGTAATTTTACCTTTTCTGTTTCCATGCTTGTCTTTTTGAACAGTTGAACAGCTTCTCTATCAGGTTTCCAAGTTCTGTTCAAATGCTGTGCTTTAAATCACTTCTTTGGATACATGCAGAACAGTTTATAGTATTTCTTAGCAGAGAGAAAGGACTCACTGGAAGACTGAGTAGTGCCATAGGAGGCTGTAAACCTGTTTATCCAGTTTACACTGTTTGTGTCAGCAGCCTAGTCAGTGAAAAAAACTTTATAAAGATTTTTTGTCTTTTAATGATTGTGATGGAGGATAAAAATGCAAATATAATCAGAAATTCAAGAGAAGGTACCTGGTTTTTGTAAAGGCACTCTCAGTGTCAGAGTGTAAACTTAGTCTTTTTTTAAAAAGGCCTGTAAGCTTTGAAATATAACTTCTAGATATAGTCTATTGATAATTTATAGGAAGAGCTAAGATGTATGTATTCAAGCCTGGATTTACCTAGGGCCTTTAGCTACAACAGAATGTAGTTTTCTTGGTTATTGTTAGGTACTGTAGGTATTAGTGTGCTGAAGTTGCCTGTGTTTTTATTTGCTTTAAGATTCAACTCAAGGCTTTAGGGAATGTGTGATTAATACTTTAATCTTTACTGCAGTATTAACTTGAATGTTCAGTTTAATTTGAGTCTCATCTATACAAACCTTTTACTTGAATGAGCCAACAGCACATCCCATAGTTCAGTCTGCTGTTTGCTTTGCTGGGTAAGGAGAGTGTGACCGACAGTGAGGGACATGGTTTTGCTTCTTTTCTGTGACATTGCTGAGGCTATATATTGAATATGCTTTTTGATTTGTGTATCACTGTTAAAGAGAGCTGCTGAGGAACTATAGAGGGTCCAGCCAGTGTATTTAGGGGCACAGGGCATATGACCTGTGAGGAGGGGGTTGAGGGAGCTGGGCTTTAGTGCTGCAGAGGGAGACCAAGGCAACTTAGAGGCAATCTAAGTATGACCTACATCTACCTAGAGGGACATCCTGTTCTTGGTGGTAAGAGATCAAGAAGGAGCAGCAGCCATGAGTTTTAGCTTAGGAGGGCAATAGAAAAAGCTTCACACAGAGTGGTCCATCACTGGGACAGCTTTAAGCTGACCTGATTTGATGCTGACAATAATTCTGCTTCAGACTGGAGGCTGGAGTAAAAGTATTCAAGAGGCTTCTCTTCTGGATAACACTTTGATTCTGTGAGGATATACTTTCATACCTGGTGTCTTGTGCTTCTTCCCTCCTAGACATTTTCATCTCACTTCTCTCTGTGGTCACTTCATGGAGGGAGGAGATGCACTGCACAGGTAGTGCTGACTTCCTGTTGTGTGTCTCTCATTAAGTACAGAAGTTAAATAAAAATCAGTGATTCAGAGATTCCTCTCAACCAGTCTGTCAGGGAGGTTTTTCTAGCTGCCTTCTATTGAAACTTTTGTTGTTGTTTTTCTCCCTCAGGTTCAACTTGATTGTTCAGTTCTGAACCATGTGGCCTGTGGGTTTATTTACATTTCTTTCATACCAGCTTTGGAGTCTTGATTGGTAAGGTTACCATACACAGTATATCCAGTAAGCTGTGTGGCTTCTCAGCCCTCTGTACTAGGGTCAAGGTAGCAGCAGTGCATTAGAAAGATGAATGTGCAGTGCCAACTTATAAATTTTTCAAGTCCTGCTTTAAAAGTTAATATCTCTCTTTCTAAAAATTTGTCTTAGAATAATGCAAATACAAGAACAAGGCAGGTTATTTTCTCCTTTCATCTTTATTCAGTACCTCATTTTTAAGAAATTAACAGGTGTATGGTAAAGTAGGAAAGAGGATTCAAACTGAGGAGACTCACTTCTGTGAGTTTTCTTGTACACACTGTTCCGGATGAAGCACATATGAAATGTACTAACACCCTTTACAAAGACGCTAATGCTTCGCTTTCATATCTGAAAATAATTCAGTTAGTACAGGCATGAGAGGCAAATGTGATCTTGTAATGTATCAGGCTGGTGACTCAGTCATCTTGTGATATGTTAATGTATGCACAAGCTCTTCTTCAGACTTCTGCGCTACTAGTGTACAGGATTTCTTGAGTATTCCCTTGGTGCATGTGATGTTAAATGATCTTTTACTTCAGGTTCTGCTTTGTACTATTACATCTTTCCCTACTTTTTTTTTCCTCCGAGCTTTGGGGCTGCAGAATTCATTGTGTGTCCTTTTACCCAGCCTTTGCTGTTGATTGTCCTTTTGAGTTTGTCTGCTGATGTGCAATTGAACTGTGTTAAAACCTACTCCATTGGGATCTCATTAATATACCTCTCCATTCTCCTGATTTCAATTTCTCTCTCTTCTTTACTGAGTTTTTTTACATATTTCACAATTCTTAATCCGGTTTTTACAGTTCATCAGGATTCTGATGTGTTGGATGTTTAACTGAAGTTTAGTTTATAAACTAATCTAGCAGATGACTGAAAGATATTTTTTTCTGATATTCTGGTATCCTTTGACTGTATTGCATTTTTGTTTCAATGTGTCATGTTTGTTGTGTTTTTATCTTAATTTTTCTGGTTAATATCCATTTTTAGCATTCAAACAATTTAGAAGGTGATATTTTATTGAGAACCTGCATACTCATGGCAGCATTTCAGGTCACTACATATATGAATAATAATTTTCTGTTCATCAGTAAGCCACACACCTTGTGTTATATGTGTAAATCTCTCTCTGGCTTGGTTTGGTGGTGGCCTTATGTAGCTGTATTGCTTGCCAGAAAAATGTGGGAGGAATCATAGTTACAGATAACTCAAATTGCAAGTGAGGTTGTTTAGCCCTGCTTAAAGTAGGGAAGACAATGACTTCAGGCCAAGTTTCTCAGTGCTTTATTCAGCTTTGGAAATGTCCAGAAATGGAAATTGCACAGCTGCACTGATCAATTAGGGGTGGCAAAAAGCTCAGAAGCTTTTTTGTTTCTTCTTTGTCTGTTACCTTTTGTTCTCCTACTACATGTCACTGAAGAGCCTGGCTCTGTCATCTTGACACCCGTGAGAAAGCCATCTGGAAAGTACAGGGTGGCTGCTGTTACAGTCCTTCTAAACCACCTCTGCTTCAGGCTGAAGAGGCTCTGTTCTCTTGGCCTCTTCTCACAGCCCCTTGCTACCTTGGTGTCCCTTCACTGACACAGTTTTGTTTATCTGTGCCTTCCTTATATTGAGTGGGGGCAGGGGGAGGGACGCTAGAGCCGGTATTCCAAAAGGAGTTGGAGTGCCAAGGATAATAGGTGCTCTCAGTCTGCTGACCTCTGTTCCTGTTAATACAGATGAGGATGCTGTTGGCCCCTCTTGTTTCCAGGTCATGCTTCTGGCTCCTGTTTGGCTTCTGCCTACCAAGACCCTTGGGGTTTTTTTTCCAGCAGAGCTGCTCCTTGGCTGAGCAGTGCCAACCTATACAACACCAAGGGCACTTCCTTCCTGTGCAGAAGACTGTTGTCCTGCTTAATTCCATGAGGTTCCTGTCAGCTTGCTCCCCAGCCTGTCCAGGTCCCTCTGAATGGCAACCCTGCCATCATGTATGTTGTCTGCTCCCCCCAGTTTATCTGCAAACCTGATGCAATAAACTTGTACGGTAAGATGTTTACTGAGGCAGTGGGAATGACTCCACATCCCCAGCAGATCCCTTTGCATGTGAGCAGAGCAGTTGTAGTGCACAAGTCAGCAGGATAAGCTGACTGACTTTGAACTCTTAGAAAAAGTAGGTATCATTCGCTTAAGTGTGATAAGGCAAAGTGCAGATTCTTGGAGATGTCCAAAGATATAACTTGATATTGCTGTTTGGTGGTCAAACTGCTGATGTGGTATTGTGTAGGCTTGAAGATGTACAACAGAATGGGCTTAAATACCTGAAAGAGGTGGACAGTTCTTCCTGGAAGAATTGACTTGCTGTTTCAATAGTGCAGATGAGATTTTTGCAGGTTTCCATTAAAATATGTGTTTGATCTGCAGAGAGATTGTACAAAAGGTAGAGGTTGGAGTTAGGTAGTTTCTAATGTATTAAACTGTATAATTACATTGCAAATGGTACAGGAAAGGAAGCTTACTGTTGGTTAACACATACTATGGCATAATCTGAAAATTTAGTAAAGCCTTTCTGTTTACTTTGAATGTGAAATCTTATTTTAGAAGAAAACCCATGTGATGCACATACCAGGAATGTCATGCACAGAGCTGACTTTGTCTCCTAGCCATTTGGAGAAGTGTCCTGTCTTCGGTTTGTTTCTCTTCAATTGTTTTTATTCCTGAAATCATGTATTTAATTATTTCTGCCTACTTGTGCTTTGCATCTGACAGGATAGCAGAGTGTTGTGTGTTAGGAGGATTACAAAATGAACTGGGAATGAGGCTGTATCTATGTTGCGGGAAAAAGCTCTTTTGATGTGTTCAAAGTGCTAGTGCAACATTAGCAAGGTCTCAGATTCATTGAGCTTGGGGGTTTGCTTGAGAAAAATGTGAACAAAAGCATAATGTGGAGAGCAGTGATAAGGATCAAGAGTTTTGAGAGCATGACTTGGAAAGACTGAATCACAGAATAAATAGCAGTTGCTTAGCAAGAAGAGACTGAAGGAGGCATTGCCTTGGTCTGAAAACCTACCATTTTGGCTAAAAAAACTGCAGACTACAGGCTTCTTGTAGGCTGCTGTTAGGGCCTGTTTCTGCTTCCTAAGACATTGGAGGATAACTGAAAATATTATTCCTGTGATTATCATAAGCATATCTAACTGCAGGAGGGGGAGAAGGGTTAATGAAGCAGTTACTGACTGAAATGTAGTCCCTGCTGTTAGTAGAGTCAGGTCACCAGGTCTTATGGAATATAAAGATTTCCTACTTTAATCTTTTGTTTCTTTATGAATAGATTATAATGATCTAATTGTTATTGAGCAGAACTAATCTAATAAAGATGTAATATCTGTGCTTCCTGTTTTATCAATTAGTGAGCTGTTCCACGTACTGCTAAATAAAAATGTATTTGAAAATATTTCAGACTGCTTTTCTTACTTTGATTCATTACCCCATATGTGCTGCATGTTTAAGATCCTGTGAAAAACTGTGTCCTTGACAATAATTTGACGAAGTTGCTGTCTCTTCCTTTTTTTTTTTAAACACCTGTAAATCTGATGCACAAATGTGCAGTTCTTGTTGGGGGGGTGGCAGGGTGGATAAATAATTTTTCTTACCTTCTTGATCATAATAAGCTCACTTATTAATTTTAAACAATTTGCAATAATCATGCACTTGTCCAGTTTCTTTGCTTTTTCTCAGAGCATACTTGTTTGGTTTATCAGTTTACTTCTCTGGAAAAAGCGATTTTTATTTTTTCTGTTACATTGGAATGGATACAACAGCAGTTGAGAAACATTGCGAGTTATTTGAGATTTAATCTTGTTGTGCAGAAAAGGAGAGTAAAGGAAATTGAATACATTTTGCCCTGTGCAGGGCTTGAAGATCCTTCTAAGCAGTTCGTAGCTTGTATCCTAGTTCTCTTTACCAGCTCTTAGTGCCAGAAATCCAAAGGATATGCTAAAAGCATCAGCAAACAGCAAATTGAAGGTCTACAGTTAAACTCAGATGACATACTAAGAAATGAGAAATGTCACTCTTGTCATAATAATTTGAGCTAGCAGTGCTGCAAGAATATTTTCAGTTGACCAAAATTCAGTGGCACAGGGTCATATAGAGGCAGTTTATAGAAGCCCTCCTATAAATGCTGGAATTTGACTTCAGTTGACTTCAATTTTCAGTTGAATGCCACTGACTATTTCATATTTTAATATCAAAGGTGCCTTACTGAAAACTGCGTCTTCCTGAAGCATGATGTTTGTAAACCCCCTTTTCCCATCTTATATATGTTGGAACAATAAGTCCTCGTCTCTGTGTTGGATGGTCATACATAATCATTCTTATGCTGCAGTCATTTAACCTCAGGATTCTGTGCCTGTGCATTCAGACTAAATGCTGATCTGGTGTCATTTTGAACACTGTGTTCTGCATCTTTCTAGTTCTAGTCTTTTAAATCCTAGCTGAAATATTTTCTTGTCATTTGTGGATCTGGCATGCATTTTTTCACTTCAGTGTTTCAAGCTGTTGTGGAGGCCCAGTCCTGTGAAAAGGTAGTTGAGAATTAAAGCATGAATCCTGATGTTACAAAAAGCCTTGTCTTTTTTCTGTCTAAAACAGCACAGCTAAGGGCTCTGATAACATAGCACCACAAATCCCCTTGTTAAACAAGTTACTTGACTCTTGAGGTTGTGTGCAGTGTGGTCAGTGGTGACAGGTTTTTCTTGATGTGGTCTGAGAGCATCAGCCTTTGTTAGTCTCGCTGGCTTGCTGCTGGCAGATGAAGTAATGGTTGTGTGTAACCTAACAAGATAAGCTCCTGGGCAACAGTTACCTGGAAAATAAGTAAAATGAAAGCGTCAGGCTGCCTCTTCTTGGGTCTGAGGACTTTTCAGACCGCTGCATTCTATGCTGGCAGTTGTTTCTGCTTTCATGTGCTTCCTAGAATACTAGGGGCACTGGAATGGCTGAGAGATGCATTTACATTGCCCTCAAAAATGAATAGCCTGCTCATTTAGTGAGAGATAGAGGCTCTGTACTGTGTCATCAGGGAGGTTGAATTTGTGTTTCTACTACTCTGACCTATTTTCATAGTTGAAATACATCCCAGTTTTGTTTCTGAGAGGTTAGGTCAAAACTGAGTGTTCTGTATGAACAGACAGCTCAAGCACTTGGCCTGTGGGCAGAGGTGTGGATTTTGATAGCTTGGCCAGCTGGGTAGTCAGCGCATACAGAGCTCAGTGTTGCCTGCCTCCATCTCTTGTTGACTCAGGAGCCTTCCATCATGTCAGGTTATGAAACACTTAAATCCTGTACCCATATAGTGAGGGGGAGATCGTGCCTTCACAGACTGAAGGAATGGAAGTGAGCACTGATGGGAAGGGTTGGATTTACTGTCTTAGATATGGGAGGGGAGGATATCAAAAAACCCGAACTGTAGACTATAAGCTCTGGGAAAACTTGTGGTAGGAGTTCTCCTGGCATCTGCTTGCCTACAAGGTGCCTTCAAGAGCGACCTGCCTTCTCCACCCCTACCCTCTGTTTGATCTTAGTCTCCTGAAGTTACCAGAGTTCTTTCAAATCTCTGAAGATGGTGAAGGGCCAAGAATGGAAACCGTATGAGAAGTGTCTGAGGTCATGTGGTCTGTCCAGCTTGCAGAAGAGGAGACTGAGGGGAGACCTCACACTGGTCTACAGCTTCCTCAAGAAGTGGAGAGACTGGCACTGACCTCTCTGACTAGTGACAGGACCCAAGGGAACAGCATGGAGCCATGTCAGGGGGGGTTTAGGTTGGATATTAAGAAAAGCTTCCTCAAGCAGAGAATGACTGGGCGCTAGAACAGTCTCCCCAGGGAAGTGGTTGCAGCACTAAGACTACCAGAGTTTGGGCAATGCTCTCAGGCACGTGATGTGATTCTTGGAGTTGTCCTGGGCGTGGCCAGGAGTCGGATGCAGTGATCTTTATGAGTCCCTTCCACCTCAGGATATTTTATGAATCTGTGATTTTAAGTCTAAAGCAGCAGGTTCTTCTGCTGTGAAGAGCAAATAATTTCCCATTTTTATTTCCGGCATAAGGAACAGAAGTAGTTATTTGTGTAAGACTTCATTCTGCTGCTCAATTACTGGAGAGGGAGAAGATAAATTATCTTGACCTCTTAAGTGGCACCTGTCTGCAGGCTCTTCAGACACTTGAACCAGTAAGAAGAAAAAGGAAACTTTAAATTTGGGTTGAGAAAAAAAACCCACAAACAACGTTGGGCTATATACAACTGAAGTGTGTGTGTATATATTTGTAGGATGGGGCATCTTTACTTCCATCTAACAGGGAGGAGGAGGGGAAGACGACAACTTGTTCTGTAATAAGGGCTCTCCATTTATAAATTATTAAGGCATGTGTGGGATCCTAGATGAGATCAGTCTATTTTCAGTTGCATCCTTTTGCTGAAAAATTTGGAACAACTATAGTCAAGCAGCTGTTAGTTTTTCTGTAGCTTGCTGGGGAGGCACCTGTTGTGCTGCAAGGTGAGGTAAAAACTTTGTTAACGAAATATTTGACCTAGATGAGGAGAATGTTGGCTGCTGCTAAGCCTACACACAAACTTCTAGTGTACTTCATTGTTACTGAAGTTGGCTTCATTTCCCTCAGAGACATTTGTAGTATGTTTAAAAACTATTAATACGATCAGAAATGAATGTTTCTTCCAGCTAAGTTTAAAAAGCTGCTATTAGTAAATAAGGGAAGAAATACCTGTTAATGAATTGAATGAAGATAGCAGCATGCAGAATTAGTGCATTGATTTTTAGAATTGCTAGAAACTTTTTAGAAGTAGGCTTAGCCTTGAATGTCATTCATAGCTATAAAAACTTAATTAATACCATCTGTAGATCAATTTTAGGTATGGGCACATTCTTCCTCAGGCTTTTTTCAATGTATAAAAAAAGGATGTATTAGACCAAACTTGATATCATTGTTTTATATAAAGAATACCACAGGAGATTATTTATATTGGATCTGCTAGAAATCACTACTTTGTTGTCCTGTGCAGCTTGTCCTGTATAGCAGATGAAAGGTAACTCTGAGGTGCATTTCTTCTTGTGGGTTTTTTTTTTCAGTATTTCATTTTGGTTCTTATTTTTTGGCAGAACTTGCTGTGTAATTTACATTGTGATTTCCCTGCCCTCTCTATCTTGATAATCTTGGCTATCCATGTAAAAATTTGGGAGTGGGTATATTAAAGTTGTGCCAATACTTGTCTAGTCTCTTTTCCAGTGTTGGAGTCATGATGCTAATTAAATCTAATAATGCACTAAATATGCTGTTGGTTTATAGCCTGTTTCCTTAGTACTTCAGGTGAGGCTTAAATGGATTACCCTAAGTTTTCTATTCTCAATGTGGCCATGCTAAAATATTTTTAAACATACATTTTATAAAGTTTCTTGCTTCTATTTAATTTGGCTTGAAATATTTGAGTAAATTGTGGTAACAAATTTGAATGTATTAAAATGGGAGTATAACTAATCCCATTGTAGCATGAAAACTTAATGTCTCATTCATGTACGTATTTTGGGCTCCTTAATAGCAGACATTTGACTGTTGAAGGTGGAGGCCATGTGGTCAGGGAGATTCATCTTAAAAATCCATGTGTGTATAGAGATGCAGATATTAAAACCCTCACTTTTCTAGAGATGTATGTGCTTTCTGTTGAACTGTATAACTACACTGGTGCATTGTGATTACCATAAATATCGAGCCAGTTAGTGTAAAATAATAAGAGTGTACTTTAGTTACAAATGGTCATTTGCTTGGCCTGTGAAACAGGTCATCAAAATACAGCGCCCCAATAAAAAGAACAGTTCTTAATTTGTATTATTTATGTAGAATCTTTAGTGTTTATTTACTAGGTCTATGTGTTTGCTACAGACAGGACAGTTATGAATTTAATACTAATGCTCTTTATTTTATAAAAAAACTTTAAATACTCTGTATCAAATAGCAACAAAAAATCTCCAGTGATTAGATCAAACATACAGGAGCTCTAGATCATTTCCCCTCTAGATGAAAGCAGAGTGGGTATCATACAAAATCAATTAAACACAGCAATTCCAGAAATGTTGCTTGCCTGATGAGGACAGTGTCCTATTTAGTCTTCATTAATTGCTTCCTGGATAGCAGCAAATAGTTCTGTAGTTAGTTGATTTCCAGTTATCAGTTGTTTGTATTGGTCAAATTCTTAAAGCACTGCAGAGGAATGAATTCCCTATTTTAGCAGCTGGTGTCTGTTGGAATCAGCAGGAGTAAGCTGTGTAACTGGTGGATTAGATGTCTGCCCACGGGACTGTAGTCAGCAGCCTGTGACAGTACTGAGAGAGGAAAATGAATTTAACACACGCATTGCCTCAATTTCTTTCAGATGCTGGCCAGAAGAAGACCCCAGACAAGAAAGATGGGCGACGAATGTCTTTTCAAAAACCTAGAGGGACTCTTGAATATTCTGTAAGTTACTGCTTTATTGTTAGAGTGTTACTGCAAAACAAGTGCAGGCTAAAAAGTCACGTTACAAAATATAAGCAAAACTGTAATGTACATTACCTTTAATGTTAGAATTCTGTGTGTCTGTTAGTTTAGTTAGGCAGAAATTAAATCAAGGAATTAGCTGGTAGTACTTAGGCTGTTTTTCTCTTAAAGTGCCTTTTTTTTCCCTTAGAAATCCCGAGCTAAACAAACTGTTGACTGGTTCACTTTTAGATAACTTGTTAGAAACAAATAACAATAGTTATATAATTATGTGCAAGTTCTCGGCTTTCAGCATTATTAATAAACTGTTGCTATCGGGGGAATAACAGAATAAAGTTGGGAAGGGAAGCTGTGTCTTGATACTGACCTTCTGGTATTCTCCTAATAATTGCCGTAGATCTGTGCCTTTTACTGTATAACTCTGTTTCTGCATCAGTATCTGAAAATGGAGCCTTTCTCTCTGTTCTGTTCTTGAAATGACCCTCAAACTGTGCTGCAGTCAGCTTTCACATTTGTGGTTACTAAGGGAAACAGAAGTGAGAAGTATCTGTCTTGTTATATACTGGAAATATAATTAAGCCTATAAATAATGCTTATAGAGTTGATGTTAAGATAGGGGAAGTCTCCCACATTTATCTTTGAATGCTTTTGAAGCTGAACATGATAAATAAAAATGAGAACTTCTTTCTGAAAAGTCTTTACTTGACCTCTTGGTGTTCTCCTATTCCAGGAATAAGAGATATGAGGGAGACTTAATTCTGTTACATTAAGCCAAGCTGTGATACTGCTTAAGTACTGAGAGGGCTCTGATAGTCATTTAGAGAGAGACAGAGTATGTGTGTGGTGGAGCAAGAAGCACTTTATTAGTGTGGCTTTTATCAGAATTTGAGTATTATTCTAGCCTGCTCTAAAGACTTCCTTCAGAACAGAAATTCTTGCTGCTTAGATTCTAGCAGTTGAAGAATATTAATGTAACTGTGACTGTTGTTGATGTTATATTAAAGCCATTTAGTCTGAAATACCTGGAAAAAATGGTGTGGTGTAGCTCTGTATTACAGGCATCCATACTCAGTAAATCCTGTAATTTCACTCTTGCCATCATGTAAATGCTTTTACTTTGGTATCTGAGATTCCAGGCAAAGTAAAAGCAACAAGCTTTCCTTTTTTTAACTTGGTGTGTTTATGTCAAGTTGTCATGTACTTCTGCAGGTTTTTGTGTTCCAGTAGGTGGGGTTTTAGATCCAAAAATAGCTTTCTTAATACGTACTGAAGTATGCATCACTTCCTTGTGAGTCAAAAAGATGATTCACAGGAATCAAAGGCTTTTTGTCATCAAACTTAGTCCACCTTCTAAAGGAGCCTGTTGCATGTATGGAACATGGTGCATTTCAGCTTCACAAATGCTGTATTCTGTCAGGTCTTGCTGTACATTTCGCTCATGAAGCTCATGAAGCACTTGAGTAGCATTGTGGTTTTGGATCTTTTGGTTAATATTGTGTACATATATTTTAATAAAATGCACAGATATAACCTTCAAGAACTGAGCTTGTGCTCACTGCAAGAGAGGTCTGGTAACTATGGTGGTAATTTGCTACTGTTGTTATTTATGACTTTATTCCATATGAAGAGGTGCACTTGTGTCTGGTTTCTGGCTTAGTCCTGCTTCCCATCACAGTGATGACACACATGTACACACATACATGTGTTTGTGTACCTGCATGTGTTACTGCTTTGAGTAGAGGATGAAAGCAGAAACCAGACTCCCCCTCACCTCCCAGCATTGTTGAAATTAGTGAGGGTTTTTGCCTTTTTTTAGATAATAATTTAATATGTTAGTTTTTGCAGTGGCTACATGGTTTTAGGAGGGAAGGTCTTATATATATTCCAGAAGTTCGGAGTGAGTTGGCATCTCACTGACGCAAACTATGAGGTTTTAATATGAAGTAGACTTTGCACCAGAATTTTTTTAGAAAAAAAATTATTATGGGACAAATAAACAATAAAATAAATGTTCTCTTTAAAGCTAAAGACAAAATGCAATTAATGTTTAAGATTTTAATGTAAAATTCCCAAGGCATGAAAACTTGAACCTGCTGTTCTGTATGCAGCCGCAGAGAGAAGATGTCAACAGATATTGTACTAATTAATGGAAGTAAGTCCTAAACTGCTTCTGAAGGATACAGAAAAAACTGGCTCATTTTTGCTGATACTGCTTAGACAGTGAACAGATATCTTTTAATAGTTTATCCTTTTCTCCATGTCAGTCAGCAGATTAGATGCAAATTGATATTGTCTGTCATTTCAGAATTCGCAGTTGATGCTCAAGCCATATGCTTTCCCCTTCAGCCTTTTGTGCTCCATGCTGTACAAACACAACTGGTGCCTTCCTATAAGTGTCAGAAGAGCCAACTATGGGTGAATAGTGGAGCATGAGCAGAGTGTTGCCCACTGATCACCAGTGATAGTAGCATGCTAGCAGTCTTTTGACTTCAGTGAAAGCCTTCTAACTGCTCTTCTTTTTGTGAAGAAAGGAATAATTGTGGTTATTTACAGATAGATTTAGGTTTTGTTTTAAAAAACGTTTGTAAGTGGGCAGTTGAAATGGATGATCTGGTTTATCAGTGTTGGAGGCTCCAATGTAAGACTTTCCTTCCTTCATTTCTCTGGGAATTGAAGACTGTGCTCTCCTGAAGTAGTGAATAAGTACTTAATACACAGATTATGTTGTCCAGGTTATGGAAAGAGCCCAGTATCAATTCCTGAGGGTCACACAAGCCTTTAGTAGACCATAGCCTCAGGACTGAGTTTTCAGCCTGTGTATAGGGAATGCTAAGGGTTAGTTCTATTGCCATTTTAAGCCTTTACATTCTATTTAGACAACTACACACTTAGGAGTTTTTAATGATTTTTTAAAATTTCTTTACTCTTCTATTTCAAATCCAGAGACTGTGTTCTTTTTTGACTGCCACTTTTCTTTGAGCATGCCATTGTCGTAATCTTTTAACCCATTTTTGGGGTATATAGGAAATGTAGATCATGATGATGATGTTACTTCATCTGTTACTAGTCTTTTACTAATTATTTTTGAATTTGGCTTTATGATATTTACGAGGTTTGTTTTACTGATGTTGCATATTGTATAAATTAGGTCTATTAACAATTAGCTAATATTGTCATAATTGGTATTTCTAAAGACTTGGGTACAGTGGCAAAGGAGTGTTATCTGCTCCCTTTTGTCCTCACCCTTTTTTTTTAGTCATCCCATTTGTTGAATTTTGTTAGTTCATTTTAAAGCTCTTAAATTGTTGTTTGATTGTTTTCTGGCTCTTGGACATCTAGTGTTGAAATAAAAAAATAATTATGTCTGCACTCTGATTCATGTGTATTTGATGTATAATTTTTAATGGAGGAATGAGTGAATTCTGACTGTTGAGGTGCAATTGCAGTAAAGTTCATTAAAATATCAGTAGAGAATTTGGTTTAAAATAAAGTTTTTGGAATAACTTTGCCAGCTGTTAATCTGGAGGAAATAAGATAGTTTTAACCAGAGAAAGTGGTGGCTGAAGTTCTCTGTCTGCTGGTATGCACAAGCACACCTGACAAACGTGAGTGTATTCTCAATGAAGATTTAATATCCAAATATTTATATAAGATTTTGAATACTCAGAATAGCATTTAAATAGCTACCTCAATGTATGGAAAGTTTAGTTTCTGAGAGAGAAGGAATAATTTCTTGCCTTCTCTTACAGAAGTGAATTGATAAGGGAAAAGCTGGGGATCTGTGGTATGTGGTGGTGGCAACTATTTCAATCTTGTTAGTTCTGTGCTTTTCTACAAAGTTATTCTTTGAGCTTTTGGCTGTTGAGATTCTACTTTTTAGACTAGTAAAGGGCCTGAGAATTGGAAAATAGGCCTTTGAATCTAGGAAGATACTTCAGGAAGTCTCTATTAGGTGAGCAGTGTCCTTGTTTAGAGAAGGTGTCTGTGCTGGTCCCTGAAGTCCATGAAGTGTGGAAATTTGCCTGTGCGAACTTCATAGACAAACAAAAAGGAAGCTTATACTTGCTATTGTGTATTTTATGAGTGACATAAACCCTTTAGTTGCCAAGGTATTTCACAAGATGTTTTTATTTCTGAAGGCTGTAAAGAGTAAATGCACTCTAAAAAGGGCTTAAGCTTTGTGGTTTTTAATTGAATGCTTTTAATTTGTTTTATGTCATAAGTTAGTCTAAAATATCAATTGCTTCAATCAATAAGTGATACATAAGAAATATTTACCTAGCAGCTGACTGTTGTCCTTCAACATTTATGTGAGAGCAAACTCATTTATGTGAGTTTTACGTAGACAAAACTTATAATTTCACTTTAGAGTTTGTTTTAGCAAGCTTTCTGTGTTATGTAGAGCTTCTGATGGAAACACAACTGTTCAGTGATTTGGTGGTTAGTTTTGTTCTGGTCTGTGAAGCACACAGTATGTATCTGGTCTGGTTGCAGTCCTGTTTTGATTTCTGCTTTAGTACCAGTTAAACATGGCATATGAAAATATTATTTTTTTTGTAAATCTGTGGTCATACAGTACTGAATAAAAGCCACTACAGTATAGTCTTCCATACTGGAAATACTAGTGTAGAGAGATGTTTGCTGCTTTGTTTAGCTTATTGGCTTCCTGTATAAAGAATTCTCATAATAGGTTTCTAATCCTATTTTTAAAAAGCTAATTGCCTTTTCTTTGGCAATGCTAATATCTTTTTGTTAGTGAATCTAGGTTGACAAATGCACCTTTACAAAATGATATGGAAAAGAATTCTCTAACTCTACTTATATTTAGTTGCAAATGTATCTTAGCTTATATAGCTTCATCTTAACTGATAAAATCTATTTTTTCGTGGTACAGCGTTTATGAAGCCTAGTGCCATTATTCAGTAAACATTTTGGTTGTTTGTTTCCTTGTGTCTCCATTATTCCTAAGGCTATGAATTCTTTATTCTGAAAGTCTTTCTGTATAAAAATTGTTTCTTCCTTTTGCTTTCTTATGGTAGCTCATTTTGAATACACTTTGGGAGATGGAGGTCAGAATCTGAGCTTGAAAAAAAGTCCTTCCTTAGTTGGGAATCACTTTCTCAAAAGGCTTATGCTCCATCTCCTGTCATAATAGTTGACCTGCTTTGCTTCAGCATTTTTGCATTTTCTCAGTGATGGATTTTATGTGAAAGTCAGGGTCTAACAGAACCTTATTTCAATAGGAAGAGAGTGTGTTTATGTTTATAGAGAGAACTCTTCAGCTTTTCTGTAGGTAAAGAGTGGAGAAGAGGAGTTGAAGAGGGGGAATGAATCATTCTGTGAACCTAGTCAATGGTGTATTGCCCTGTGGTAACCAGCCGTGAATTTGTAGAAGTTCTGGTGCAGTAGCTGAGCCTACAGCTCAAACTGTGTGACTGACACTTCTGGCCACCTGGAAACACAGTGGGAAGGCATGTGTTTTTACCTGGGGTTGCAATAGACTAATACTTGAGGGGTAGGTATGTTTTTTGGGGTGGCGTTGGTTGGTTGGTTTTCTTTTTTTGATGAGTGGACAGTCATAAGAAATGAAGACATAAAAGAATCTTGGTAAATCTACACATGCTAAAATTTGTAAGCCACTATTTGAACTAACTGCTTACAGGTTTGTTTTGTTTGTTTGTTTGTTTCCTCAATTGATACAGGTGGAATCAAGAGATACTTTAAACAGTATTGCCTTGAAATTTGATACAACGCCCAATGAATTGGTTCAATTAAATAAGCTTTTCTCCAGAGCAGTCGTTCCTGGACAGGTACTATTAAACTATATATGTTACTTATCCAACAAAGTCCTCTTTTACTATATTTCTCATTCCTACCAGAGTGCTAAAGTACTTCTCTTGCTGGTTTTCCTATTGGCTTTGTAAAAGAGTTTTTCCTTTTTCTCTAGTCTATTCCTTGTGCCTATTAAATAACTGCCTAAAAAGGGAGTATGTAAGGAAGCTACCTGTCTCTCTTATTTAAGATCAGTGGACTTTTAAAACTAGATGTACTTAATGGTACAATAATAACACTTAGATATAAGCCAAATTGTTGCCTTGCAAATATAGCAGGCTGTTTACCAGCTCTAACTCAGCAGACACATTCAGGGTAGAGCTTACAAATAACGTTCTGTGACTGCATATTACTGCCTACAACTCTATTTTAATGAATTGAGTAATGTTTCTGTTCCACTTCGGAAACTTGATGTTTTCACCAGCAGTATATGAATTACCATTCACTTATTATAGGTTACTATTGCCTTTTTTTCTTTTTTTTCCCTTCTGTTTTTCTGCCTTCAATTTACACTTCTCCTTGAAAGCCAGGCCTGGAAACAGTGGATAGGTCAACTGTGGTATTAGCCATCAGCCATTTGGTATTTGCCCTTTGTTTGATAAAGTTCTGTGATCATTTCTGATTACTGCAGAACTTTCTGCTGCAGAATCTAGGTAGATTGAATGCCTGCCGTAGCTGAAATAATGTATTAAAGGTGTGAATACCTTCAGTTGAATTTTTTTTATATATATTCAGTGAGTCTGTTTCCTCATTGCTCAAATAGTAGAGTCGTAGCAAGAGAAATAATTGGACATGTCTTCCTTGGGCACACCTATTTCTGGCATGCTGTGTACTTTTAGTGCTTTCTATCTGAACTTTTTTCTCAATTATTATTACTGAAAATCAAAATTATATCAATATAGCATTTAAAAACTTGAAATGCTAAAATTTCAAGTACTTTGTATGGTATTTTTTCCCTCAACTCATAATTCTGTTAAAAGCAATGGGAGCAGGAATGGTTTTGTATATAAATATATGTGAACTGGTGGGAAATCTAAAGTAAATCTGAAAGCATAACTAACTTCTAACTACATTATATCTTCTTTATAGATTTTGTATGTTCCTGACCCAGACTACATTTCTAGTGTGGACAGCTCCCCCTCTCTAAGTCCTGTAAGTCCCCTATCACCTACATCCTCCGAAGCAGAGCTTGACAAGGCTACAGTAAATGTAGGTATACCTATTGTCCTTAAAATTAATTTTCCCTTACAAGACAAATGTTACAGATGCTATGCTTTCTTCTTAAACTATCCTTTTGTTTTGGGGAGAAAGTATTAGACAACACTTGGAGTTGAAAGTAAAATAGTTCCTTTTTAAAAGTAAATACAAGATTTTAATCTTTGGAAATGATAGTTTTCAGTGTGAAAACTTATTTGAACGCAAATTACTTGTAGCAAAATACTGTCATTGCACACTGAAATCTTAATTTCTGTTGCATTTCTGTATTTGTTACGTTTCAGAGCTTGTTAAACATTTATCTCTAATCTTATTGACAGTTTTTGTAGAAATGATGTATTGTCAGGAGTGCTCAGGTTCCCCCTGCTTGCTGTAGAGGTGTGGGAGAGGGTTCTCTAGTTTCATTTCACAAAATGAAATTAAAAAAAGGGGGTACTTCAGTGAAGGGCTAGTATAGAATTAATTGTAGCTGACTTTTACTCAGTAGTTCTACCTTTGTAGACTTTCAAAAGGCTAAAAATGTTTAGCCATCCAAGTTGTGCTGTAATTCAGCCAAAAATGTAGATTTTTGGGTAGGAGCTGGTTTTGTAGAAGCATGTGTTTCCAGGAACACTGGTTTGCTGTTGACAGCATTCCCATGGGGAGCATTCCAACCAGGAAAATTCAGTATTTGAGCCTGAGCTTCTCTGCAGTTTTTGAAACTATGGCCTTATTTGGATGCTTCTTCATACATCACCACTGCTCTTTTCCCAGTTACTATCTTTTTCTCTCAAATAATGAATTTTCTTGGTAGCATATTCTGATAGTACCTCAGTCAAACTGTCTAACATCTATTCTAGGATTGCGTGCTCGAAGTTTAGGAAGATTTGAGACTTAAAGCATTTACTTATTTGCTTACATGACTTGGTCCAGACGAGTTTACATATAAAGGTTTTGCTTTGTTGCTGAACAGGTTCCCAAGCTGCATTACAAAGTCTGTGATGGCCCTTCTACTGAAAATTACTGTTTGGTTTTGCTATGATACCTTTTCTCTGTCTTTGTATGCCAGTTCTTATGTCTGCTGTCATTTGTGCTGAATAATTTCTTTTATGTTGGATGGCAAACTGGGGGTGGTGTTGCACAGTAAATAGACTCACCTGCAAGAATACATTCTTGTATCATAGATCTTGTATCTATATCACTCTCAGACGTGCCCATGTAACATATGTTGTGAGAAGTTACTTGAGGGAAAAATTATCAGTTTTACTATTAGAAATCAGAGCTTTTCCTACAGATTCCGTGCCAGAAAAATACCTTATTCTTTCTTTTGTTGATTATTTTGTGTATCTGTTAGCATATGGTAGATAAGGAGACTTAATAGCATAACCATACCTGTAATTTGTTTCAAAACTTTTTATTGACTATATTCTCATAGCGGAGATAAAAACTTGCAAGTGTAGAAGAAACAAAGTAAATGAAAATACTTAAAGTTAAAAACCTCTTCTGCAAGAGATTTTTTCATTTAATGTAGTCAGTCTGGTGCTGGCAACAACTGGAGTGTTGAATTTCATTTAACTGACACTTTATTGTTACATAACTATTTTGTGCATCTTGTTACGTGTTCTGGATCATTACAAGCAGTTCTTAAATGATTCAGGGAAAGTCAAATGAGCAGTGAGACAATATATAATAGTGTTTATTTTGTTTCTGAGGCCTTTCCAAGTTCCTTTCAAAGTTCTTCAAAGGAAGGAAGAAATATTTGTCAGAAAAAATCAAAGAACAGAAATGACTTGTATGTGTCAGTGTGGACCGTATGCATTTGGTTTTGTTTTCAGTCTCTCCAGCAACACAAAAGGCACTCAAGTTCTATGTGAGCAGCTAAGGCTGTAGGATTTTGTTCTTCATCATAGCACCTGTCTTTTGTGTTTTTCTTTTCTCTTTTTTCTGATTGCTGTCATTATGAAGGGGAGAAATACTAGTATACATTCTCTAATGCTCCCTTGATATCTGTTGTCTTTGACTGTCCTCCAATTTTGACTCCAGGTTTGCAGTTTAAATTTAAGCATCTTTCAAGGTAAAGACGTGTTCCTCTGCGTATATAATATAAAGGAGTCTTTCCTCTGCTCTGGTTGTTTAAGTCAGTGATTTCTTGTTATGAATTTAATAAGAAGACTAACAAATATCTGAATGCCTGTTCAGTCAAAAATACACTGATGTGTTCTGTTCTTGTTCTTCTGTTTTATTGATCATTGGAGTAGCTTAACACAACCATGTGGCTAGATACAAACCAGAATGTGGCTGATATAAAATCTGCATAACCTTGTTAAATTTGTTGGGTTTTTGGTAGGTTTTTGGTTTTGGATTTGGGGTTTTTTTTTGTTTTTGTTTGTTTGTTTAAATTTGCTATATTTAAGATAAGATTTTACTGTGTATTTGAATAATTTTGTTGCTGTCAGTGTGTATGTAAGAACTGGCTTAGATTTTGAAGCTTTTGTGACGCTGCTGGATTTTTGAAAGATTTCCTCATTCAGTAGTCTTAGGCACATATTTGAGAAGATCTTATATGCTTTGCTACCTAGAAAGCTTTAAATTCCACTTCAAAATAGTATGTAGTGACCAGGACATCATCATTAAATTGGAAAGTCTACCATTGTGCTGGTGCTTCCCACCCACCCCTCCTTTTCCCAGGCCACACTGGAATCTGAGATTGTGTCGTGTGGCAATGTAATGAGAAATAGCTGGCTTACTCGTAGTGGGCTTGGATAGCAGCTGAGCTCTTTCAGAGCCACTTGCTAAGTTGTGTCACAAGGGTGACCCTGGAGTTTTCAGTAGGAAGGCATATGTACAAGGAAAATTCATCTCCAAGAGGTTTGTTTCCTAATTATACCTTGATTAGCTTTTTCAGCAAAATTCGGTTTAGTGTTCTGTATATTGTTTTGGTTTTTTGGTTGATCTGTAATGAAGGTTGAAAGATGCAGGCAAAGGCTAAAGTAGTGCCAGAGAGGTGATGAACTGAAAACAATTGTGCATATTGTTCCTGGATGTGATTAAAGGCATTTATCTGCAATCTGTACTAGTGAATAGAACTGAACAGGAAAGCAGAAAACCAATGGAAACATGGGTGTTCATGTTTTCTAAAAATAGTAGTATTTTATTAGTAACTAAAAATAGCAATTATGTATGAAATGGAAGTCTTTAGGTGTGCATGAAGCTCTAAAACAGGGCTTTTGTTCCTATAAAATAGGCTTTGGTGAAGTCTGTCTACTGTTTGTTTATCTTTAATTTGAAGACAAATTCTTTTTCATTGTCTGACCTGTTCCTGGTAGGGTTCCATGTTCACTACTTAGTTGGATATACTGGTAGACAGCAAGGTAGATAACTCTTTCTATTATCTTCCCAGGGAAGTAATAAAGGAAATCCTCTGAAAGTTAAATCCAGGCATGTGAATGATAAAGGTGGTTGGAAACAGCCAGAGAGAATTTACCAAGGCTATATCATGCCTGACGAAACTGATTGCTTTCTGTGATGAAATGACAGGCTCAGCAGATGAGGGAAGAGCCATGCATGTTTCTTACCCTGACTAGAGCCAGGACCTTGACATTGTCCCAATGCAGCCTTGTTAAAATATGGAAAAAATGTGAACCGAATGGGTAGAGTGGAACATGGGCCAGAAAAATTGCCAGGATCGTTATGTTCAGACTTATCCAGTGTTTGTGTATGTGATTTTTTAAAAAATCTTTTGTAGAATCATAGGATAGCTTGGGTTGGAAGGGACCTTAAAGATATCCAGTTCCAACCCCTCTGCCATAGGCAGGGACGTCTTCCACTAAGACCAGGTTACTCAGACCCTCATCCAGCCTGGCCTTTAACACTGTTTGCTGTGGTGGTGGTCAGTTTCAAATCCTTAAAAGTCCCTATTGGGGCAGTTCTTTTATAATCTGCCCATCAGTGACCTGAGTGGTCAAATCACACAGCAGAAAGTCTCCAGAAGTTAATATTGAAAAAGGCAAGTTGCTAAGTTCTTCTTTGTTTCTTAATATTTCCTTTCAGGATTCAGATGGAGTCCAACAGAAGGAGTCAGCTGTATCACCAGCACATGCATGTGTTCGTCCTTCAAGAGTGGTATCATCCACCTCCGAAGAGGAGGAAGCATTTACAGAGAAATTTCTAAAAATTAATTGCAAGTACATCACTAATGGCAAGGTACTGAAACATTCTGATTTTACTATTACTGTATAGAATGTAATAATAAAGCATATTTAAAATATAAACATAGAGTAGACTTTAGTCAGGGATGAGTAGATGAATCAATTCACATGCATATGTCTGTATAAATATACTAATTTTTTTACTCACTGTTTTCTTTGGATTCTCCAGGCCACTTGTTCAGGACTTGATACGTGATAAAATTCCACGATGCTGTGCTGTTTTACATAATTCTTGTATGTTGAGGGCACGAGGTCTGTTTGTTCCTTATATTAGTAGCTCTCATAAGTAATTTGCTTTACTTACAGTGGAGAAAAACATGCCTTAAAGTGTACTAGGAAATACATACTTGTGTAGCTTTGCTTCCTTTTTTGTCTTTTTAAAGCAGAACAGGGCGAGCAGAATAAACCTCTGATTCTGCAAACAAGTTCTGCATTGTTCTCCATTTGGTTTGGTATGGTATGGTAGAAACCTTGATTTTGTTTTTTTGTTTGAAGCAGTTACAGTTCTCTCAATAGCATCATTACACAAAAATCCTCCAAATTAGTGGCACTTAATTAATCTCTGTTCAGCTCATAAGTGCACAAGTCTTGCACAGACTTCTATGGACTGAGATAATGTCAAAACACTTTACCTCAGAACACTTTAGGAAAAATCAAAATGTATTGCTCCCCTACCTCACAGAAAAATTACTATTAGACATTTTATCTATGAAAAATGCCTTCACTCAGGCTGAATGAATGCAACAAAAATCAAAGTACTTGTAATACTTCCTCCTTTGCCTGAAGTTCGGGTATGTATATAGAAATACTGCTGTTTCTGTGTTGTTCAGCAATAGGTTTGCAGATAAGGTACACTAATGATAAACAAATTAATAAGAATCTCCTAAAACTGCAATTTTTTTTTGGCTTATGGGGAAGGGATTGCAGAACTATGTGTGTCTAGGCTTGAAGCCTTTTGACAATATATGTGTATTGACAAAAGCTGCTTGTTAGAAGTTGGTGAGGCAAGTACTGGAACAGCTTTGTTTGTTACTTTGTTCTACTTTGCAGGTAATTTTCTTCACTTGTTGCATTCTGTCTGTAGGTGACTTTTTTAGGTTATCCTAGGCACATCCTTACTTACCAGTTTTAAGTGCTGTTATGCAGAGGAATTGAGACCTGTGAGCCTTTGTTAGAAATTGGATGTACTGGAAAAAAATCTGGGGTTAAAATTTACAGCATATTATTTATGTGCTGTAATTTCTCCTCAGAATATTACAGGGAGTATTAACAGCATCCGTCTTTGACTTGCAGCATTACAGC
This sequence comes from Melanocharis versteri, assembly GCA_013397845.1. Classification (NCBI taxonomy): domain Eukaryota; kingdom Metazoa; phylum Chordata; class Aves; order Passeriformes; family Melanocharitidae; genus Melanocharis; species Melanocharis versteri. Next base: position 1,125,157 of record VZTG01001350.1, on the reverse strand, counting down.
CTATTTTCTAAGAGCTTCAGGGAGAATTCTGTTTCTAAAAAGTTTTGTAACCCATTGCAGTGTCTATCCATACCTGGGGAGGTGAGTGGGAGAAAAATGAATACTGACTTGCTCAGATTTGAATGCCAGGTCTTGTAAGTTTAGCATGTAATTTAGTCTTTTTGCCACATACGGTAAGAATGTCCTCTTGAATGTTGTCTTGCCTTTCCTTGATATATTTTCTCATGATGCAGGATGATAAACTTTTGAAAGTTTTCTGGAGAAAGCTTAAAAGATTCATCCTCTGCTTCCTACTCTGAAAGTGGTTTTTGAAGCTCATAGTTAGCCATTCTTTAGGACTTCAGCTGTGAAGTCTGTTGTCACTGTGACTGCTGTTAGTAAGCTGAAATCTAATTAAAGCTTATTTTTCAGTGTGTCTATGCAAAAGGGCTTTCATTAGGGTAAGACTGTCTCATTTCTCACTTTTTAAGACTGCTTATTCTGTATGTGGTTGGAGTTGGGTTTAGTCACACCTGTGACTTCCTGGACAAGCACAGAGGAACTGAATTCTCTGAGGAGCAGTGACTGGAACCTGGAATGCTTGCTCTGTTCATTGCACTTGCTCCGTGTTAACTGGTTATGGCTACTGATAGAGGCAGGATGTTGAGCACAGTAAGAGCCAGGGTCATGTGAATATGCCACATTCTGTACAGACAATAAGTCAGTTTAACCAGCGTGCTGCAGTCACACCCTGACTTAGTGCTTACTGCGTATCTAGGTGTGCCCTGTCTTTCAGCTGCACTGTTGGCTTCTGCTGTAGAAAAGTGTGCTGCTCTTCATTTTTCATTCTTTGCACTGTCTCTTGAGGCAAAAAAAAGGTACTTTAAAAAGTCTGCTTGATTGTAACTGAAACTAGTAAGAGAGGTTTGAAATTCTTTGTTATTTTTGCTAACTTACTTAAATGTTTCGAAATGTAGTAGGTAAAGGAAAATTACCAATACTAAGGCTTGAAAAAGCCTAAACCACTGACCTGGAAATGAGAGCACAGAAAGCACACATGTATTGTTCAGTAAGTGAAAAGGAGGACACTGACGAGGTTCAAGACTTCTACAAGAAACAAAGAATGAAATAAACGTTATTTTCATGATAAAAGCTTCATAAATCATAAATTACAGTTTTTATTCAACCTTCTGTGTTCAAGAATGTAATGGAATTGTTTAGAGAGCTTATCTTTGAAAACTTCTTGTTAGGAGTCCTTTCAAACTTTCTTGGAAGTGTTTTACTGAGCTGCTTAATCTTAAAGCGTGAGCTCACCAGCGTGATAGTTTGGCTGTTAACCTCCCTTTATAGTGATTGTTCAGATTTCCATCTCAGGTATTGCTTGGGAGTTAGAGCTTCCATTTTCTGAAGTGTAAGGAATTTTAATGGTAAGAAGACAAAACTGATTCAGAACTGAATAGCTGCATGTGCAGTTTAATCTACTTTCAATATATATGTTTTTATTTATCTGGATTAATATTTTCTGAACCAGCTTTAAGGCTGAAGGGGTCTATTTTTTTAAGAACCTAGAGTATCCACATGGTTTTCAGTAGTAGACTGGCTTAGCATTTCTCTTTGAGGATCTTAAATCTGAGCTTCACCTGAACAGAATTTTACTTCATGTCTTTAAAATCTACTACGTACAGGAAACTTGACTTCTACAAGTGCTATTTTGGGGAGTTTTGTTCCAGAATCAGAACTTCCTGTAACAGTATCATGTTGAACAACTTAGTAGCTGCATGCAGAGTCTCATTCATATTTCGTTTCCATAGACATTGTTTTTAGTTTTTTTCTCTCGACAATTAGTTAGTAAGTACGGTCCAAGAGAAACAAGTCATCGTTTTTTTTGTGGATGATGTCCTAAAAAACTGTTTCCCAAGATTCTGTATCAACAACTGAGCTGTTTATAGATGTTCATTTTTTAAATTATTTTTTCCCTAGGACTAGAAAATTAGGATATTAGAGCACACATTAGCATACTGGAGTCATGTAGCCGTTGGTAGTGTACATGCCATTGTCCAGTGTTTTTGCTTGAGCTTGTGCTCTGGTTTTCAGATCTCTCTCTAACAACATTGCTAGTGCAAATAATTTTTGTAGCTATTTTCAGGAATTTGATTTGTAAAAAAATAAAGTCAAAGAGCTGTTTCTGAAATGTTAAGTGAGTATTTGATTTATTTTAAAGGGATCTGGGCTGAAGACTCAACATAATAGCCCACAAAGGAGAAGCTGGGTTCATCCTCTTGTCTTAATATCAGTAGAGAAGGGCATAGAAAGGGCTTTGTTTTCCGTAAGTAAGCCCCCATGATGCTTTTCACTTTGAAGAATATATTAATGCTGAAAATATTTTCAGCAGTTCAACCAGGTCAGAGAGGGAGCTTGGGAACTTTCTCCCTGCTCCGAAGGCAAGGAACCAAGGAGATTATATATGGGGAGCAGACTAGGCTCTCAGTCACCTTTGGTACTTGTAAAAGAGCAGGGGAGATGAGCTTGTTGGACATAAGTTACTCAGAACAGCATTACAGAATCTTTCAGGTTGGAAAACTCAAGATCAAGTCCAGCCTTTCCCTGATCACCACATTGTCAACTAGACGATGGCACTAAGTGCCACATCCAGGCATTTCTTGAACACCTCCCGGGATGGTGACTCCACCACCTCCCTGGGCAGCCTGTTCCAATGCTTAACAACCCTTTCTGTGAAGAAATTTCTCCTGATGTCCCACCTAAATCTCCCTGGTGCAGCTTGAGGCCATTTCCTCTTGTCCTGTCACTGGTTGCCTGGGAGAAGAGGCCAATCCCCACCTGGCTACAACCTCTTTTGTAGTTGTAGAGAGTAATAAGGTCCTCCTGAGCTTCCTCTTCTCCAGGCTGAACAAGCCCAGCTCCCTCTGCTGCTCCTCACAAGACTTAATCTCTAGACCCTTCACCAGCTCAATTGCCCTTTTATGGACTTGCTCTACCTCGATGTCCTTCCTGAATTGAGGGACCCAGAACTGAACACAGTATTTGACATGTGGCCTCACCAGTACTGAGTACAGAGTGACAATCGCTGCCCTGATCCTGCCAGCCACACTGTTGATACAGAGATGCTGTAGGGTTTTTTCTGGTGTCACTGTTATCACCCATTCCTGGGTATTTTATGGGACAATTGTGACATCTGCTGCCGTAGTGCAGAAATGTGTATGAGTAACCAGAAAAGTTGTTTTAGAACCTTAAATGTGTGCATGGTACTCAAATGCTTGGGAGTTCATCACTGCGTACTCTTGAGACAATAGTTCTGGACTATATATATTTTAGGAATGGTAACAGAAATCTGTCTGATCTGTAATGGCAAGCCAACAAGGAAATGAAGTTTCAGGTACTTCCTTTAAAGAATAGATGCAGTTTTTTTTGCTGGCTTATGCAAAGCTGTGGTGGTAGCTCTCAAAGGCTGGAGCTGCTGCAGTTTCCATCTCTCAGGGAAAACTAGCATAAGGCAATAACCAGTTGTCTAAAGGCTTGTATGCTCCCACTTGTATGTTTTGTTCTGATGTTATCCTTTTTTCCTCACAGAATCAGTAGCACTTGGTTTCTGTCCATGCTAGAAACAACATATATTGAGTAATTATTTTAAGGAAGCTGTTACTCCTGCAAACAAGGAGTAAAAAGGTAGTAAAGGCAGAACATATTTGTCCTGCAAGAGTCACAGAAATTCTAAGAGAAAGTGTCGGAAACACTGGCAAGTCTGAAAAAGAGTAATTAAAATCTGCAGCCAAACAAAATGTTTCTATATCTGGCTCGTACCTGAGCATTACTTAGCTACCTGGGTTAACATTCAGTGATTCCTGGAGGTAATAATGAAAAATGACAGAAATACTAATGCTAATTAGTCTATCATTAAGAATTTAATTTATAATTAATTTATATTAATTTGGAACAGCAGTTCTTCTCTACAAAAGTATTCTGAAGTGTTCACGTAGTAACTGCGGGCCATGTCTAGTAACTTGTGAGCCAGAAATGTTGCATTATGTTTCTTAAATAGATAAGAATGAAATAGGTCATCCCTTGTTGAGGTGCTATAAATCCATTGTTTTCAAGATACTGCTGTAATCTTTCAGTTCCTTATAGTAATTGCAAGTGAAGTGCTACTTGGTCAGATACAGATAGAAGCCTGATAGTTCTGAATGTCAAATTCTCAATTTTCAGAAAAATATCATCTCTTTATTGCCTCAAAAGCTTTAGCACTTCCTGTGTACTTAATTTATCAAGGAAGGTTCATGAGATAGCAAACAAAATGAAAACAATATTATTCTGGAAATGAAGAGCTCTCTAATGAACTCAATTACTGTTTTTTTTCTACTGAGTAATATGTAATTGTGGCAGTTGGTGTTGAACACTTAAATCCTTCAGACAGAGCAGTCATACAGCCTTATCATTTTCTCTTCTCTCTCGCCTGACTGTTCTGAAGATCCATATGCAGTATATGGGCAGTGAAAGAATAGAATAGAATATTTTGTTTGGAAGGGACCTACGATGGTCATCTAATCCAACTGCCACCAAGACTATGACATTTTCTGGATCAGATCTAGAGAGTATTAATAAAATTCCATTTTTATGACCATTAATGAAAGAGTTCAGGTGTAGAAAATCTGCTGCTTTTTTGTTTTAATTACGTACTGAATTTACAGAAGTTATATTTGTTCAAAGAGAAGCAGTCAGTTATTCTTCTGAGTAGACTCATTGACTTCTGCAGTCATGTTAAATTTGTTTTCTAGACTACAGTAGATAGAAGAAAATGTAGACTTCTCTTGACATTGGTCCTCTTGGAGGTCCTTTTTGCACCTTGAAAATCTATTTCCACAATACATTGCTGGGAAAGAAATACCAGTGACAGTCTTGTTTCAGTACCTTAAACACCTTGGAATTATGTAAATGTGTTCTGCTGACTTCAAAGTCTTCAGCATATGTGTTGCACTCTAAAAGATATATATAAAATCTCATTAAGCACTGAACAACTAAGAGACTGAAGTACAGATGCTTGAGCTGCTTTTGAGACATGTTTTCATTTTTCCGTACTAGACATAGCATTGGTCATTGCTGTAGACTTTAATACTGTTTTTGTTTTGGTTTGGGTTTTTTTATAACTTGCACTTTTCTGTTTACTACTTGGCATCTTTGTTTTCCTACTGTGAAGGTCATCAACCATCACTTGGGAACAAATTTCTCGAGTCTGGAAGAACTGTAGCTGTGTTTTGTGCCATGCTAATATCTTCTTGAAATGAAACTGACAACAATCCCCTCCAATACACACTGTTTAGAATAGTTGTGAATATTTTATGAGTAGGATAAATATTTCATTCCTTCAACAGCATGTGAAGTGAGTTCTTGCATGGAAGTTTGGAATGTCTGTCCAGATTTATGAAGTCTTCAGGAGTCAAGATCTGTAACTGAAGTAATTCCTGTCATTCTACTTAAAGCTAGATTTTCTCCAGTTCATAATATTACCTTGAACTCTACTGTTCCAGCAGTTAAATGAATTTCTGTAGCAGGCAATTGCTCTTTGTGTTTGCATGTGTTTCTAACTTTTTTGTTAAAAAAAAGTTCAATGTATTGTAAATTAACTTTGTTTTTATACTTGTATGAGAACCTTACAATTCATGCTATGAATGTCAACCTCAAAGTTTTTCATAGTCAGTTTAAACTCTATTTACATTCATGTACTGCAGCAGTATCATTGTGATTAAAACCATCCAAAGTTTCATCTTTGAAAATCTTGGGTATTTTTTATTCTAGTTTCATTCTGTAAATGTGTTTGTCCAATCAGTCAACATGTCTGTTAAGTTAGAAGGACTTGTATCGGCCTCTCTATTACTTGTGTGTAAAGCAAATTAAGGTAAATGACAGGATTTGAAGGTCTCTCTAAATAAAGACTAGAAAATGAGAGAGAAGAGTTAAGAGTCGAGTTTTAGACAAAAATTGCTTTCAAACCTGCCAGTTAAGCTGTGTGGTTATCTGGGAAAGATGTCTCCTTATCTCAGAGGAGCTGTTTAGTGTATCCTTCAGTGTGTAAGAGTTTCTTTTACTTTACTAAAACCAGTTGATGATTAGTTGTGAGGAATAAAGCTGTTTTCTTTTGGGGAAGCAGGTGGTATTAATTTGCTCCCCCAGAAAAAGTTACAGTTTCTTGTGTTTAGCAGTGACTTAGTAACATAACAGGTTGCTTAAATATAAATTAAATATGGCTTTATTAAAAAAATATAGAAACCATCTTTTTCCTACTGAAAAATGAAGAATGAGCTGGAATTTGAAGGAGAAAAATTACCACTTCTTTTCCCTCTCATTTTAGGGTACTGTCAATGGTGTGCTGCTAGTGACGCCAAATAATATAATGTTTGATCCTCATAAAATGGATCCTCTGGTCCAAGAGAATGGCTGTGAAGAATATGGCATCATGTGTCCAATGGAAGAAGTGATGTCAGCTGCTCTGTATAAGGAAATTGTGGACAGCAAAATTAAGGAGTCATTAAGCATGTAAGATAGAACAGTATTTGTAAAGCTTTGAGTAAATCTCAACTGTAGCCATATTGTTGACCATACAAAACTAGCAAACCACCATTTTCCTCCTTTTTCTTGTTAGGAAAGGATATCAAAGATTGGCTTGGACAGATCCTATAGAAAGCTTGCTTTACCTTTAGTTCTCACATCCTATATATGATACAGGATAAATCATCTTCTAGATACATGGATTCTAATTTCCTCCAATAGTCTTTTATAAAGATCAGCGGTACCACATCATTTCCTCTGCCCCTTCCCCACTATGGAAACAGTAATAGACGTTGTTTGGTTCTTCAGTAATTTAAAAACTGGTATACGCAATAAGAAAGTGCAGCTTTGACAATTTTAGGTGTAAATTTTTATTGTTTAGCATTTTTCACTTGTTTCTCAAACTTTTTGATCTGACAAATGATTTACACTCATTTTCTAAGATTTGTATATATTATCATGGGCCTAAGAGTATATTTTTTTCCCTTTATGGCTGAGGGGGGGACTGCATTTTCACGTTTAGGTGTAGTCTTTTTTTGGTAAACAGTGAATTTGGATTGGTGAGCTTTAAGCACTGGTGTTTAGTGTACCAGGCATTTAAAATCAACTTTAAAGAGCATTATGAAAATCTTTGTTCCATTCTCTCTGTTGCCTAGTTTTTATACTGTCATCAGAAAGAGATAAATTCTCTCTTGAAAACCAAAAAGGATAAAAAAAAAATAATGCCACCTTTACCTATCACAGCCCATAAAGCACAAACATTTGTAGACTGCCTTGGCTGTCTAGCTGCAGGGAAGTGGGCTTCTTTAACCAAGAGGGTGTAAAGCTGCTTGCTTGATATGTAACTCTATACCATACTTAAAATAGTTGCATTTTTTAAGATACTCAGTAACTCTTAAAAATACCTTCTTACAGTTTATCTAGGTAGTACCCTAAGCACCTCTTTCTTCATAATCTTAGCTGTCTGGACACTCAGAAGTAGTAGCTTGCCTCATACCATTTTTAAGCTCAGTTTTGGCATAAACTTGGGAGTGAATTGGTATCTTGGCATGGTTTCGTTTGCTGCCCGATGTCACGTGTCTATTGAAAGGGCAACTGAAGTACATGTTGCCACAGTAGTACTTTTGGGGCTTTTGATGTAAAATGATGATGCTTTCAGCATGATTGCTTTCTGGAAGTTTATTTTCCAGACTGGATTTTAAAAAGTTGCTCACAGTTCCTATTTCTATTGATATACAGTGGAAAGAATTAGATGACTCTGTGCTTGAATCATAATATTGCAGTTGCAAAACAAGTATTTTTCTAAAATGTTTAGTTTGTTAATGACTTAATAATGCCGTTGATTTTTGTGCTCCTGTAGCACATGCATTTTCTGTTTTGTTTATAATATGAATGCATATGGAATGAAAACGTGTCTGCCAATAAAAGGTCACACTTTGTGTTCAGAGGCCTGTATGTCTAATTTGATTTATCTTTCATGTCAGCTTTATAAACTAGTGGATGGAACACTAGCTGCTAGCATTTTTTTCTTCAGTCCCTGCACTTATGTGCCTTAGCTAAATATGAGGCATATTTGTAAATTTGGGGGAAAACAAAAATCAAATCTTTTAAGTCTGTAGACAGAAGTCCTAACAGCTTCAGCTAGATCTGATGACACCCATGTGTCTTGAGGTATTTGACACTTAAATTATGTTTTCTCACTGTTTTTTTTCCTACATTGTTTCCTACTTGTTTATTACCATTGTTTCCTACATTCCTACACTGTTACAGTTAACCTTCTTCAACTCCCCCGATTTTGCCAACTGTCAAACCCACTTAAACTTGGGAAAGCAATCTTATTTTCAGTGTTCAGACTGTTGATATGGAAAGTGGTCATAAGCCCAATGGATGCTCTGGTTCTTAAAACTACAGTTTCACTTTGTATGTTTTCTATATATAAGCCACAATCTGTGTTGAAACTGGACAAAAAATGTCTGACCACATACGGATGTTTTACGGATTTCATGAACTTTACGTTGTGCTTGTATAAGAGCACCTATTAGGAGCATAATCCTGAAAATTTAAATAAATGGCCTAGTCTAATAGGTAATAAATTCTAAAGCTGAATCCACATCCTTTGTGAGCAAAATCACTCCATCAGCAAAAGCTTAATACAAGTTTCATATTAACGCTTAGATAAGAGGGTGCATGTGCTTTGCAAACATCCTGAATTTTAGCAGCATCTCAGTAATACGACTGAACTGAATATAAAGATTTGTAGAACTGTGAATTTGTTGTCCTTCAAAACAGAGATGAATGTACAAGCTTCTTAAACGCATTTAGTACTAGGTAATGAAAGAGTTGATGTGCTTCTGATAGCGAAGAAGTTGACATTGAGAACTCTAGTCGAGAGTATGTTTAAATATGAGAATTTTTTGTGAAGGCTGGGTACTGCCCATGTTTTTCTGATAACAGAGAAAAGCTTGAGTTCTGTAGGTCTACTTGAGCATGTTCATAGTACCTTTCTAGTCCTTCTCTTCTAAAACTCATAGGATTTCTAGTTAGCTTATTTTGAAAGGTGGGTTTAAACAATTTCCTCTGGGGAAAATAAGTTTTCATGCTTGCTTTTTTTTACACTATATATCCACATCTTCAGTTGTATCAAGTAGTTTGGGATTTATTTTGCCAAACATTGGTATCCTCGAAGTTAGGTACATGCTGAAGACACTAGGCACTGTTTCAGGTATTTTCTATGGGCAAACTAGTAAGGTCTACATTGATGGTTCCTACTGTTCTGCACCGACTGGCTTTGATATCTGGGGATAGACCGGATGATTTCTGCCATTCACTTCTTACCTGTAAGCTAAGTGTCAGCTTCCTTGTAGGGTGGGACATGTCTGTACAATTGTACTGACCTCTTGGGGAGACAAAACTTAAAAGACTGTTGATGGTTTTTACCTTTAGAGATTACGGTTGTGCATAGCTTTTTGTTGGTTTTACTTTAGTTTTTATTTTATTTTTACACTTCAAGTGCCTCTCACAATCTTGTTAGTTTCATAGGGGAGTTTCTTGTGAAAGTAATGTCATGAACTTGGGAAGTCCCAGCTATGTCATGCTGGCAAAAGGTCGGCCGTGTTTACCGTTATGGTATCACATTTTATGCTTGTTTATTACTAATGATCTGGATTAAGTTGGTTTTTAGGGTGTTTGATTGTTTTAAGAGCTTAAACAAAACATAGTGAAGAGCTTGATATTAGAGATACCTGTTATAACAACATTCTTATTTTGCTCAACAGAGATGTAGAACAGCTGTCAGTAAGGGAACTTGGCCATTCCAAGAAAGCTGCAAAGAGCAATACAGATGACACGGATTCCAGGGTTCGGGACACGGGCAATGACAGTGCTAGTACTGCCCCAAGAAGCACAGAGGAGTCTCTTTCAGAAGATGTATTCACAGAATCAGAACTCTCTCCAATACGTGAGGAACTTGTTTCCTCAGATGAGCTTCGACAAGATAAATCTTCTGGAGCATCATCAGAATCTGTCCAAACAATAAACCAGACCAGTGCTGAATGTTTAACAGTCATTCCAGACTCAAATGAAGCTGCCAGTGACTTAAAGCCCAGTGCCGAAACGGTTGTAGGTGTTAAACAGTTTGGTACCCACTTAAGTTCAGAAAGTGCTAAAATGTCTATAAAGGGGGGACAAGAACCTGGTGAAAATACTGCAGATGTCCTCCAGCAGTCTTTGCAAAAATCACAGGGTAGTGAGGAGCATAGCAAAGAGGCAGAAGTGGGCAAAGATCAGGGTTCCTCACTAGGAAGAAAAGCAGATAATGAGATGGAAGAGGAATGTCCAGGTTGTGAAGATACCACAGACTCTCAAAAGAAAGAGATACCTAGCAAAGGAAAGGTAGTGGGAGAGCAAAGTCAAGACTCAGAGGCAGAAGTTGAAGAACTCCGCAAGCTCTGGAAGACCCACACTATGCAACAAACAAAACAACAAAGAGAAAACATGCACCAGGATTCACAGAAAGAAATCAGTCAGAAAGCTGTATCTTCAGGAGATGGGCGGTTAGAAGGTGAGTCAGTGGGTATTTATGGATGTAGTATTAACCTTCGGATTTACAATGTGTCACCTTCCAGTTCAATGGAAATTCTGGATTTTTTTTTTCTTTCTGTACAACATATCTCTCCATATGCTGGCTGTATTTCTCATTGGCTTAAAGATACTCCAAAGTTAAACTTTACATAAACTATTGGAGAAAATATTGCTTAGGAAACTGAGAACATGGATAACTTTGCAATTCTTCCTCATTGAAATTATATTTATGGTCATATTAAATCACAGTATCTTTGTAGGAGAGATTTAAACCTGTAAAATCAGATCCATGGTGCATTGCTCATTATACAGCTCACAGTTAAAAGTGATCTTTAGCAATCATTTAGCTGTTGCTTAAATTTTGATCCCAGCGTACATGTGTGTTAATGAATTTTAAGGAATTTGATGTTATTTGTAGCATGTCTGCCTTGTGGTTAAGGTTTGTGGTGTGAGCAGCAAACACTGGAGTCTTAGCACTGTGTTTGATGCTTTCAGAATTTTGTTTCGCTTGCATCTTGTCATACTTGCATGCTGACTAGAACAAGGTTAAGCATCCAAAAAGCTTTGTTCAGGACAAATAAGAGCTAGAGGCTAGGAAACTAGTGCTGTGGATACAGGGAACAGCTAGGTTTTATTTCTTGAGTACCTTTATTCTTCTGCAAAGATCAGGGCTTGGGATTATTAGTTGGAAGTTACCCTCAAAGTCTGTTTAAGTTTTTACCATGTAGAAATACGCTGTGCCTTTAAACAACTTAAATACGCTTCTGTATGAATTTGATTTTGCTTTCTAAAAAATTCATAAGTTACTTTCTGATGTCTTCCCATCTTACTAATGGAGATAACTAAATTATTTGTTTCAATTGTGCAGTATTTGGGGGACTAGAAAATAATCTATTAGTGTGTGACAGGCATTAAAGATAAGTGAAGTGCATTTGAAGGTTAAATTCTTAATGTTAATTATTAAAGTTGAAATTGTTTCAGATAGAGGTGCATTCTTTGGTTAACAGAAGTTCATTGCACTTCAGAATCTGATATAGTAGTTTTTGCTTGGTTTTGGTTTTTTTTTTGGTTGGTTGGTTTGGGGGTTTTTTTTGTTCTTTTAAGGAAGTAACTTAATCTTCAAATTTGAAGAGGACGAATAGTTGCATCATTCTGTGATAAGTTTAACTTTTGTGCCCTAAATATTAGATGTAGTCATCTGGCGAATATGTCAGCTAGCAGTAGTTGCTAGTTGAGACTTTTAAAAAATGCAGGAACTAAGTGTTCTTTGACACAATTACTGCTTTTCTTACAAATGAATATTTGTAACTCAATTGCATTAAATGCTTTAGTTTTGGTTTTCTGTAAGATTGTATCATGGAATGACTGCAGATTTTTCGTGTGTTTTGTATATTTGCAGAGTAAATATGTATATATATAACCAAAATAGTGTCTACATACAGTCCTACAGAAGAGTGCTGGCTAGAAACCTTATATGTACGTGGTGCTGCTGCCTCACTCAAGGCTGATGGGGTAAAATACAAAGAAAAAAGTATATAAAACACAAGATCCTTTTTGGAGATTTGTTCCGATTCAGTCCAACTTCAGTAGGAATTATTACATCTGTTACTCTTGCATGTTGTATTAGCAGAATGCAAATAAATCAGTAAATTATGAATTAATATTTCTCAACCTAAATAGATTTGGTGAAACTTCTACAGGCAAAACTAAATAGAGCCAAGGTAAAAGCATAGATCTGCTGTATAACTCTTGAAAACCATCAGACTGAATACGGCATCTATTAACAGTAGGTCACTAAAAACACCAGGTCATTTAAAATTTGAAATATAATAAACGCTTTCAAGTAGCCTTTCTCAAAATAAAACTCTGAAGTAGTCATACGATGAGTTTTGGATCATAAATTTATTGAGACAGTGTTTTTGTCTCTTTTATATAGCAGGAACTTAGTTGAATTTTTTCTCTTTTGTGGGAGTTTGGAGAATTTAGGTTTTGAGAACTACTGTTTCTTGAGCTTTGCAGAGGTCAGGTGTTTGAGCTTGGAATTAATGATCTGAATGTTTATTCTGGATGTTGAACAGGTGATGCAATGCAAGTAGAGAATTATGTATAGACTAGAATGACTAAAAAGTCTCGCTTGTATCTATTTTTAATTTTTTTATTGCCCAAGCCTCTATTATACTCGTCTGTTTTTACAGGCACTTATGTTAACTGCTGGACTGAAACAAAGCTAGATGTGGTTGATACTTTGGAGAAATTGTAATGGTCTATAATTTTGTGTGTGTGTAAACAAGCTAAGATAGCATTAATGGTAACATGTCTCTTTGCTGCCTAGCTGAATATTGGCAGAGATTGAAAGCAACAACGGGAAGCATGAGACATACAGTAGCCATTGCTGTAATCTTTTCTCATTAATTCTGTATCAAATGTACAAGAAGATATTGGAGAACTCACTAAAAAATAAGGCATCTGAAATAGTCTTTTTGAGACTTGGGGCAGGGCTAAATTATTTGTTTTTATTCTATCTGATAGCTGGAACCATAATCCCACTTCTCTGAGCTCAGAGAAGTCCTAATCTGCTGCCTCTGAAGGACCAAAATCAGATACCAGATAATTTGAAGAGTGCTTATCTAACACTGCCACAGGGTTCACGTGCCAGTCCTATGAAACAGGCTTTTTTGTTTATTTTTGATTCTTATTAGTGTTCTTCTTTTCAATCTGATAATTTACTTTTGAGCTCATATATTAATAAAATGCTTCCAAATAATGCATGTTATGACTAATTTACTATACTGTATGCTGCAGGTATAATTCTAAAATGTTGACTGAAAACATGACTGAAAATTAGGAGACATACATGTAAATAGTCACTTAAAAAAATATTCTTTTGTGGAACAGTACTGTTCTAAACTTTTTGGTGAAAATCTGATTGAGAAAACATAGTTGCAATGTTTATAGAGAAAGAAAGTGATGTTTTCTGTGCTTAGTGGATCTGTGGTCTGCGTAGACATTGAAGGAGAACTTCAGCTGTAAAGAAAGGATGTATCCTGGGAAACTGAAGCTTATCAACTTATCTGTATGTACATGTAGTACCAGAGCTAGGGTAAACCGTTTATTGTCATAACTGATCATAACTCTTAAATTTACATTTTCCTTTCTTGCTTTAAAAAAGTCTTTTGTGGCTGGAGGAGTTTGGCAATTAATCTAGTGAAGAAACAATTTTAAGAAGGCTGCTTCCTTTACCTTATGCTGACTTGACAATTCAGACCTTGAGGGTAATCATATAATTCTATTAGTTCAATTAAATATACTACCAGGGAGAAAAATCCTGTACTGCATCATCCAGTATACTTCATTCTGAGGTGGTGTTCATACCATTGAGGTGTTTGATATAGCTAACAAATTAAAATTCATCTTAATCCTAGGGCCAGAATGTTTTCCCTTGTAAATGACAGGTAACTGATAAACAGCCCTGGTGTGTGTGAATCAAGCCAAAATACATATTTAACGCAATATCTTTTTCATTTATGTGGGATATCTGTTTAATAGTGGGAAGGTGGTGATTCAGTGTTGAGAGTATGCATCAAGAATACCTTCAGAGTATGCATCAAGAATACTTCCAAGCATGGATGAAATGCTACAATAATGTGATTTGCAGTTGGAAGCAGAAATGAATGTTAGAATTATTTAGTGTGTTGTACTCTGAAGTTCATTCTGCTGATGCAATTTACATAACAAAAAAAGGCAGGTAATTATTACTACTTGTCTCACTTCATCTCCCATTACTTACTTATATAAATGGCCAATATCCCTCAATTGCCTAATATAAATTTAGTTAATTATTTTGTTAAGCTCTTTAATCCGTTGTGGATAGCTTACTTTGTCTTTTTTAATAGGTTCCTCTGTTATGAAAGAAAAAAGACGACATCGGTCTCACAAGTTTCTGTGTCTCAGGGTTGGGAAACCCATGAGAAAAACATTTGTTTCTCAAGCAAGTGCGACAATGCAACAGTATGCACAAAGGGACAAAAAACACGAGTACTGGTTTGCTGTTCCACAAGAAAGGTAAGAAGGAGGTAAACTGTAAAAATCAGCAGTTGCCAGTAGGTGTTTGAGCTTTTTATTTTTTCTGCACCATTCAAGATTTTGCCATGTCTGTGTCTTTCTAAATAATCACAAAAAAGAGTCAGTGTCTGAGGATGTTGTTGATTGGCTTGTATTGTATTTGCCATTGGAATACCTCATTACCTTACTGACATTTTACTGATTTACTTGAGTTACTTGTAAGTTTGGCAAGTAATTTCTCATTATATTATGTAGGCTTTTGTTTGTAGCAAGTAAATAATAAAAGAAAGTCAAGTGGTGTTTAGTGGAGGAAGTAGGTTCTGCAGCAAAATTTTTGTCATTATCTGTGCTTCCTATTATTTGGAAACTTTCTAAAAGTCATCTCTGAGTTCATATAGCTGGGGTTCTTTTCTCTTATCTTTATATATGGAACATAAAACCTTTCCATGAACCAACTTAAGCATGTCTGCTGGAAAAATACCTAAATTTGTTGAACTCATTCAAAGACATGAGATGCTCAGGCTCACTTGCCGGTCTTGTATTCTGAAATGATCTTTACTGCTAGGAACCTGTGACTTATTTTCAACCTGAAAGTGGTTTTTAGGGGTGTTTCATCCTTGTCAAAGAGTGGGTGGAAAAGAAAGAAACAAAAAACTATCAGCTATCATCTGTTATAAATACCTACCTTCAATGATCAAGTCACTTTTCCATCTTTTCTTTTGAGCTGAGTAGTATAGAATGTCCGGTTGGGGCACTGCAGTTGAGGACAGATATGGATCAATTGGAGAAAGTCCAGAGGAAAACAGAGGGAATATTTAATGCTTAGAAAGTGTAACATATGAAGTGAATTAGAAGTAAGTGGGGTTCTTTAAAGGAAAAAAGGTTGGTTACAAACATAAAATCATTTTATATTGAAGGTGGCTGCATCAAGAAAGGCAGTAGTCTTTTTTCTTTCATGTCCACTGTGGATGGAAATGTGCGATGGACTGAAATTACATCAAAGTATTATACTTACCCAACAGGTAGAATTGAGTCTGCGCTAGTGCATCACTAACCTGCTTTTGAATATTGCCCCTGCTACCTCTTAAGTGGTAGAGAGGATGCAAAGTTTTGAGCCAAAGGTCTGTCCCACTAATTCTCCTGCTGTTAATCCTGTCTGGGCCAGGAGTTCTCTTGTGGTTACAGTCAACTCAAATCTGCTTGTTCTAGTAGTATCATATTTAATTTGAAAACAGAGAAATGTTTCATAAATGGCGATGATGTCTAGATTAGTTGATTAAAATGATTACTGTCTCTTTGGTTCATTTTCTAATGTAGCAAGCACTTACCTTCAGCATCAAGCAGAATTGATCACCTATTTTGGAAGAAATGGTTCTTAGTTTGCAGTCTGTACTGATCTTGGAAATTATTTCATCTATGAAGGGTTTCTCTCTCTAACTGAATGGGGCAGTATGCTATCAGTATCAGTTCTTCATTCATTCATTGTATGTCCATTGTGGTTTTTGTAAAGAAAAAGCTATGTCCTCACAGTGGGGTGTTTGTTTTATTAATTTGGTGTTAACCTTGCTGACTGCTAGTCTGCATGGGTCAAGATACTTAGTGCCAATCCAGTTGTCTTTGTCACTGAGTAGTAAGAGAGAAAGAAAAGAGAGAAAAGTAGGTATCTGACAGACCAGCTTTATTTCAGTGTTCTTAATCTCTAAAAGGAGCCAGTCTGGGAAGGAGTGTCTTAGAGTTCCTTAAGCATCAAGTTTCATGTACTTTTTTAAACTGCTATAATTGTACATAACTCTGAGTTCTTGGAAAGTTAAAATCGGGACTTAAAAAAAACTTTCATACTTGTATGACAGCTTAAAATTGATGCCTCATTCAGTGCATGAGGAGTCGGCAGCTTCTTATTTGGACTTCTGTGATAGAATTTACCTAACCTTATGCATCCAGAATGTTTTATTCTTTCCTACTGCCAGAGAAAGATTTGCCTTTTTTGTTTTTCCTTTCATCATTGTTATCCAGGAACCTTAATCTTAACAAGGGTGACTTCAAATAACTGGCCTTGTTCAGAGACTGTTACTGCATACCTGTGTGCAGCATCCTTGTAGGCAGAGGCACGTGAAAAATATTAACTGCACTTTTGAGAGACTTTGCAGCTCTGTCTCTCTTGCTGTTCTTCCAGTGTTCAGCTTTTCAAGGATTTATTAAGGGAGAAAAAAAGGATCAAATTTTATTCTTCATGCTAATACAGTACGCAGATGTAGCAAATATCTCTGAAGAAAGGCATAAGGAATATTCAAACTCTCATAACAAGAGCCGTCAAGCTCTAGCTCTGAGTGTCTTTTCCGTGATGAAGAGAAACTAGTGGATGCATTGCAAGTCCTTTTCCTGAATGCTCTGTCTGGGCACCTGCGGCAAATACAGGATAGACTGACATCTGTTAGGATTGCAAATAACTTCCTCTCGTAAATTTGGGTGATTTTGCTCTTCTAAACTGGTAAAAGGAGGTGGCTTTGAATCTTGGTGCTTACTATAATTAGAATAGTCTGTAGTTTATGATTTTATGATTTTTATGTATATATGTGCATGCTTTCAGCAGTATTCCCCCACATCTGTAGTGCTTCCCACAATTTGTATAATTCTGTCTTGGAAGTGTTCAGCTGTTCTTCAGGAGTGGGGAAAACAGACATCCAGACATTTTTAAATTCTAATTTTATTTAGTTCTATGAAACTCTTTCTAAATAAGATAAAGTCTTAGTGTTTTGTTTTGGGAGTTACTTCAGTTTTAAGCAGAGGTATCTCATGGGACAGAAGTGGTTGAAAAACCATGCTTGTATATGAAATCACAGCTAATCCATTGCCAACTTGCCTCCTGTTTTTTTATCCAGAGTCAGCTTCATATATTTAAAAATTTGAAAAAGACAACTAGTTAGTTTTTTTTAAATGTGTCTCTAATATCTAGTAAAATATGAAATAGTATTTTTATTTTAACCTTGAATACTTAATATTATTAGACATGACCAAAAAGATCGCAAACTTACCTTATTTTTCTCTTCTGTGTTGTAACTTGACTTTTCTAGGACAGATCACTTGTATGTCTTCTTTATCCAGTGGAGTCCAGAAATATATGCAGAAGATACAGGGGAGTCTCTTCGGGAACCTGGATTTATAGTGGTAAAAAAGAAGGAAGAGCCTGAAACTAGTGAAGAATCTAGTACTGAAGATGCTGCTAAAGAATGGGAGGTAAGGAAGAACAGTATCAAAGATTTTTTAATACATTCATAAGAAATAAGAATATATTAAAATAGTGTTAAATATTTTCCAAGAGGAAAACCAAAGCACTTTATTAGTCTGATTACCATGATCATGGCTGTTCAATTTATGCCATCCTAATGCTTTGCTCTAGCATCAGATCAGGGCAACATTTCACAATTCCAAATCATTTTTCCGTGGAGTAAATTGTAACTTAAAACTCCTAGGGAGAGGAATGTGACTGCAGCAACAAAGTTGGAATTTTGGTGAAGCAGACTTAATTTTCAGTCTTGTAAACTGACAGTTTTCTGATATTTATTATTCCTGTGCCTAGAGTGTTCAGTATTTATTGGTAAGACTCTGAAAAAGGAATGGGACAACAAAAGATAGAAAGAACAGCTATTAATGACATGTCTTTTCAATAATTTAGTAATTAATTTGTTAGTTATAACTTATTCATGCATTAAAATGCTGTTGAGTGTACTTTAGAAATATATTGTAACTGGAACTATCTCTTCTTTTTTTTTTTTTAAATAATAAGCACATTTCTCTCATGTGAATCTGTGTCCACTGTGTTTCTATGGACACATCTTTACATGTCCTACATGGTTTTGTTTTGTAGTGTACATGCAGTTAAAGCACTTCTAGTCTTGTACATTCAAGTGTTGGTCAAAAGTTTGATGATTCTTGTCATATATATTGTATAAGTATCCCATCAGCACTGTTTAATTTGAGTCTTGGGACAGCAATTGCAATCTGTGACTGTAAGATTTCTTTTGTCTTTCTTCCCCCTACCCGTACCCTGCAGTGGAACATGTTGAAATTAAGGAAGTCTACACTGTTTTATGTAGACCGTAAAAGAAATTTTAAAGAGCTGCAATAGTGTAACTACAGGTAGTAGTTTTCTGCTTAGCTCCAAAACTTAGAACCGTAGAACTCTGAATTCAGGGTTCAAACTTAGCTAGTTGAAGTATTAGGCCGTGGTTGCAAAACATTCCCTGCAGGTCAGTGATTTTGTGTGAAGCATTTTTGCTTTGAGACCTTGAAAATAGTGTCATAAAAACATTTCTTTTGAACTTTTGTATTTTCAGCATTTGTATTGCTTGAGTTTTTACCAGCAGTGTATTTTGGTGTTGACTCTTGCTCAAAGCCTTTATAGGTATTTGGTGGTTTAAAATCTAGCCTTTTGGAGCATGGGGATCAATGGAAAGTGATCTATATTATGGTATAAAGCACAGTATATCTCTCTTCTAGTGAGCTCTTCAGTAACTTAGCACCTTAATATAATTACAGAATAATTTCCACAGAATATAGCACAAATGTTTTTTTCAAGATTGAGTGTTGTAAATTTTAGAAGCTGTTTCTGAAGATAGTTGCGGCAATACATTTTTTGCAAGTATTCAAATCTGTAAGTTATTTACCACAGAATGAGGCCACACCTTAAGCCTGTATTTAGGTCTTCTCTGGAAACAGTCATAGGAAACATTTCAAAAATATTGTAATTTCTGTATGTTATGTGCAATTGTCAAGCTTGGTTCTCTTAATAATATCAAATAATAATTTTCTGGATTTAGAAGTTAGCGTGATTAGTGAGATGGATAACTGTATAAAAAATGTTATGCAAGTACAAGAACTATGCTAATGTGGTCTTCTGTGCATTTTAATTTGAGTAATGTGACTTCTATGACTGACTTCTAGCACAAATCGGAAAGCTGTTAAAAACTGATTTTTAAATCAGAAATGTTTTACAGTACTGGATGGGTTCAGCTGTCACTACATAAAACTGCATTTAGTGGCTTTTAACATGTATGCTAGAAAATATGGATAAATACAGGGAATTGTAGCTGTTGTTGTCATACTCATTATTTCCACTGAATTTCAGTCATTATTTTCAATTAATATACTTCCTTCAATGAAACAAGCTTTTCTTTTGTCAATTTTTGCTCCAGGTGTAATCTAAAATAGCAGGTGAATGGTAGAATTGAAACCTTTTTGTGGGTATTTGGCTGAAAAACAGGCTGCTGTTTTCAGATCATAAGGATGGGAGAACTCTGGGTGGAAGGGAAGTGGAAATGCATCACAAAGTACTGTTGATCTACCAAAGGATGAAGGTAGTGGAGTACCTTTCCTTTCCAAAAAATGTTCTCCCTGCTGTCGTTGTAAAGTATTTTAAAACTAGAAAAACAGGGAAGAAGATTGATGGGTAACCCAGGTGTGGTGCTCTGAGCTTTTGTTTCTTTGCTAGTTCTGTTGATGCATTCAGGCGCAGCTTTTTATCAACAGACTTTGAGAAACCCTGTGCTTGTTTAGTGGAAATTATGGGAAGAAGTAATAAGCAAAGGCAAATATCAGCAACATCAAACAAGTAGTAGGTGTTTGTCTATTAAGTTTATCAATGAATAGGACTGAACTCTTACTCTCGAACTTCAGTTTTGTCTACTTATGCTTGCTTCTGCCACTGCGTTGTACATAGTGTTGGAAAAAAAGTCCAGCAAATCCTTTTTTTGTATGTTGCACCCTTGATGGATAACTGGCTTACTAGAAATTTTGAATCTACTGCTGTCTAACGTTACCATCAGTAAAGGTGACTAATTCACTGTTAGAGTTTGAAACAAGCTCTCTGAGGCACCTTGTAGCTGCTGTTGCTGATGATGTTGCTCAGTATTGGTCTTCCTGAGAGGCCCATGCCTGTGTCATTTGCGAAGCTTTCTATAAAGGATACTTTTTCACTTAAGATCAGTCCATGCTAAAGACTTGTCTCTAGTATCCACTAGAAATGAATAGGCAATAACTTTATTTAATATACTAAGAAATGAAATTGTGATGCTAAGTTCTCAGTTGTGTTATCCCCATCCATTTTTCTTGAATATCTCTTTAATCTTATACTTTAGTGAATGGGCTTACACCAGGGACGAGTGTGTTTTGAGTTGTGTGGGGTTGTTGGTTTTTTTTGTTTTGGCTGCGTTTTGGGGTTGTTTTGGTGCTGTTTTTTTTTTACCATCTGTACTGAGCTATAAGGTATATTTATCGTGGTTTTCCTTTTTTACTTGCTGTGTCTAAGTTCAAGTGCTAATGGCTTTCTGTATCTTTTAGCACAAATGATGAATACTGTTATGTGTTAATAAACAAGTGCATTCCCAAAGCATGTTCTGTACGTGCATCTAAACATGGCAAGACTTGACAGCAAGCTGACTCCTTCTGTTGTGCAGAGTTTCAGAAGCAACTTCCATTGGTACTTGAATTGCTCTGCATTAGAGTAATTCTTGTTCAAAGCATTGATTCTTCTTTTCCCCTTCCCTGTTGTCATTTGATCTCATTGGCATTATTCAAGATAGAGTCATATTTCACATCCATGTAAATCTAAATACTCATTCACAAGATATTTGAAATCAGGAAATTTCTTTCTTAGGGCCCACAAACTGGTCTTAAAGTAGTTGGAAACTCATCGGTTTCATTTTTTTCATTAACTAGTTCATTGTGGAGGAAATACAGAAAATTAGTTGGACTTAAAACTGTCTAGAAGTTAATTTCCAAAACAAAGCTTGAGTTGATAGATACTTGCAAATTTTTTCCTAGGCGTGGTAGGTCATGTTCTGGACTTGCATTTTGTAATAATTGCCTTTGGTTTTGCCTGTTGAATGGGTGTAGAAAACATAGATACAATGCTTCTGGAAAGCAGTATGCTGTAGTAACTCACTTGTCCAACTGAATTTCGTTAGAACTTTAGATGTGGTTTGAAAATGCTTAATCAAAGCATTAGTTGCAATTGAAGTTCTGTCTTCTTGAAATGGTATTTGACTTGGACACGCAGCATTCCAACATTAACAAAGCTGTAATTTCTGGAATGTCTCAGAATTCTATTTCTGTGTATTTGTGGAAACGTGAAGGACACAAACGGTGATTGTCTCCTGGTTAGATAAGCACCTATGTCCAATATCCCAATCTTGAAACCTTTTTCAGATGTTAAGTTCTTTATTGGATCAGGACTGGAACCTACAGGATTTCTATATCAAAATACATATAGCAGTTTTCAAATGCACTGCTATCTTAAGTTTTTATATTCTTAATCAAGTTTCTTCTATAAATTTGCTTCCATTCTCTACTGTGTACTTCAGTGCTTGGATGCTGGTGCAACATCTGCTTGTTGTGTCTTACATTTTAAAATGTGATATAAACATAATGCTGTATGACAAGCTTAGTAATACTGGATCAGCAGAGAGAAGAGGAAGCCTGAAACTTGCAGGCTTCTTGTATGAAACATTGCACAGAATGTGTAAAGATTCACCATGCTAACAGTCTTCAGAATAAGAATATTTTTTCCAATATGTTTCTTGAAAGGCTGTCTCTTTATGATAATGAATTGGATATACAAGCTAGATGGTTATTTGGTTTTTACATTGTGTATTGTCAGTTAAGAAATTGGATGTGTCACTATGCGTGTGTTGCTGTGCATTACCACAGAACATTTAATAGGCTTTGCTCTTGTACTGGAGAGTGAGTCTCTTCAATTCTAGCAGTCATGTGCTTTAGTAGAAATGTTTCTGTTAAATTGTTGTGGTTGGAGAAAGGGGCTCTGGTGTCCATTTACATAATCCAATGCCTTTTGCAGAGATTGGTGACTTTCATTCTTGCTTTTGCAATTAACTTGAGCAATATTTTACTTTCTCTCAGCTTCATGCATTAGCATGTTTCTTGGTTTCCTTTATTTATTGTCACTACTTAATCTATTTCGAATCTGTTTTTAACTTGTAAGTGAAAATTCAGAGGTTTTGATGGCTTGGAGCCAGTTGAATTCCAGTTGGAATCATGAATGTGCAATTGTAATTGATGGCTATTTCATGTATCTAATAGAGGGATCTGGGACAGTTAGATGGGATGCTATGAGTTAAAGCAGAGCCATTCAGCTACAAAGCTTGTGCTTTTGAGATTCTTAATGGCTTTCAGCATACGTTGAAAATCCTCAGGAAAACTTTGTGATGGAAAAATGCTTCCTTTTTTTTCTGCCCTCCCTTTCCCTAAGCTGTTGACAGGAAACTTCTCAAATTAGACTTCCTTTCTTATGGAAACTTTCTCAGCCAGCTAAGAAGCTGTGCCAGTCCGTGTTGACACTGCAGGAGATAGCTTTTTGTAATCTTTTAGTGTTTCTTGTACCTGTAAAGGGAAAATGGATCAGACTTCACTTAGCTGTAATCCCATGTTAGCTTCACCTGCAACAACTTTTACAAAGACACACTTGTTCTAGAAGGCAGAGTAGTAATTCTGCGTAGAAGCCAGTACCTGTTTTTTTATTTTTTTATTTCAACTGCATTCTAACCTCATTACTTCTGAACTTGACACAGTGGAATCAACAGCAAATTGTAAATAAACGGAATGATTATGCTCCACCAGCCTGTCCTTTTATCCTTCTGGATCCTTTATCCTCTGTCTCTTAAGAGGGATGGAGCACAGGAGATACATTTTTTACTAATGTAACCTCACTCAAAAAGCACGAATATTAAATATAAGGATTGTAGACTTCATTGTTGTGACTTCTCTGTTGCTGTGGTATCAGGACATTGTTAGTGACTATGTGAAAACAAAGTAGTTCTATCTTATCCAGCTGCAAAAACCTTCTTCCACACCCAGTGTCCAGTCTTTCTACTGAAGCTGAGGGTTACTTTACTTACTGCCCTGTTTCAGTGTTATGAAATCTTGTCATCTGATAACTTGAAATCTGGTATGGCAAAAGGTGTAAACCAGGTAATTGGTTTTGGAGTGGAAATAAGGCATTCCGTAAGTTGTACCTTTATTTGTTGTCACTCTCCTTTTTCCTCTGCTGATACTTAAGTTTTTTTTTTTCGAGACAGATTAGTTTATTAGAAGAATGACATTGTGAGGTACAATTACTGAAAGAACTATGCACATTGATTGTATAGAGATCTTTATCTTGGTTATGAATTAACAATGACAATAACAAGATTATTATTCAGTGTAATTAAATACATTTTCTGTTGCTCCATTGTCTGTGTAAGAAACAGGTGGATGCTCTTAAATGTTTGCTGCTGTTCTGCACAGATGTCATATCTGAGCTGGTGCTCCTCATTAGAATCTTTTATTAAGAACACTGATGGCAAGGCCTGCATTAATTGCAACGAGATATGAGATTGTGATTCCAGTTAACAGGTTGGTACTGCAATCCCCAAATGCATGAAAAAATAAAAGGCCAGTTTATTAATCTTCAACCAAGTGGTGCTGCTGGGGTCAGTTTTCTCATGTGGGCTTCTTCCTGTGGCTGGGGTGGAGATCTGTAACGAGTGACAAGTTTTGCCACTTCCCTGAGTGCGCTGTGTCTTGGTGCTGCTCAGGATCTCCCGCTCTCCCCCTGCAGCAGCTGCTCCCAGCTGAGAGCAGCTGCCAGCTCATGGGGGAGGCGGCTGCTGCTGCTGCTGCAGGACTGAGCAGCAAAACAGACTGCCAGCGGGTCTCATAAAGTTACTTGTGCATTCCTTCCCATTAATCTTTGCAGTTGTAATTAAGTGAAAAAGTGAGTTGTTAGATCTAATAGAATATTACTGCTCTCTTTTCTTTTGAGCAAGTTTTCAAAATCATTTTGAGAAGCCCTGGGAAAAGCCAATTTTATTTAGAGAGAAGCTTGAAACTTCTAAGCAAATTGTTAGAATTGTTTAAGGTTAAATGTTGCAGGACAAAAAGCAATCCAGTTTGTCAGATTTTTTTCTTCCTTCCCCAGCTTTGGAGAAACATGTTGGCAAGTGTTAGGGAGATTTTTTTTTTTTTCTGAAGGGAAGGGAAAAGATGACTGATAAAGTAGGCTGTGAAAGAGTTAGTTGTATCACTAGCTTTTGCTTTCTGCCTCAAAGGTTTTGTTTCCCGAGAAAGTTTGAAATACTTTCGCTGCATATTTGCCGTTCCTTTAAGATTTCCCAGATTTGGCAGAGAAGAGGGTGATGTCTGTAGCTTGTATTATATTTTTACATTGATGGTAATTCTCATTTGAAACAGTTTTAAGGGTGTCTGGCTTTTGTTCTTGTTTTAACCCTCAGTATTAGTTCACTTATTATTTGAAAATAAAACCCAAAAAAACCTCTAAGCAAATAAATAGGCATATGGCTTATTATTGGAACTGTTTACCATTTGACTATATATGTAATGTATTATTATATATTTGAATTTCCTAAATCCCAGCTTCAATGTTCCAATGACAAAAATGTTTTTACTTGTCATCTTGATAGTTCTGATAAGTTAGAACAAATTTACTTTTAGAGATGCCAGCTCCCAAAAAAGGTTTTACTGAAAAGAAAATCATTTTATCCATTAGAATGTTAGACACTAGTGCAAGGTGAGGTGCTCCATTACATAGTTTGCAGTAAAATACAAGTTTTGGTCCTGATTTTCTCTGCTTGGATATCTTGGCTTTTAGATCACAGCACAACAGCCTGAGTGAGAAATGATTTAATGTTGTTCTGTTGCTGCCCTGGCCTGTTTAATACTTTCACGCAGAACTTGGAGCATGGGTGATGTGGAGATTTTTTTGGTGGTGGTTGTTTGTTTTGGGGGTTGTTAGGAGGGGAAGGGGGGTATTTAATTTTGGGTGTGGGGTAGAAAGACTGCGAGTGCTAGTACAAGTAGATACTTAAAGGATTGTCATGCTTTTTACTATTGCACATGCCTGTTTAAATATCCTTCATTAGGGGAAAAAAAAATCATGATTCCAAAAATACTTTCTTGCTGGGACTAGCATTTAACCCATACAGCAAATTTAGCTTATAGGCAAAAGGATTCATTTTCTTCTTGTAGCTTACAAACTGAAAAGGCTGCAAGGCTAACAGTTCCCGAATGCTTTAAAACCCTTTTTTATTTTTTTTTAATAGTACTTTAAATCTTCACTGTCCATTCTTCTAACTGGATCTGGACTCTAAGAAATGACTGGCAGGGTTTGTATGCGGTTGTCAGCATAAGGAAGACAAACTGTTAGTTTAATATTGAATGCAAACATTCTACCATTAGAAATTGTTTATGAACAATTACATTGTAACAGGATATTGCAAGCAGTTCTTGGGGATTATTTTTGTGTTCTTCAGTATAGTGTACGAACAATTAAGTTCTGTATCTTTAAATATTTTCGCCTTTTTAACAAACTAGTGCTCTGCAACCACACTTGAGCACAGGAAGCCTTCCTCCCTGTGTATCGTCATCATTTGCGATACATCCCCCTGCTGAACACTCGCTCATTTGTTCCCTGCCTTGTCAGTCAAATGTGGGCGTCCAGCAAACTATCCTGTCACAGCGTCGCGGGGCTCTGCCAGTGCCTGGAACTGACAGCAGGTACAGAGAATGCTTTCAAACAGCCTTGAACCATGTTTTTTGTTTCATTTCTTTTTTTAGTCTCATTTTATTTTTAGAAGGGAAATGTCTCGTCTCTGGTATGGGAAGAAGGGAAGAAAGCACCAGCCAGTTAATCATAAATGCACTCTGGTAATTTTCAGTGTAGTATGTTCATGTCTGTTATTGCGGTCTTTAAGTGTTGTGGTGCAGAGACAGTTTCTGGAAGTTTAAATTTTGAATGTGTAAACAGGATGCTAAGTCACAAATTTTCATTATCTTTGGAACATAACCTAATTACTGGTATTCCTTTGGCATTAGATAAGAGAAACTACTTTGAGCATTAAAGGGTTCAGCAGTTTTAAGGTGGGTTTTTTTCCTTTCCCTTGGAGTAATGCATTTTTTCGCGAAAAAAAATGCTTTATAGCTGAGTACCAAGAACAGGAGTTTGCATGGGCATATAATTAGAGAAGTGTAAGTTTCCTGGCATAACCTTTACCTTCTCAGAAGTTAGTCAACCATATGAAGGTCTGATAATACTTCTAAATTCATGGACATGAGTCTGCTGTGGTCTCATTCTCATGTTTATAGTGAGGGGGAAGGACCAAAGATACTGGTTTTGCAGTTTATTAGATTTATGAAAGGAACTGGGTTTTTTTCAGTGTTGTTTTCCCCAAACAGACTTTTTGTAGTATTACTTAATATGTAGTAGTATCTAAAGGAAAAGGTTTTCAGTGAGACTTGGAAAACAGCATCTTGGGGATAGAGAAGAAGTGATCTTGACAATATACTTGTTTGTGCTTTTACTCACTGGTACATTTGGAAGGTAGTTTTCATTTAGATTCTCCTTGTGACAGGCTTTTTACTATCTTCTTAATAATTACATATCACTGGGTTTTGAAGTGTACTTCTTTCCAGGTGCTGTTGAGTTGGGGTTTTATTTTTTATTTATTAACAGGTTTTTATTCTTTGCGCTTTATGTGTTGTTTTTATCTTTATTTGTAGCCAGGATGCTTGCAAAATATGAAATTGACTTGTTGCAACAAATGGTTCTCTAAAATGTGTGTTCCTAACTAACAACGCTTTTTTGAAGTAATAGGCTCTTAGCTTTCCTCTGTGGCAGTGGAGTAGAAGGGAGATATAATACCTAAATAATTGAAATGTTATTTTAGCATACCCTGTAGCAGTGTAAAAAGCATCTGAAGTTTAGTTTACTAAGAATGTGGTTTTTTAACATGTATCTGTATACATAGATAAATAGATATAACTTGCACAGATATTTAAAAATGTAGTAGTATCCCTTGTTATAATAGTTTCCCTTAGGACCAATACTGAACTTTAGCCAGAGTCCAACTATGTTATGAAAACAATACTTGTCAGCTTTTAAGGACAGTTTGAACTGAAGAAGGCTCTGTGAGAATAACGATCAACTTTACTGTGGGAGAGGTAGAGAACAGGTTATTTTAACATGTAAAAAGTCAAATTGGAAAAAGAGGGTACAGAAGTATCTACAGATGGGGATATTTTTAAAATGTTGCTATGTTGGTAAGAGAAGCTCTATTCTTGAAGTTGGGTTTTTTCTTCAATGAACATTCATAAACCTAATGCGCAAGTGTAATCTTTTGACAGAAAGGAAAGAATATTGGTATAATTATTTCTGTTATGCAAGACAATGGAAAGAATATTAGGAAGACTGGCAGCATATAAAGTGTACAGGTTTCTGACTAAATTTCTCATAGTGGCAGTTCTGAATTTGGATGAAAACTCAGTCTGATGTGAAGTAACAGTTGCTGGGCTAAATGAAGTGATACAATAAAACAAAAATGCTAGCTTGAAGCAACTAAGTTGCCCTAGATTATTTACCTGAAGGGCCTTTGGTACTTTCCTGATGATACTGTTAATTTTAGCTGAGCGTTGAAGGGGTTTGGTGCTTTCTCAGGATTAGAAATCAAAACTTTGGTGACTAACTGGTGCGTTATGCTCCCCCTCTAAAAAGCCAGTAATGTCAGCCTCCCACTTTTTTGTAAATGTTTGGTATTTACTGTGTCTCTTTATTTTACAGCAGTACGAGAGATGCTAATAAGTTTCTAGAATGTCAGAAATGCAGGCAGTGGTTCTTCCTATCAAAGCATTTCAGACAAAAGATATCAGACAATGCAAGGGAACAAAAGGTGGATTGCCATCTTTGGGAATGCTTGTCTGTGCTTTGCACGGCTTGGATAGGCAGCATAGCCAAAGGGGACAAAACCAATGAAAACTGATCTTTGGCTTTTATATTCTGAGGTTATTAACATGCAAAGAGAATTTAAGTGTTGGTTTTAATAGCTTGAATTGTTTGAGACTTGCACAACTTCTGACGTTTTGAGTTACTGGTTAACTTTATTTGGTAAGCTAACGCCTGTATTTCTGTGGCTATTATGAGGGTATAATAATAGGGGCTTACATGTGAGAGGTGAGAATTTAGTACTTCTCTGTGGATATCAGGATTGCAA
Organism: Melanocharis versteri; assembly: GCA_013397845.1. Taxonomy (NCBI): domain Eukaryota; kingdom Metazoa; phylum Chordata; class Aves; order Passeriformes; family Melanocharitidae; genus Melanocharis; species Melanocharis versteri. The sequence continues at coordinate 1,096,424 of VZTG01001350.1, read as the reverse complement.
GGTTGCATCAATTCAGTAATACTACTGAAATATTTTTTAAATCAGCTTTCCATATTAAGTTTTTAGAGTAATAGAATGAACTAATGATATATTTTTAGTAATAAAAAAATAGAAAGATATCCGGTATTTTCTTACACAGATCGTTAAGCCTAGAACCTTTCCTTGATGACAGATACTTGGCATGCCTGTTGTCCTAGGTAATTTGGGGGTTTATGCATCATGTTTGTACTTTTGCCATGACTGGGTGGTCCCATGCGGGCCTCTTGGAACAAGCCCGGAGAAGGGCCACAAAGTTGATCCAAAGGCTATATTTTGGTATCAGCTGGACGTCTGTGCTATGAAGATAGGCTGAGAAAGTTGGAACTGTTAAGCCTGGAGGAGAGAAGGCTCTGGGGAGACCTTATTATGGCACCTTCCAGAGCCTACAGGGGCTGTCTCTCGTAAGAGAGCTGGAGGGGGACTTTTCACAAGGGCATGTTGTGATAGGACTAGAGGGAATGGCCTTAATCTGAAGGAGGAAAGGTCTAGATTAGGTACTATGAAGAAATTCTTCGCTGTGAGGGTGGTGAGGCACTGGAATAGATTGCCCAGAGAATCTGCGGAATTCCCATCCCTGGAAGTGTTCAAGGCCGGGCTGGATGGGGCTTTGAGTAACCTGGTGTAGTGGAAGGTTTCCTGCCCATGATGGGGATGGGGGGGATTGGAGCTGTATGATCTCTAAGGTGTGTTCCAACCTGAGCTATTCAATCACTATAGTTCTTCCATTGAATTATTGGGTGTTACATTGTTTACATTTTTAATAATTGTGAAATATTAGTCTACTTCGACAGAGGCAGCCTAAGTAGAGTAGCGGAGTAATTTTCAAAAAGGTTGATTATAAGTTGAAAGAAAGCAAATGAGTAGTAAAGGTTTACATTTTTCCTGTATGTTTTTTAATGATCTGTGGAATCTGAAGTTGATCCTTAATTGACCTTTTTACTGCTTAAAGTAAGAGACAAACATTTTCATACTTGGCTGTGAATCAGTTACTTCTAAGCCTGTGTAATGCTTTCTTGTCATACCTGAGAGGATCTTTGCAGGGCATTATCAAAACTGAGATGTAACCTTGCGCAGTCTGACTTCTCCTGGCGTGGCAGCTTGAGTTCAAGCACCAGGTGCTGTGGTTTCAGCAGCTGAACCTCTGGTTTCTCTGCTTGCAAGTGCTGAAACTTCCTTAAATAGTTTTGCAAGGGAGCTGGGTTTTACTGGTCATGCTGCTACAGATCTTTTTTTTATTTGGACCAAATGAGTAAAGTTGTCTGGCCTGCCTTTTTAAGAAAGTAATTTTCTTAAATCGAATTCTTAGTTCTTTGCAGAAACATCCTAAACTGTTTAATGTTTTGCATGTTAAATTTAGTTATCTTGCTGGCATTATCATATCAAATGAGTGTTTTCTCAAATCTTGAAAAAAATAGCTTGTTATTAAGGTCTGCAGAGTTAATGCAACACTTTGTGTGCTTCAGGCTTTGATTGCATTCTTTTCAAGTTCATTTATTCTGGTTATTGCAGATACTTCCGTTTATCTTCAGTATTATGTTAATTACAGCTTGGTACAGTTGCTATGGGCTTAGAGCACTTTGAGGCAGATACTAAACAGCTCACCCTGCAAAGCTGTGGGGACTATACTGGTCACAGGGAGGATGCTGCTGTCATGTGACCTACTCAGCATTTCTGTCCCTGCTCTGGAAAGCACCCTGGTGTGCACAACGGTTTGGAGAGGGACAGTTTTAAAAATACTGAGAGAAAGAACCATGGTGACAGCCAAACCGGGGAACTGCTGTCATTCTATGGTCCTTCTCTGCATAAAATGGCCAGTTGTCATCCCTTCCCTTCCTTGTCACTAGTAGAGTGACAGGGAGCTGAATTGACTGAAAGCCACACAGAACAGAAAATGGGTAGCTTTGCAGCCGCATGCTTTAAAAATGAATCAAATTAAATTAGTCTTCGGGTTTAGGGTTTTTTCAAATGATACCTTAAAACTGTTACAATCTGGTGTGGTAAACCCCATGAATTAATGCATTATTGTGATGTAATCAATATGTCCCAAATAGTCATGTTTGATGTGATGGAGCAGAGTGCTTCTTCAGTGTTGTTTTTTCTCTGGAAGTCTAATATTTATGGGAGGAAACTAAATTTGTCTGAAAAATAAAGTTGGTGTTTTCTCTTAAAATATTCATAGCAGCATTCAGTTCACACAGGCACCTTTTTATTGGAAGGTATTTTGAAGTAACTTTTTAAGTGGCTTAATAAAATTACATTGGGGCTTTTTTCTTCAATTAAATATCCTGAAATATTTTTGAATTTCTCAAGAATTAACGTTCATGAAGTTTACAGTTCACCTGAGTTTACACCTATGTATTAAGAAACTGTTCAGCTTGTGTACTTTCTTGTACTTGTTTTTTTATTTCATATTCAGAGCTGGTAATGAGGTTATAGATAACTTATGTTTGAGAGCCGTTTATGCCATTAAGCTTTATCTCTTCTTATCTTCCAGAAGCACTGTTCAGCTCTGATAAGACCCTCCCTTTCTCAATGGAGACAGTTTCAGCTACTTGTTAGTTTTGAAAGTTTAGCTGTGTTTGTTTTGAGGGCAGCAATGAAAGCTCCTCCCTGTTAGCAAACAGGCACGGGGGAGGGGTGGGGTGCCACTTGTGGCCTTATTAAACTGAGGAATCCTCCACTCGTGTAAAAAGCTTTTTTTACGTCTGCCTATAGCAGGATGACATGACCAGTGGCTGAAAGGGCTGATCAAACATTAAACAATTTAACTGCATTTTCATGTGTGTTGTTGAAGGACAAAAAATGTTCCATGTTTGGAATTTTGTCTTCAGTTTCATTCACTGCAAGTGGCCAGCATACCTTGTAAAAGTTGGGTACTTTTGACATATTTTCAGAAAAACAAAGTTTAGAAGCATGAGTGTCTCCAAAAGGAGAATCCTTTGCTTCTTGATTGTTTGAATCATTAGTATGCAAACCCTCGACTTACTGCATTAAATATTAAACCTGTTGGGTGCTTTGCTACGGGGTTAACTTGCATATACATGGTAGGGAGAGTCAAACTTTAAAGAGTAATGCCACCAGTCATACAGTTCATCCCATGTTTTTTCATCAGTGCTGCCAATATGAATACAGCAGGTAGCATCAGATCTCTAAGGATATATTCCATGTCTTTTCAAACTTGGAATCACAGAATAAGCTGAGTTGGAAAGGACCCACAAGGATCATCCAACTTCCGGCCCTGCCAGCACCATCCCCAAAAGTCACACCATGTGTCTGAGAGCATTGTCCAAACACTTCTTGATCTCTGTCAGGATTATAGCTGTGTACACTTCTCTGGGGAGCTGTTCCAGTGTCCAGCGACCTTCTGATAGCCACCTTTTTCTGATATCCAAATTAAACCTCCCCTGACAGCTTCCAGCCATTCCCTAGGGTCTTGTCACTGCTCACCACAGGGCAGGGATCAGTGCCTGCCCCTCCTCTTCCCCTCAGGAGGAAGTTGTAACTGCAATGAGGTTGCCCCTCAGTCTCCTCTTCTCCAGGCTGAACAGACCAAGTGACCTCAGCCTCTCCTCATATGGCTTCTCGTCAAGGCCTTTCACCATCTTTCTTGCCCTCCTTAGACACTCTCTAATAGTTTTGTGTCTGTCTTTTCTTGTGGCACCCAAAACTGCCTCCAGCACTCGAGGTGAAGCTGCTCCAGTGCAGAGCAGAGTGGGACAATCCCCTCCCTTGCCCAGTTGGTGATGCTGGGCCTGATGCACCCTAGGACACGCTTGGCCCTCCTGGCTGCCAGGGCACTGCTGGCTCATATCCAACTTTCCATTGCCCAGGACCCCCAGGTCCCTTTCCATGGCACTGCTTTGCAGCATCTCATTCTCCAGTCTATACCTACATCCAGGGTTGCTGCATCCCAGGAGCAGAATTTGACACTGTCCTTTGTTGGACTTCATGTGGTTGGTGATTGCCCAGTCCTTTGATTTGAGGTCTCTCTGCAGAGCCTCCCTGCCTTCGAGGGAATCAGCAGCTCCTCCCAGTATTGTATTATCTGCAGTAGACAGTTTCAAGTACCTTTTTGCCCTGAAGTACACTAACAATCCAGGCTATACATGTTATTTGTTTTGCTCTATTCAAACCAGTGCCCAGATTAACCATAAGAGGTTTAGCTGGTTTTTTCTCCTACATTCTTTTAAAGCAGAAAACAACTAGAGAGAGAACAGAGCGTTCTTCAGGAACACTTCCTGATCCTCAAAAATTAGCTTTGGTTATCAAGGAAACTGGATACTGATATGGCGTAGTAAAGAGAGCGTAGTAAATAAAGCACGTATCGAAGTCATATAGGTAGACCTTCACTTAATTACTTTAATGGAAGAATTTTATTACAAAGAAGTATTTTGTACTGAAAACTACAGTCCAGTATGATGAATATGAATCTGCATCTACCTTTTATTAATGAAATGTCTTGCTTTCTAGGTATTTCTCATACCATATGAAAGACTAAGTTCTGTGTTTGAGAATCAAAGTTCGAAATAGGATGAGGTAGAAGTAGGTCCTGGAATGATAGAAAAATAGGCAGCTGATGGGAGGCAGGCAGTGGGGCAGGAGAGGGAAGAAAACACTGCTTTATTTAGCTTGGTGAAGTAGACTAGAAGATTAATAAGACTACAAGGAAGGAACATGAGGAAATCTTGATGGAAGAGGAAATAGCATAAGCAGACTGTGAATTAAACCAGGTTATGAGGAAGAATAAACTTCTAAAGTTGCTACTAACATGTCAAAACAGTGCTCTTGAGCCTGGCAGGGACAAAATGCTGTCTGTTTGCAAGATATATCTCAATTCCTGAATGAAGTTGAAGGTAGTTGTTAGTAAGCTTAGACATATATTGCTTTAGGATTCTGTAGCTCATTTAATCAAGAAGTCTGTAGTCTTGTCTACTGCAAAGCAAGAATAAAGCATGTTGGCCTAAACCACAGGCATTATATAGAAGGCCAGGTGCTGCATCTGAAAGGTTGAAGTATCTTAACATACTCATTTGAAGCCTAGTTCAGTGATGAGTGGATAAACTTGAGACAGTGTCTCATTGTTTACTTGCAGAACTTAGTATGGACTGTATACTTAAAATAAGCTCTGGGTTTGAGAGCGTGGGTTCTGTTACTTTAATTTTCCTATGGCTAGTTTGACATTCTGTGGCATGTTATTTATGATGTTTGTCATTGCATATCATTGGTCTGCCATTATGCAGGCTTTTGTTCTCAAAACAAATGGAATGTGACAGTGTGCAACAGGTTCAGCATGCCAAGAAGCTATTACATTGTACACATTTGGATAGGTATTCATGTTTCTCTCAAGCAAGAAAAATAAGGCCTCTCCATGGCATGCGAAAAGGTCAATCTCTGAGTTAAAAAGCTGATCAGCAATTCACAGATGCAGGATGATGACAGTATGCATTTAAGAAGTTGAAGGCAAGATGGCATTGTCCATAAAACTGTCTACATTTCCACTATGTGAAACAACAGCTATATATATAATGGCATCGGGGATTTTGAGATTTTTTTTCTCAGTAATCTCTTAAAGTAACCACACATTTACGGCCTGTTGTAAGTTGCCTACTGCCTCACATGTGGTAGGGTGTAGCTTAAAGAAGCAATAAGGGCAAAGGGTCCTCACATTACTGCTTTTCAGGATTATGTTCGTAAGTTGCTGGTGTGAACAGAGTAAATTTGCAATGGAGTGTCATAGCGAATAAAAGGATAAAACTACACTATCACTTATGTGTTTGAGTGGAATACTGTTAAAGCTTTACATATAGCTATTTGACTCTGAGAATGCACAAGCCAATACCATTTACAACAATATTCTTGATCTGTTTTAAGAGAACAGTAGAAAAATAATGGAAATAAACTGAGTGCTAGTAATTACGGATTATTCAGTAATGAAGCTGGATGTCACAAGTGTTCCTTTTTCCTTGCCTTGCAGTTGCATGGGGTAGAGTGAACCATCGCTGCTCAAGAGCCAGTCATGCATGACTGTGGGCTCTGTACTCAGGACAGTGGCGAGTATCTGGCCAAACTCCTTGTAGTAGGGACAGGTAGATGGGAAGCTGCTGGACTTGTGGTTGTCTTCCTTTGCACTGTGGTAGGCTCTAGAAGTTTTTAATATGCTCTTACTACATGGGACATCCATTTAATCTCTCCACCAGCTGTTTTAAGATGCTTTCATACCAATGATGATTTTGAGTTGTTCTCAAAATCACATTATTTGCTCTAGTTACATCAAAATGACTCTTGTAGTCCTTTAGCCAGCTTGTCGCACCAGAGCAGCATGTTCTAGAGCTTTCTGACTGAAGACTTTCTGGCCATACACCTCCTGCCAAAGTGGAGATGCCATTTGAAGTGAATGTGTTGACAGATGAGCAACTCCTGAAGCTTTGGAGGGGAATAGAAAGTCCAGGATAAAGATATTGTCGGGTGGTATTGGGATGTTATTAAACTGTGGTCCTGCTACATTGTCTTTATCGTCACTGCCAGACACAAGAGTTAGAGTTTACTGAGAAGCCTGGGATTTGCTTCTAGTCTTCATCTAGGAAAGCAAACCAGGTTCACAGGATTCATTAATCCGAGTGTAAAGAATGTTTGAGAGGACCTTGGGCTGAAGAGTTTGGGTTAAGGCATGTAACTCAGATTGACTTTTAATTTAGCATCCTGATACTGGAAACTTTATGCACTCCTATATCAGTTCTTTATTCATCCTAGATCAGTGAGATATCTGACTGCTAGTGCCCTTAGTGTTTATTTTGTAATCTTGCTGTGTTTACTCATATGTCTAAGATCACCTACATGTGCACTGTCCTTGCAGAAACAAACATCTTTTGGCCCTTCTTGTTTGTTTGTTGTCATTGCACATTTTCCCTTCATTACTCTACTCCAGTTTTTTCTTTCATACCTTTTTACTTTTCTTCAACTGTCAGTGGAATTATTGTCTTCCTGTCTCCATATTCAGGTAGTGTCAGTGGCTGAGTATCACCGCAGGATCGATGCTCTAAATAGCGAAGAACTGCGCACACTCTGCAGACGTCTCCAGGTGCCCTCTTCAGTAGTTTAAACCCCATCTCCAGATACTAAAACATCTTTCTTTGTAGTGTCTTGGATCAGGGCAAGTCCTGCACTCAGTGGGTTTGTCTTGTCTACAGCACTACAAGGATCCAGCAGAAAATTCCTTTGTTTTGGATGTATGTAATTGTGCAATTCTATGATGGAATCAGTAATTTTATGACGGAATTACTACTTCCACCTTTTTCACACAGGAATTTTCTGTTAGAATATGAAAATTTGTTCTTGGTACTGCTTGACTTGCAGTGTTGTGTTTTAACTTCTACTTTAGACTGGTGTGTTGTGTTAGAAGCTTCCCTAAAAAGAATGCAAAACAGGTGAAGAATCCAAAACCTTGTTGCATGGGTGTTTAATTTTATATAGGAATCTTTCATCAAGAATCTCACAGTACATGGCAAGTATGAAGCTTCACAACTTCTGTGAAATAGGTAAGTATTTTTCCCATTGTAAAAGCAGGTAACTGAGGCAGTTCAACATGGCAAAGTCATACACATACACACAAAACAATACTTTAAAATCAGTTTGGGTTTTTGAAGGTCTGTGGATATGGATTGACACTGATATTTGCATTCTCTTTAGGTGTTCTATAGTTTTTTGAGAGTTATAAAATTGTTAGCTGCTGTACACATCATACTTGCCTTACTGATGGAAAGCATAGCTTAGATTTCCTTAGAAGCGTCGAGTATTTTGTTTTTGTCTAGTACTTGGCTGCTGAAAATTTAAAATGTTTTTTCTGTGTATTTTTTTATTTCTTTGATCTTGGCTTTTTTTACATATTAGCTAATTACACATTTACGAACATTTTCTTAGCTCTGATATTTCTGTTTGTTTAATAATCAGTAATTAATTGCTTTAAAATTTTTTGTAAGTAGTACAATTACATAGATCAATAATGAGCGTGAACCTTGAACCCGAAAGCTGCACTGTTATACGAAAGTCAGAAATCTTGCCAAAAAAAAAAAATACCCGCTTGAGAACAGAACTGTTCTGTTTTTGGCAAGTGGTGGTGGAGAATCCCTGTATTAATATTCTGGAAATGTAGGAGCTCTTTGCAAATACCTTTCACCTGGTATGCCCATACTCCAGGTTTAGGCTGACTCAAAAAATCTGGTGTGATGGACTGCAGCCTATAAACTCTGCTCTGAGGCCATTTGAGAGTTGTGGTCTCAAATGTGGTCTACCCTGTGTGACATTTACCAGTCGTGGAAGCCCCTGGAATCTGACTACAGGTCAGTCTGTTCTGTCCAACTTTGGTGGGAAATAAATCTGCAAATTTTGAAGCTAGAGTGCTTTCTCTGAGTCTTTTGAACAGACACTCTTTGACTGCTTCTACAAAGCAGTGTTCTTCCTAGAAGAAAACTGCTTTACTTTAATAATAATAAAAAAGGAAAAAAAATACATCAAAAAAAAATACCCAAATCCACAAAAACTGTAAACCAAAAAACTCAATTCCCCACACCACTTGAATCCAAATTATTCATGTTTGCGTGGTGGTCTTTAATCAGAATTAAAGAATGACTACTCTACAGTTGAACAATGCTGAACTTCTCTGGAGCTGAAGCAGTAATATGATGGATGAAAGGCATTTAAGGTGGAAAATACTTGGACTATGCAATAACGTTTTAGAGATAGCACTCTGTAAAGCAGCATGCAGGTCATCTTTTTGTACATGAAGCTATATGGATAATTGCATTTTTTTGTTGTGATATGGAAATTAGTGCATAGTCTATGTTGGAAGTTCTTGTTACCTTCCACTGAAAAAAGGAAAGCTTCAGCTTTTTTCTTGCTTGATGCTCAGTTTAAGCACACCTTTTCTTGGGTTTAGAATTAATACTGTAATTGTGTTACTGTATGAATATACTTTGATATGTTGACTTTATAAGCCTGTTTTTAAATAACAAGAGTTTGTGATAGGAACCTTTTTCATAGTTATTGAGGGAGATGAAAAGGATGCTTTTTTTTTTTTGGCTCAGGTGGCTGTATTTGTTTAAATGTTCCTATCTGTATTTCAGAGTATTCTTTGATTTGGCTTTTTTTTTATTAAGTAAGGAAGTTCACAAAAGCTTGGCAAAGTTTACCATGGTGATATTGTGAAATATTGCAGCTGTGTCCTGTATATTTGGAGTATGAGGGGTGTGGCAAACTGGATTTGGCAGATATTTTCTTGAAATTTTCAGGATTCAGGTTTTAATTTGGACAGTCAGGCTTTCAGTGAAACTTGGTTTAGGCTGATAAATTATTCAGATGCACTTAATCTTGTTAAGATTTCATTTTTCTCTCAACATTTTAATAAGTCTTGCTGCAGTGGCTTATCTTACTAACTTCCTCACTTTGTCCTACTCCTCTGTCAGATTTCACTATCCCTAGCAAGTTTTAAATAATCCTGCAGCTGGATTTATAGATGGAAATCTATTTGGATTGCAGTTATTCTAGTTATCAAGGCATAGCACTTTAACTTGGAAGTGCCAGTGAGTGTTGACTGGAGTAAGAAGCTGCTGTGAGCTGCATCTGATGAGGAGTTTCGTGGCCTCTGATATCTCCACTCATTAGGGTAGATATGTAGGTCAGGTATTGTAAAGTACTGCAGGACCCTTCTGCATAGTGCGTCTTTGCCAGACCTCAATGCTCACTATGCAACTTAAGTATTATTGCTGCTTTCCCCTCCCCACCCTCTCAATTCTTTCTTCTTTGATTCCCATGAGTACTCCAGCAGATCAACTTACGGAGCAGCACTACTCCTCAGGCTCCATTCAAATAATTTGCTCAAAATATATGGCAGCAGTCTTCCCAGATGTCTACTGCATATCTGAAAAATTTCTTAAGTAGTGTTGATTCAGAAGCTACTGAGAAATGTCACTGTTGGAGTTTTAATTCCTTTTCTTTCTGATTTTTTTTTAACACACTTGAATGCTATGTCAGTATTAAAATGCAAGAACTTTTTAAGGTGTCTTCTGAAAAGCATTTGAAGCCTTTTGGCTGTGTATGAGGACTGTTTGTTGTGTTAGCATAAAACCACAGCTTTCTTCTGAGTAGGTGTCTGTGTAAGTTATTGTTCTATAGTTGTGTACCAGCTTGCTATCAGAAACAATGGAAGTCTTGGTCAGATCAAATCTATTGGATTTCTATAAACTTTCAAAGGACTTGCATAATCAATAACTGCATGATTTTAAACCTGTGAGGTTTTACCTTGTCTGCTAATAGGATGGCATATACTTATTTTCTTGCTATTCTTTTTGTAGATAACAACAAGAGAAGATATCAATTCACAACAGGCAACAAATATCAAAACAGACCTGGAGCCTGAAGCATTTCGGCCAAATCTTAGTGATCCAAGTGAATTACTACAGCCAGAACAAATTGAAAAGGTATGAACTTAGATATGTCATTTTTTGCTCCTGTACATTAATGTATCACAAATGCTATGGCTGTAGTGTAAAACACACCAGTAAGAAGACCTTGTGTGATATTAAATAGAAGAGAAACTGTATATTAGAAAAGACGGCTAAGACCACCGAGTCCAGCTGTTACCTCAGCACTGCTAAGTCCACTGCTAAGCCCTTTCCCTAAGTGCCATGTCCCATGCCTCCTTTAAATATTTTGACAGGAGTGGTAACTCAGCCACTTCCCTGGGTACCCTGTTCCAACGCTCGACAGTCTTTCACTGAAGAAATTTTTTCTAAGATCCAATCCAGACCTCCACTGGCCCAACTTAAGGACATTTTCTCTTGTCCTGTTACTCTGGAGAAAAGACTAACTTCTACAACCTACTTTCAGGTAGTTGTAGTGAGTGATGAGGGCACTCTGAGCCTCCTTTTCCCCAGGCTTAACGACCCCAGCTCCCTCAGTCCTCTCCAGACCCTTCACCAGCTTCACTGCCCTTCTTCAGACACACTCCAGCATCTCAATGTTTTTCTTTTAGTGAGGGGCCCAGAACAGCACACAGTTCAAGGTGTGACCTCACCAGTGCTCGGTACAGGGGGACAAGTCATGATGCCATTCTTGGCTTCCTGGGCACACGCTGTCTCGTGTGCAGCCATCTGTCAAGCAGCACCCGTAGGTGCATTTCCTTTGGGTTGCCTTCTAGACACTCTTCTCCCAGCCCATAGTGCTGCAGGGACTTTTTGTGACACAAGTGTGGGACCTGGTGCTTTGCCTTATCGAACCTCATACTGTTGGCTGTGGCCCATCAATCCAGCCTGTCCAGATCCCTCTGCAGAGCTTTCCTACACTCCAGCAGATCGGGACACTTCTGCCCAGCTTGTTGTAATCTGCAGACAGACTGAGGATGTACTTCATCCCCTCATCCAGATCATTAGTAAAGACATTAAACAGGACCTGCCCCAGTACTGGGCCCTGGGGAGCACCACGAGTGACCGGCCACCAAGTGCATTTAACTCCATTCACCACCACTTTCTGGGCCTGGTCATCCAGTCAGTTTTTCACCCAGCAAGCAGTGCACCTGTCCAAGCCATGAGCAGCCAGTTTCTCTAGGAGAGTGCTGTGGGAAGTGGTGTCAAAGGCTTTACTGAAGTCCATGTGGACAATATCCACAGCCTTTCCCTCAGCCACCAAGCAGGTCACCTTGTCATACATGAAAATCAGGTTTGCCAAGCAGGACCTGTCTCTCATGAACCCACCCTGGCTGGGCCTGATCCCTTGGTTTTCCCATATGTGCCGTGTGATGGCACTCAAGATGACCTGCTTCATGACCTTCTCAGGCACTGAGGTCAGACTGACAGGCCTGTAGTTCCTGGGATCCTCCCTACAGCCCATCTTGTAAGTGGACACCACATTTGCTAACCAAGACGTCCCCAGTTATCTTGAAATACTGGTAAACGATGGGAAGTGGCTCAGTGAGCATATCTGCCAGCTCCGTCTGTTTCCTTGGGTGGATCCTGTCTGGCAACATGGGCCTGTGTGTGTCTACGTGTCTAAGCAGAGCACAATTCATTGCTAAAATGTTGGGTTTTTTTAAATCCTTACTTTGAATATGCTATGTATTCAGACAGACTCTTGTCTGTCTTTGCCCTACTTACATTCTTTCTTGAAAACATGAGTGAAAACACTGCCATTCTTGCTGTGCAGTCCAAAGTGATTTCATTATGAATGTGTTAATTGAAGTTTTGGATTAATAAGCACAGGAATAGGACAACAAGCAGCATTTAGCCTTCAGCTTGTTACCTGCTGACTTGAGTGATCTGCTTACTCAATACTAAGACATTGGTGGGACATGCAATATTGTTATGCAAGAATAATTATATGGATAAACCTTTTAGAGACATTAACAAATGCATGTTCTTCAGTTGATAAATCATTCTTCTGCAGGTCACTAGTAGAGGTGGGAAAGGAAATCTGCTTGAGTGACCAAAAGTAGAAAATATACATGTGAAACTTCAGGTGTAGTTCTTAGGTTTTAAGGCCACTTAAAAGAGGTTGAGCAGAACATAATCTGCTTTCATTTATGTGTAATACACTTCTAAATATAAAACATATATTAAATAATGGGTTGTAATTTTCTTGTTAATAGCTCACAAAGTCTCTTCCACCACGGACTATTGGCTATCCATGGACTCTTGTCTACAGTACTGCAAAGCATGGCATGAGCTTGAAGACCTTGTATCGGACAATGATGGGACTAGACACACCTGTGCTGTTGGTTATCAAAGACAGTGATGGACAGGTGGGAAAATGTTTGTGTGGCAGTAGGGGACCCGTCAAGAAAAATGTTTGAGGAGTATAAAGGAATAGCTGATGCTTCGATCCATCATGGGAGATAAAATTGTGTATATCAAGCAAGTTTTCTCCTTAGAAATGTGTTTCACTGTTGAGCAGTCCTCCAACATATACTACATGCTTAGGAAATACTTCAGTGATATAGGTTAGCTGTTGTAATGCAAGAGTCTTGTAATATGCAGTTAATCAATTTAATTTTCATTTTTTAAATGTACTTAAGGCACGAGAAATACAGTCTCTACAACTTTCTGATGCTGGAAGATCTTGTGGAGTTGTAATGTCATTGCCAGCTGTGGCTAGTGTTTCTTGGTATATTCTGTGGCTGCAGCTAACGTCTTTCAAGAGCTGTGGTACCTTTGTTACATTATTAACTTGTTCTTTAAGTCTCTGTAGTTGTGCTCTGTTTTTCTTTGACTGGGTTATGAATTTCAGGGAGTGGCTCACATCTCACCATTTGAATAGCAAACATCCTCTCTTGAGTAATCTAGTAACAGGTGAACACTGCAGGCAGTATGAGACTTCTTGATTCTTTTCCTGAAACTTCTGTGTTTGCTTGTGGAAGCATGTTACTGCTTTCATGAAAAATTGACAGAACCACTGTAAAATCTGTAGCATTCAGTTCACTTACATCTCCCAGTTTGGTAACCACAGTTTTTATTTTCAGGAAGTGTGGTCTCATATAATTCAGGGGGTCTAAAAACAGTAAATGAAGGGTATGTTTTCTTATTCAAATCACTACTTGATTTTTCCATTGTTTCCTGCCGCAGGGGTCCCTTAAAAAGAAAAATCCCTTCTAACTCTCTGCTAGTAGCACACTCTTTCCCAGAAGTTCTTTAAAAAGATTTTTCTTCATTTACATTTTAATCTTGAAGACAAAAACTATTGAATAGACTTGAGATGTCTCAATAGACTTATCAATCTCATAAATGTACTTTGGTGATTTCTCAAATTCCCTTATTAGCTTCTAAAGATAAATTAGTAAGATATACCAGCTTCCTAGTACCTGATTATCTGTCCCAGAAAAAAAAATGTCCTTTTTCTGATGGGGCTGGCTTGCCACCACTATGTAGTATTGTCTCTTGCTGAAAGAATTCCCATTACCTTCTGTGTATGAGCATCTTGGCTTGAATGTTCAAAAAGTGTCATGGTTGCCCCATCAAAACATGGAGTTCATAGATGTGTCACTTTTTTTTTTTTGTGAAACAAACCTTGGTGAATCTTAGCTTGCAGCCTTACACCTAGGAATATGTATGAAAGCATGCCTTGGACTTTTGGGTCACTGTGGACTTTATGGTCACAAGTGGTCACTGAACTGATATTTCAGGCATATGCCAAATCTTACCTAGGTTCCACACAAGAGTAGGGGAAATCCATGTCAATTTAGTGAGCAACATACGTGGAAGGAGTGGTTCAGATGAATTTTACGTGCTCAGTCCTTTACCAGTGTAGTGAGAGTGGTGTTTTCAGTAGTTCTGTCTCATGTTATTGATAAAAAATGTCTGCATTTGACGGCAGAAAATTAATTTGCACTATCTTTCTGTTCAAAACATATGGAAATTTAGCACAGTCTTTCTCCTCTTCATGCAAGGATCTACAATAATGAAAAATAAGACAACAGTAACCGACTATGCTCTTTGGTAATTAGTCAGGGTAATTAATTTTATTTATGAAGCTATTGATTATTTTGAAAGAGGTTAATTTATTTTTAATGTCTTGTATCTTCCTGGCAGATAGTCCTTTAAAACTGCCTTCCATGACTGAAAAAGAATCTGAGTACTTCATAGGAGAATGTGTCCAGGAATAGTTGACTAGCAGTATGCTAAGATAAATATTATATATGCCCTCCAAAAATGTGTTTTGAGAGACCAGGTGATTATTCATACCTTATTCTCCAAGATCACTGCCTGTTTTCTAAGATTCTAGTTCAGAGAAGACCCTAAATGGGATTCAGCCATTTTGAAAAATGACAGAATTATGACCAGATAGATTCTTGACATTTGCTGAGCATACCTACTCAGTCCTCTTTGGCATTCACTGTTCTGCCCACTTTGTATCTTTGATCGTTATGAAAGATACTGGAATTGTCATATCCTTAGTTAAGGCACTTTTCTTTTAAACTAGAATGAATTTCTTTCCTGGGCTGCTTCCCCTGCAATACTTTTCTTTGTTGTCCGTGTTTATGAAGACTTCTTTTTTATTATGTTGATAATGGGTTGAGTAAGGAGTAAGTGTACCTTGTAACTTTTCATAATGTTGCATTAAAGGCTGCTAAGCCTCACCCTACTGAATTTTTATTCAAAAACTTTTTCCAATCTTGCTTGCTTTTTCAGATCAATTAGCAATTTTATTTAAATGGCTGTTCAAAGAAAAAAAAATAACCAACCAAACAAAAATAAAACAAGCAAAACCACTGAACTTTCACAAACTTAAATTGTGTAAAAGCTGAGCAATGCCTAGTTGGAATTTAGAATCTAAAGCCACCTAAATTGCCTGCTCCAGTCAATTTCAGGAGATTATTTAATGAAGGTGTCCATGAAATCTATAGTCACGTCATTAAAATTGTTATGGATTGTCTATCTACTGGTGTATGCTTCTGTTAGTGAACCCTGACAGCCATTTAAAAAGAAATTGGTACCTGATTCCTGAACACGAGTCACTAAATAAGTGGTGGTGTAGAAGTGGAATTAATGCAGTTAGCCACCTCAAAGACTGTCTAGTTTTAAAAGAAGTCATTTTTCAGATTGTGTTATATACACTGCAGAAGTGTGAGACATGGAACCTAGGACATGGGAATTTTAGTTTTCCACCCTAACAACTAGCCACAAAAATCAGATCTCATGGAGAAATCCTATGGACATCGCTTCTGAAGAACTAAAAAAATTGTTGGGAAGCAAACTGTGCTTTTTTCTGTAAAGCCTTACTCTTTTATTGTTGCTTATAGCAAAAATGTGATCTTTCAAGATTCAGCTTGAAGCATATAAAGTGCAGAGAGATTGTCAAATCCTGATTCCTGAGGGTGCTCAAAGCTTAACTGGACAAAACTGAGTCAACCTAAGAGCTTCAGAATCAGTCCTCCATTGAGTAGGGAATTATATGAGAGACTGTCTGAGGTTGTCTATAGCTTAATTTATTCCATAATTAGAAGTAAATCTTCAGAGTCTCTTGAGTAAAATATGTAAGGTTTTTTACATGGTTAGAATGTATTAGTTTTGTGTTTTACTGATAATATAGATAACATCCCTGAGATGATCCGAGACAAACGCTGGAATAAGTGGTATGTGAAAAGTTTATACCTATGTAGAGGCTGAACAATCCTAGTTTAGATTTGACACAACTCTGTTTGTTACTTTAACTGAAGGTTAATTCCTCTCAAGGAATGTCTGTTATTAATGAAATTTTACATTTACTTTATCTTTTTACGTATGTTTACTTACTAGATGTAGTGTCAGCCCTGAGGATATCTATCTGAAGTAAGACGTGTCTGTAGCTTAGCTACCAGACTTGCTGCAGAGTTATTCAAAGAATGACTTGAGCCCTTAAAAGAGGTTAGGATATAGAGACTCAGATAGTTTGAGGACTAAGAAATAATTGGAAGGGTTCCCATTGCTGGAAAATATGCATGTAGTTATTTAAATATGGAATATTATGTATTTCATCAGCCCATTTTGTTATATTCATTGGTGAAACTAAATTTGAATTCAGTATGGATTTTTATGCTAAAAGGTGCTCTATTTAAGTTCACTTGTCTGCATACAGTAAGTACAGTCTAAGGTCACAAAATGTTTGACAGAGAAAAGTTAACACCTAGTTTTCTGAAGTCTAGTCTACTGACCCAGATGCTTGAAATAACGAAAAGGAAAACATGTCTCATCCATCCTGCTTTTTAGAGTCGACATGTGCAAAGACAGTATGAAATAGTCATAAATGATTACAGCAATTATAAGTTCTTTCTGACTCACCTTTAAATTTTAACCTTATCAGTTAAATGTAGTGGAACTACAGGTAGTAAAGATCAGCTAAAAACGAAATACTGTCTTGGGGTTTAAATTCCCATGAGTCCATCTAACCAGTAATGGGCTAAAAAAAGAGAAGTGTAAAAAATTGTAGGTACTGATAACATTAGGAACTCGTCTCAAGGCTACCTTGAATTAAAAGAAAAAAAAATACGTAGATATATATGGGGAAAAAAAGGAAAAAAATAGGCATCTTCTGGAAACAAACAGGAAAACAAACAATTCATTTATTTTGACCTGATTTCCCCACAAGCAAAAATATAGTAGTTTCTTTCTCTCTTAAGCCTGTTCTTGACATTGAGACAGTGGGATAATAGAGAAATATCTTCCTGGTGTTGGATTCTAGATGTTGAATGAATTAAATACCTCTGAAAAGAAAAAGTCTGGGCCGGTTTTCTTGTGAACTTGCATTAAAATGAGGGTACAGAAACCTGCACCTCAGTTCATGGATCTTCAAGTCTTTAGACTGAATTTGCTCTTGAACAGTTTGTCTGAAACTGATACAGGTCTCTGAAAAGTGAGCACCTTTAGCTGACTGTGATACTTCATTTCATCCCCTTGTCAAGTGAGTTTAAAAATTGTTCCAGAGAATCAGATTTTTAGATTATAAGCATTGGTCACATATTTGTTCAGAGGAAATCCTTTTCGCTGAAGTAAAGGAACCATTTTACATGAGTAAAGTAACTTGTCAGTATAGGGATATTCTGTTCTTAAAAAAGGTAATATAGATAAATAAAGTAATAGTAATATGAGGAAGTTTCTGTAAGTGCTGTGTTTAAAGAAAGTTTTGTATGTAAGTCCTACTTCTTGTCTGCTCTGTAACAATGGAGTCAAAGCAGTGTCTTCTCAAAAGTACAGTACTACCTGCATCAAGTTAATTGTTTGCTGTTGTGCATAATTTTTAAAAATTAAGAGTTTATTGCAAGAGAATAATGCTTGAATTCAACAAAATGTGAGCATGTGCTGGCTTAGGTCCAGCTTTTCATCATAAGAATCCCTGAGTTGCTCTCTTCAGGGCTGCTCTCAGTGAGTTCCTCTCCAATTCAGTGAGTCCTCAGTACTCTCAGTGAGTCCTCTCTATACTTAAGTTGGAGATTGCCCTGACCCAGGTACAGGACCTTGCACTTGGACTTGCTGAACTTCATGAAGTTCACACAGGCCAAGTTCCCGAGTTTGTCCAGATCCCTCTGGATGGCATCCTGTCCTTCTGTTAAAATCTGTCTCTGTTGTAAGACAGGCTAACCAGTGCTTACCTGGTATTTGGACTGGAATTAATAAATTACATGGAAAATAACTCAGCTACAGCTAGGAACTTGCTGAAAATAGCCTAGTGAAGTGAAATAAGAGCTATGTAAGAAGGATCTTCTGATCTGAAATTTTAAATGTGTATGCATTGTTTTTGAGAGTTTTCTGAGTTTAGTTTTTATCCATTAGATAGTCTTTTTTCTTGCAGTGTTTACATTTTATTGAGGAAGAGTACTCGCACTTTCTTTTGTACCACAAAGCACAATACCATATCTCAGTGTACTCAGAACCATGGTTCAGTATAAGCAGTGGTACAGTGAAATTCACAGAGTGAATTTCAAATATGGCAACATTACAGCCTAACCTGATTTGTTTATCAGTTACCATCATTAGAGATTCTTGGATTCTGTGTAGTTTTTCTGAAGTTTTTCTTGCTCTGATATATTTTTGCTGCAGGTTTTTGGTGCACTAGCATCTGAACCATTTAAAGTGAGCGATGGTTTTTATGGCACTGGGGAGACCTTTATGTTCACTTTTTCTCCAGATTTTGAGGTAAGTAGTAATGACTTTGTGTGCTTTTGCCCCCTTCCCCACCACCACCCCAAGGGCATTATCTTAAAATACTTAATGAATAAATCTAACAGTAAATCTGAAAAATACTACAAGTTGGCCAAAAAAATAGTCATCACACTAGTTTTTTCATGGAATCTTTAAGTGCACAGTAAATCAATAGTGTTTGCATGCTGAAGGACACATTCAACCTGACTCTTTAATTGTACTGAAGATTTTTCTAGTGTTTAAATTCTTCCAGATGTCTGCCTGAAAATTCACAGGCTACATCCTTTTTAGGGGCATATCATCTAATCTAAGCATATTTTGGTATTTTTCATTGTGTAGGAGTTTTGGTGCTCAAAGATGACCTGGTTTGGAATGGTCTTATTTTAATTAGCATAAAGCCTCAGAGAATTTTTGTCTGCAGCTATCTGTTTCCTGAATTTTCTGTGTCAACTTCATTAAACTGGCCTCCAGCCACCTATAGTCTGTCTTTACTGATGTTTGGTATCCCTTCTGCCCAAACGAAAACTTCAGATGCTTTTACTTGCTAGTCTGTTTTGTTCTGTTTTTTTTTTTTCCTTAGGTTTTTAAATGGACAGGAGACAACATGTTCTTCATTAAAGGAGACATGGACTCTCTTGCTTTTGGTGGAGGAGGGTAAGTTACAATTAGAATCTGTTAAAAATATTTGTTTAGACACCTTTAAAAAGAAAAATTGGAATTTACTTCAGTTTGGTAGCTCAGGACTCAACAGTTACCAAGAAACTTCAGTATGTCAGGTGTTTAGCTTCTGATGCTGACAAAACTTAAACAGGAGGTTTGTCTTCCCCATAGTGTGGCATAAATTTTCAGTCCTGCATGGCTATAACGCCTTCCATGCTTGAATTCCATGTGTGTCTTACTGTATTCAGAATGGACACAAGATATGATTGTGGAAGGATGTAAATGTGAAAATTATCTGTAACTAGAAGGCCTGAATTGAAACTGAACCATCCCAAAACATGCCAGAGTCTCTAGAAATCATATATTTTCTTGTCCTGGTTTTTTTTCCCCCCATGTAGGTGCATATGCTTCTGGAATGTTTTCCTTATTTGTTATCAGCATTCTCTTTAGTTATAAAAGTGCTATTATGTCATCTCTTTAATAAAAATGGAAGAGGCTGAAAACCAAGGAATTCCAGTTAGCTTTTATTTCAGAACATCTGCAAAAGGGATATTCCCAAATTAATAATAAACAGTTAAAAAGAAATCTTTGTAGCATAAATTTTTCAACAGCAATGATGTACTTGTGTTAAAAACTAATTTTTTAATTCCTTCTCATTTCTAAATTTTGAATGAAAAATACAGTTACAGATTCAGTGCTTACTCCCTCAGTCTTTTTCTTTAATACAATGTCTGTCTTGCAGAGGAGAGTTTGCTCTTTGGCTTGACGGTGATCTCTACCATGGAAGAAGTCATTCATGTAAAACATTTGGGAATCACACGCTTTCTAAGCGAGAAGACTTCACTATTCAAGACATAGAAATATGGGCTTTTGAATAAGTATTTCACTATTTCTACAGGTTATTGTCCCAAACCTGACATGAATCAGTGCAGCTTAAAAATCCCTAGGAGCAATATAATGTATTTTACTTATCTGGGTTTTTTTTTCTAATTTTTCAGTATGGCCATTAGTTATTATTTTTAAATAGCAGATGTTTTTTCATGCTCTCGCATCTGTAATATACTGTCATACTTTTTCTAAGCTATAGACTCTTTTACAAAATATTGACATAAAAATTAACATTAGTTACTTTGAGCCTTGTGGCCTGCAAAATTTTCTTGTCCATATTACAGTTGCCTCCCAGGTTTCCCACACACACCTTTCCTGCACCTGCTAGGGGGCTGCTTCATTGAATATAGCTTATTATTTTTGTATTCAAATTATGTCTATGAATGAAGTTGCCCTCTGAACCTCTGAGAAAGCTGCGTGTGGGTATTTGGCAGCAGCACTGCAGAGATTGGTCCAGACCAAAATGATGAGTTATTCAAGTGGTGCCACAAATGGATGAGAAGCTGAGCATTCCTTCTTAACACATCCCAGTACACACGTGGTGAAGTTAGAAGATATCCAAAGTCAACAGCCACTCGTCTTGTTTCTTGTTCATGTGTAGAAAAAAGTCAGTTAATATGTGTTGTAGCTGCATGCTGATTGTATTTAAAGAGTGTTTTGCACATGCTGTTAATGATCCGCAGGTTTGGGACAAATACTGACAATATTGAGCTAAGTGGCAAAGACTTACAAAATAGCAAGAGAATGTAAGAATATGATAGTTCCAAAAAATTAAAAGGCTGAAGCAAGCAAAACTCAGTGAACAATTTGTAGCTATAGTAGGGCATTAAAAGTACAGAAACAGATGCATCCTTCTTCAACTTAAAGTGTCAGATATATACTGTTATACTGTTGTAGCCGTGTAGCACATCAGCTCCAAGAATATAGCTTATTCCTGTCCAAAGAAAAAAAATACTTGTGATGTTTTTGAGTGGGTCTATGTTGTAAATTTACAATTAGCACCAGCTCTGATTAAAATGACATCATGTATCATAGGTAGACAATATTGTAATTCAGTAGACTTGTGGAATATGCAAACTTACTGTCATGTGACCTCAAAAAATAAATGACAGGCTAGAATACAGTTCCAGTAGCTCTTGTCCACTTTTGTAGAAAAATTGATAAGCCATTGTGGCAATAACAGCTCAACAAAACCGTTTGTTTCAAAGCTTTTATTCTATGTTCTGCAAAAAAAAACCAAAACAAAAAAGAACAAAAAAATTGCTGTTAAGTGTGACAGTGACTGACTTCGTGCTGAAATTTCAGCTATTTCAGACAAACATTGTATATTATCTTGTAAATTAATGTTTAAAGTAGTTTTGTTATTATAGAAAAGTGTTGATTGACGGGTTGCTTATAGCACTTTAAATTATTCTAGAAATGGAATAAAAGCCAAATGGGTTGGCTTACATAGATGTAGTTGTATATTTCAAAATATTTACATTTCTGGGAAGTTAAAAACAAACAACTTATTTGAAGACAGCTTACTGCTATGGTAATGAGAAAGGGCAGATGTTTCATCTATAATATGCTAATGCTCAATATGAATAGAAAAACAGGGCTTTGTTTCCTGTCTCTATGTATATCTCTTTATCCTTATTAGAACTTAGTACAATGTGTAGAGTAAATGTTTACAAAATAAGGAATTGTAAATAAATTGAAATGGCTTTTCTCCCCTTTGGTCTTCCACAGCAGTATTATTGTCTTTGTGGAGTTACAACTGATTATTACAACAACAAAAAAAATCCTGTAATGGATTTCAAGTACTATAAGCTCACAGTGATGTATAGCAAATAAATCTAAATATATGTAAAAATAAACTTGAGTTGGAGTTTATTTAGAAGTTGGAGTTAATGTAGAAGCATAAATGTCACTTTTTGCTGTTCATTTAATAACTGAATGTATAGGATGCATTTTCTCACCTTTTTTGGCATTTCTGGGGCTTTATAAAGCCCAGTGAGAAGCAGTGGGAATGAAATACGTTGTCTTCAACCATTTTGAAGAGGAAGAGTGGAAAAGAAAAGTCTCAGTCTTGCTGACAAAACCATTAATTCAATTACATAGTCTCTATCCTAAGTTCATATTGCAAATAAAGCATATTTTAGACTTTTAGAGGCTGGTGTGAAGAATTTTATAAAGAATTATACTTTGAAGATTAAATGAAAGCACACAAAAATCTTCAGTAGCTGAATGTTTCCAAGTGTTGGACCAGTCTTGGAAAAGCAAATAAGAAGCAAAAAAGTGGAAATCAAGGATAATGTTTAGTAAGCAGTACAATGGCAGTCATGCTTGTAAAATACTAAATTAGTTAAGGAATAGAAGGATGTTTGATTTAAATCATAAGTGACTGTGGCATCACTTAGTGAAGCAACTGGCTGTGTAAGGGATCTATAGAGTAGTGCATGTCTACTTATGGAAAACCATGAATTTTATTACCAGAGGTGTAGTTAATTCTGTATGACACGCATAAAAGGTACTGTCTTGATGTCCCTCCTGCCTTCAATTCATTATGCTTTTTCTGCAGTAGAATTCCTTTCCATCTTTCCTGGCAAGGTTTGTTTCTGTGATTGTGGAGTTGGGGTTTGACACTTGCTGAAGGCTTTTTGACACTTGCTGAAGGCTTGTAGGACCCATTGTCTGGAGTTTGCTGCCAGGAGACTGTCTCAGCATGCAGTACTTGGATGGATTCACTGAGTAACTTGATGTTTTGTTTGTGTACCTGGGATCCTAACATGGTATTCTTAAAGTATCATCGTTTGGCTCTAAATCCTATCTGTGTTAATTACAGCTTTTGTGTATTCTGCAAAAAGGCCATAATTTATGACATATGGCTTGTGCTTGCATCTTCCTGCTCACCTGTTTATATTGCATTAGAGTTGTTATTTTGTACAGGAATTAGAATGTCTGCATCAAATTTACTCTTGGAAGCTGAGGAAGAACATTGACTGTTCCTTCAGCTTCAAATAAAAAAATAATAATCTTGTATTCTTCATTCAGTATTTGAATCTTAAATCTCACTTTTATGTTCTCCTTTCATAAAAGTACAGATGTCATCAGGGTATTTTACTGTTGTCACTGCAGTTTGGAGCTCAGTTAAGGGAACAAACCTCTCCTCTTTCTCCCCTTAAGAGTACATGCTCCTGCAATGATACAGAGCTACCCTGTGGTTCTGGAGCAGAGAGAGGAATCGTGCAGCTGAAGGAACAGTGGTGTACTACGTGCAAACCAAAGTGGTCCTGCT
This sequence comes from Melanocharis versteri, assembly GCA_013397845.1. Taxonomy (NCBI): domain Eukaryota; kingdom Metazoa; phylum Chordata; class Aves; order Passeriformes; family Melanocharitidae; genus Melanocharis; species Melanocharis versteri. Next base: position 1,072,901 of record VZTG01001350.1, on the reverse strand, counting down.
GGCGGTGTCACTGCAGAAGTACCAGTGCCAGCTCTGCTTTCTGCTGTCCTGCTTATCTGACAAGCTTTGTAATTGTAGTTTGTTTTCTCTTGTGATAATGACACTGCTCATAGTGCATTGTTGAATGCTAAAGTGCTTTGTGCCCTGAGGTGTCAGCAGTGGCTTTAGTTGAGATGTTGAGGTGGTGCAATGTGTACATAGCAGCTGAAATGACTGTGGGAAGAGGGCTTGCCAGTATCTGTTCTGTGATGAGTAATGATTAAACATCACCATGAATACTACACTCTTCACTAGAGCTAATTTTATTTCAATATCCTTCCCCTCTTTCAAAAATGAGCTGTATTACTGAGCCTTGTCTGTACAGAAACATTTTTAAAGAAGGAATTATTGCTGTGGACGAGGGAGCTGGTTTCTGCTGGGTGGGATACGGGTCGAGTGAACCTTCCACTCACTTCAAGCCACTGCAGCAACTGTGGTATGACTTGGAAAAATACAAAAGTGTAAAAGTCAAATTTATTTCTTCTGATACAAGTTCCATGCTGTCACTTAAGTTTGATAGCTGTATTAGAATATGAAAAATGTATGTAAGGTCCTACAGAAGAAGAGACAATTTTTTCACCAGCAAGGATGTGCAAAAGCAACACTAGCCTCAGGAGAGTGCAGGAGCTCTGTTTCAAGTAAAACATTTTGGGGGTGAATACATTATTTAAGAAAATAATGTGCAACTATAAGCTACCATGAGAGTAACTGAGAGTTGCTCACTGTCTCAAAAGTTGAGGGTTTTATTTTCAAAGCAAATCAGAATTAGGAAAGCCAGTCTTAAATAAAAATTTACAGAAACTGCTTTAATCAAGCAGGTTTTGACCTTTATCATCTCTCAGCTTAAAATATTTAAATTTGGCAGAGGTTGTGCTAGTTTCACAGGAATGTAACATGGTTTAGTAGGAGAGTTAGGCTGGGTAACTCAAGGGATACTTTTGTTTGCCTGTTTTTTAATGAGTTCAGATTTATTTTCTTCTACTTTCCATGGATAAACTTGTCATACAACTTTATGTAAAAAAAGGTTATAAAGCATATAACCTACATGAAATGCTTCCATGCACCATGACTTATATCAATATTTCATATTTCTCTCCGACAAAACTGGTAAATTCTTTTCAGAGATAAGAAGTCTTTGCATGATATTCCCTACTCAAAGGTAAATAGTGGAGAGTAGTATGAGAAAAAATGTTAGCTATATCATGTGGTTTTCTCATCTAATTGGAAATAAAATGGTTTGAATGGAAGGATGGAAAAAGTTGCATAGATTTTAACATTGTGATGACTGAATGGGAGGCTTAAGTTACCTGCAGTGAGCTGTCAGTCAGTGAGTTTGATGATATATAGTAGTGATTACATTGTTACTGCTGCTGTGTTTTGCTGCAGTAGGATGAGAATTCTCACAAGCAGAAATATGTAACTCACTTAATACTTAGATGCCTTTAGTGTGTAGGTACATGAATTTTGTACAAGGTCTGTTGCCATGTACTTTGAAATCTTTTTCTTGTGCTTTAGACAGAGAAAGTTTCACAGGCAATACTTTAACAGCCTGTAAAAAGGAAAATGTGCTTATATTTTGAAGCACCTTACTGATATTTTACTTCACAGAATATGCACACTTGTTTGTTTTCTAGTGTGTGGGAGAATAAGCCATGAAATAATTAAGGGTTTTATTTATAGTTCATGTATTCTTTTGACAACAAAATTTTGTCAAGACAATTTAGACAGCTATAAAAGGTCATTATATAAAGACGTAAAGAGTAAGTTAAGAATATGCAGGTAAAAGTTACTATATGTAAGTGTTACACTAAGACATCAGTTTTGTAGGTCAGCTTGAGTAGTCTAAGAGATCTCAGGAAAACATTAGATAAACTCTATTGATTCCATCTTACAATTAATTTTTTCTTCCTTAGAGTCACATAATATAACTATGCCTAAAATATTAATGATTTACATAGATTTAGAATAGATGTAGTAGTCAGTTCTTGTATCATTAAGTTATAAAATACTTGGTTTATTTGTACATTGGAGCTTCAAACTGGAGTACCTGTATTCTTAATAAGACATCAATATTTGTTTTATCAGAGAGACAAGATGTTCATACACCTTCTGTAAGAAGATATTTGCTCTTTCAGTTTGAAAGAATCTTAAGGAGGAAAAAAACACTTATTTTTCATTATTTGCCCAGGCATCTGCTCTGAAACAAGCTTTTCGTGTGAAGGACACACATTTTACCTGGACAGCTATTTTCACAGTAGTAGGGAAACTGATCTCTCTAATCCAGTGAGTAGTAGAGACCTTACAGAGGTCTCAGATTTGTGAATAATACAATTTTAAGTCCTAGAAGTATTAGTTCATTAGCATTTAGTCCTCTTCAGCATCACCTGGACTGAAATACATTATTTCAGTGTCATTAGAATGGCAAATGCAGTAAAATTAGTTCAGTATTTCTGTGTAATATGGAACATTTTCCTCAAAGTTATGAGCACTGTTTCTCTCTTTTCTCACAGAGGTGCATTTCAATGGAAGATGATGATGTTAGTCACTTTTTGCTGTATACAAAAGTACAAGTGCCTGGCTAGTTTTTATATGTTACATATTATTTTTCCTTGTATTTATAAGAACAATATCTGCATAGATAATCATGATACGTTGCACAATGCTGCATAGAAGGTATTTTTTAGGTAGCTATCTAATCAAAACTTTTTTATTCATTACATTCCAACCTCCATAAGTTTAAATATGAAACTATCTAAAAAAATCAGTTATATAAATATAATAAATATATAAAACACCATTTATAAAAAGAAGGATTTTTTTTATGGGATATGTAAGAGAAAGCTGTGCCAACAGTTGCCACAAGATAATACTGCAGTAGTAGTTGCATATTGTGCTTGGAAAGAAAACAAATGTGGTATCCTTGATTCTGTATTAAAACAAGATAATTTTACATGTATTTAAATTAATTAGGAAATGCAAGCACAAGACCATTTTTCAGATCAAAAACTTGGTCTGAGTTTATATTGTTGTTCAGCTTCTGATCTGGCATGTTTCATATTCTTGATATTCCAGTTTAAATAGGCTGGGAATATCTTAATGTAAGAAGTAGAAATTGGAATTAATTTGTAGCTATTTATATTACTATCGGCTTTTATCATCAGCTCCTTGTATTCCATTTAGATTTTTCTCCTTACTTTTCATGTAGTAATTAACTTAATTGTCCTGCAAGCACTGCTGGTACAAAATAAAGTCCATTTGGATGCTTGGATTATCATGCACTAGTTATAAAATACATATTTCAAAAAATACTCTTGTCTTTTCTGTTTGGTGAACAGGAGAATCTTATATTCAAAATGTGCAAATGCTAATGGCAAGGGAGAAGGGGAGAAAAGTTTCTCAAAAGTTGTTCTGGTTATAGCCTACTTATTTTAATAAAGTAATTATGACATTATCATCCCTTCCTTGCCATAACATTTCTCCCTCAAAGTCCACCAGCCCGTGTTTCCTGGCTCTCATCAGAATACCAACAACTTTATCTGAAATACGAACGTATCTGTCGAAGAGTTCCCCAAAAGTGACTTGGATCTTGCCGTCGGGCCGTGGCTTGGCCATGGATTCAATGATGAAGCACATGTCCCTGATCTCCCGGTGGATGTGGGCCTCGGCTCTCTTGGCTCTCTCGGCGGTTTTGGTTCCTTCCTTGGGATGGCCGTACCCTTCATCTCCTTTGTGCAGGCGCGTGGACATGGCCAGCTCGTGGTCAAACTCCTCGCTGAAGGGGTTCAGCTTCTGCGTTGTGATGTGCTGGTCAGCCCACTCCTGCCACCGGTCCTTGAGGCTGTGCACGGCGCTGCATTTCCTGCGCGCGTTGCTGCGCGCCTCCTCGCTCAGCCGGCTGCCGCTGCAAGACACAGAAATGCACCTGAGCTCTGCATCTCCCCCTTTCCTGATGCAGTTCTGCTTTTTATTGGTCTCTGCTGTAACTGGGTTACTGTGGTTTTGGGACCAGCTGGAATCCACCAGGTGGCACGAGTTCACCACTTCTAAATTAGTTCTCTAGGGGCTGTCCGTCCACATTCAGTTTGCACACAAAGGCAAATTCCGTGATCCCAGCTTTATCCCGTCTACACTACCACCTTCCAGCCCCCATCTGAGCCTGTTTCGACAAACTTTGCCCCAGAATGACTTAATTCTGTAAGGGAGCAAAACAGTATATTGCTGATTGCCTGCACTTTCTGTACCTTCGGTCAGTCATGCAATTCCCCATTCCTGCCTGCCTGGCCAAGCCTGGAGTGTGCCTGCCCTGAGGTTAGAGATGCTGATTGCTGTAAGTGTATGACCTGGCTGAAAACTAGAGGGTAGTGCCTAGAAAAATCTGTCCACTGTAATAGACGTCAATGACTATAGCAACAACAAAAAGCTAATCGAGTGCAGTAGCTCTGTCTGTGCTTCTGTATCTGAAGTATGGTTCTGAACAAATACTGAAGTACTGAAATCCAAAATTCACATTCCCTTGGGTAGGGTAGAAGCCTGAAAGTGTCAAGGACAAAGGATAAGGAAAGACCTTCAGAGGTTTTGTTTTTTTTTTTAATGTGTGTAATAGTTCTAGATGACTCCAGGCACCTAGAGGCACTCTTTCCTCTCGTGACCAATCTCACATGTTGTGGGGGAGCTATAGATAGTCTGAGCTAGTCTTTGTGCTGTCCATGTCCTGTCAGTGTGTGTGTACGGGACTCAGTTTGGGACTCTGCTGTGCTGTGGCTGTGCCAAAATAATTTGTTTTCTACTATTTTTACTCCCCAAAAGGCTGCTCTGAAACCTCCCCAGCAATGTCAGCTGAATATTAACAGTAACACTGGAGAATCAAAATGCACTTAGCAGGCAGTACACAGGGCTGCAAAGTTGCAGAAAATTCTGTACCCCCACTGTTTGGACATCTCTTTGTTTTCTACTAAGCTGGTTGAAATAGAGCATAGGAGTCACAGAGGTGTCCCCAGTTCAGATTGGTGCACTGAAAAGATGCCAGTACTGGGCAGGGCTGTGCTAGGGCAAGAATTGCAAACACTTAGTGCCAGGGATAGAAAAAGGAGAGCTGCACTACTTTATTAGCTGTGGAGTTGCCATAAGATTGGTTTAGCTGTATTGAGAAACTGTGTTTAAAAAGCTCCAAAATACTCTTCCCTATCAATTTGGTGAAAAAACATCAGAAGAACTGAGCATACTGAGTTGCCAAGTAAGTGCACCTTTCTTCTGTGGTGTGACTACAGAGCATCCTGAGAGTAGGAGCTTTGTCTGTACCTGTAATTTTGTGTGTGTAAGTGACTAACAGGTAGGTGTTGGCAGGAAAGCATTAAAATATACTAGTGAGGTAAATCTAGACAATTTGGTTTCCCAACAATAAATCAAACACTCCTCTATATAAACTGTTGTCATACAGAGAAAGAGAAAGCTGTGATCCTTTGTCCCTTTGCCTAAATTGTGCCTTCATTGTCCAGAGGATCTATGGGCACAGGGCTTGGTTATGTGAAGGCATTTGTCTCCTGAAGCCTATTGCTATCCCAAAGGCCACACAAACCCTGTGTCAGCAAAGTCTGAACTCCAACTGAAGCTCAGATTGATTGCTTCACCAGCTCTTCTTGTGGGAGGTATCAGTTAAGACAGGGGGAAAAAAAATCCTAAGTGAATCAAAATTGCCTGGAAGAAGTGATGGTAGCAGTCTCAGTGGAGTTGATAAGTAGATATCATGGAGAGCTTATTCGTTAGCCACAGCTCCCCCTTCTCTCCAGGGGCTATGACCTCTGAGAACATCCTAGAGCTTTGGTTCCCCAGGCTGAGCAGAGAGAAGAGGGGGAGTGAGACAGCAGGAGGCTGTGAAGTCTTTTTTGCCTGCTTTAATTTAATGGTCTAGAATATATTCCCTCCTTTTTCTATTGAAACTAATTTTCCTTTCTAGGGGAATATTATTATCACCTTGCTCATCCAAATCATCTTCTCAGTGGTTGAGAAAACCATCTTATCTATCCTTTCGCTTTTATCGTGCCTTATGTGGGCTTGAAAAACCCTCACTTGTTTAAAGCATCTTCTAATTTAACCACTTCTGGTGGCTGAAGTGCTATTTTTGCCATTGTTTAGCTTAATGACAAGTTAACAACATGGACTGTGTGCACATAGAAGCATTTTTTTCATGTTTCTACCATACCTCCACAAAGGATTGTGCACCCAAAGTGAAGATTTTGAACTTTTATCCACTCTAAGAAGTGCTTTACATGCAACAATCAGCTAAGTTAACCTGTTCACTAGAATGATCATCCTAAATGCATTCTGACCTTCTAGGTAAATAATGTCCATGTTGCATATTCTTCCTGATTCTGTCTGTAGGGGAAAGGTACGAATTCCGTTTTAATGTTTTGAGTTTCATATTCCTTTTGTTGCATCCCTTTTGCTCCTAAGCAGGAACAAAATAGTGTCATTTATGCCAGTAGGAGTCAACAGGCCTTCTACTGAGGAAGTAACCTTATTCCAGTAAGTAGTGCAGCTGGAAATAATGAAGGTGCTGATGTGAGGAAAACAAAATACTTGCACTGATGCTTTTTTCCTGGAATGTAGAGATGAAAATGGGAGATACGCTTTCAGAACTGTGGACTTACAGCCTTTTTGAAGATTAAACCACATTGAAAGGTTCATAAAGGTAGCAGGCTGACATATTATATTCTGAGGCTGTAAAATATGTTTTAAAAAATGAATAGTGAAAAAAAATCCAGTCCTGATAGCAGCAGTGTAAGTGCAGAAAATTATCTTTGTGTCCAATTTCAGTGGAAGAGAGAGCTGTAAGTGACATAGAGGGTGTTATTTTAATCATTTGAACCACAGTAAATATGGCTAATTGATCTTTTTCCTAGGTAGCAGCACTAAAATTAGACATACGAGGAAAATATAAGAAAAGTTTAACAGAGGCTAGATAGTTGGACTGTTTCTACTATAACATTTGAAACTGAGAAATTTGCTTTAATTGAAGTTGTTTACAGGTAAGTGCTGCAAATGTATCCTTTTTCCCCTGTATATTTGGAATCTTTGGTTTGAGGTCCTAGCTTCTGTGAAAGGCTGGTGCACACAGTCCTTACCAAAAGCAGGTACCACAAACTTTCAAGCCCTAGGTTACTGGGGAGCTTTTTTCACTTGGGCAGTTAACCATTTCCTTCTTACAGGAGCTGTCTGCTCAGCTGTACAGCAAAGCATCATTCTAATCCCGTCTGAATAGTTAAAATAGCTCTGGGGGTGTGTGTTCAGATAGCTGTGTGTAAAGATACTGTATGGTTGAAATCCATAACTGTGTTAGTCACAGTCTAATGGTCACGATAATGCTCATCAGTAGTGAGCTGTAAAACCAAAACAGTGGCCATGATACAGCCTGCCTGCCTGTCTGCACAGGAATCACAAAGTCTATTTTGGCATTTTCATCAGTTTTTAATCATCAGTGCTGATCCAGTTTTTAATTTCTGAAAAGGCGATTGAGATATGGTATGAACTTGGGGTCCAAGATCCTGTGGAAGTTTCCTTTCTTTGAATTGGTGAATTCCAAATTCATGGAAAGCTTCCGATGAGAAGCAGTAAACCCAACTTTTGGTAAGAAGTCCTTGGAAATAATTCCTGCAGCATTAATTTGGGACATTCTCTGCAAATTGCTCCTGAGAATATTTACAATTTATACTGAGGAAAATAATGAATAAGTATTTGGAAATATTATTTGTCGAATATATTGATTTAGACAACATTTGCTGAAATAAATGAATAGCTGAAGGCTCTTGATTAGTTAAAAGTTGTGATTCTGAAATATGGACTGAAGTATTAGGAAGTAAGTCGTTATTTTGGTAAACCAGTAAGTCCAGTGTGAAAATTAAATATAATTAACATCTCCCAAATATAACTTCCTGACTTTGTGTATTAGGTACATAGCACATAAAACCCTGGGCTGTAGTCCAATATTGTTGAGTAACTACTTAAGCACAGAGTGATATGTGAGAGGTCTCCTGAATTTTGATTAATTTCTTCTAAGTCAAGAGAAATAGTTTATCTTTGACCACTTCCTACCATTCCCCCCCGCTGCCCCCACTTTCCTCATGGAAAGCTGTACCCCTCTGCCATTTGTGTTGATGTAACGAAGATGCTTTACTTACAGAGACGGGACGGGCCGTTTGATCCTCACAGCCGTCACCTCCCGGTCACTGTCTTCCTGCTCGAGCTTGTCCTCTGCTTCCCCATAGCCACTGTCCTGGGCATCCAGGCTGTCTTCACGACACTTAAGCAGCAGCTCTTCCTTGGCCCCATCTTTGTCCTCGTCTTCCATCTTCTCCCAGCCCTTGGTCAGCTCTGACACCACATTTGAACACTTTCTCCTTATGGTTGATGGTAATCTACTATTAAGAATTTTGTCGATAGCACTTGACTCTTCTTTGAGTTTGGTCATCTCGGAGCTGCTGCTGTTGTTCTCATATCTTTCACTGAGGAGGCTGACATCACCCCCTCGTTCGTAGGCTTTGCTGACGACTGTTTTGGTCACCTCTTTGCTTTTAATATTGAACATTTTGAGGGCTTCATCTGATTCCCTTGATTTTTTTTCAGCATCTCTTATTGTTACCGATTCCTTTGCTAAGGATTTTTCATCATCTTTTTCTTGGTCCCTCTTGACAGATGGAATTTGCCGTTTTTCGAAGGAACTTTCTTGCACAGGCTGAGCTGATGAGCTTTCTGCAGTGGGGACCCATCCAGAGGGCTCTTGCTCTTGCTTTACATGGTGGTCAGATGCCCACTGCTGCCAGCCTCGTGCCAAGCTGAAGACCTGGCTGGCCATTCGGATCTTGTGGACAGCCCTTTTCACAGGCGCAGTGCTCGGCTTTTCTTCAGGAGCCATGTTGCTGTCTGCTGCCATCCTGGCTTCTCCCCTTCTTATGCTCAGCACCTTCTGAATGGACTTCCTGAAGTGAATAATGCCCTCTGAAGAGGGCCACCCAGATTTAAATAGAAGCAGGAGCAGTTGATGCCCATGGAAAATATGTGAAACGCTTCTCACAAAGATATAGTATCCTCTCTGTTGCAGAGGTCTTTTTTTAAAACGCAGGGTTACATTTCATCACAGCAGATGAATGATGCATGATGTAAACTGTGTGACACAGACCTGTGCTGGAAATAGTGGGAAAGTAACAGCTCCTTTAGTCCCCCCTCCCTGGGGCTGCTGAATTCCCAGTTTGTTGGCAGGGGTCTTGTTCTTTTGGAAATGCAGCACTCTGGTTAAAGATCCTGATCAGAGTGACTGAAAATGCTAAATGTGAAGTGCTGTCAGTTGTTAACAACTTTGGCCAGAGTGGACACACCTCATCATCACAAGAGAATAGTGGCCTTTGTCATGGAGTGTGAAGGCAGAAGCAAGTTGTGACTGAGAAATTTTTAGAGGTATTTCCTAAAAAGATACTAGGTGGCTTTTTCTGATTGCTCATGTGTCCAGGGAAATGGAGATTTGTTAATTTTTTAAAAGGTATTTATGTGTTCTCTTCAGAGTCATTATCTATTAATGTCTCTCTCTGTAGAATGTACCTTCAGGGAGGCCTGGGAACACTATCGTGTTTGGTGTCAGTGCTAAGGAAGAGGGAATCACTTGTCTGGGGATCGGTGTAGTAAATCTGTCTTGATCAGATGGATGAATGATCTCCATGTTTTGGGGTTTTGAAAAAATAAAATATAACTCATTTAATTTCTTACTGCTTTTCAAGAGAGTTATATACAGCATAATTATGTGTACTGTGTACAGTATAGAAAACATCAGTTTTTCTAGGAAACCTTGTGATTTCTTCATTATAGAGGACTTCCTGGAGTATATTCATATTTGAATTTGTAAAATTGTTTAGTGAATTGATACGTCCATTGCTGCATGGTAATAGACATTTTTCTGAGATGTAGTCCTGTGATACCTTATTTCTTTGTATAATGTTTCCTAAATAGGAATGGAAAATGTCATTGCTTTTTCAATCCATCATACCTTGCAGATTACAGGATGACCTGTGGCACTTGCCATGTGGTGCTCTGAGGCACACTGAACTTAAAGGAATTCTGTTGGCTTTGTTGGTGTTACATCAGAGATAAATACGGACTCTTGTACTCTGCCTTTTTTTTTATCTTCTCTCTGTTAAAGGCTGGGCTCTGTGAAGTAGGTCAGATCATATTTAGCTCTTGATTAATGTATAAGACTACATCATACCTTTGACTTCCAGGCAGAATTCCTCATTAATCTGTGGAGTAATTTCTTCTTCAAAACTGATGACATAATGTAAGTTAGTGTTGCTGTTAGATATTTACTCATGCTTTTATTTTGGAAAGAAATGTGTCACCTCTGTGTACTGTACAGTCTCAGTTATTGCCCACTGCGTCATAGCTGTGGGATGACATTGTGAGATGTACCCATACAACTTGATTAAGAAGCATGTGTTACCAAACATTTATTTTGGGGTCATTTTAAGGCTAATCAGGAATGAGACCTTCTTGTGCTTAAAATTTACGCATGCCTATGCACGCATGCACGCAGGGGAATGTATGATCCCTAAAATACAAGGGAGAGGCAAGTGAAAAAAAATAATGCACATGCAGAATAGGAGTATTACACCAGTTCATGGTGTCACTCTGTGTGGTCTCTGGAGTATAAGGGGTGGCTGAGGCTTTTAGAATGAGCTGAAAACCAAATACAGACGTAAGGGGTAAGGCCAGGGAAGGACTGCAGTGAAACAAGTGACTGTGGAAGGACAGTCCTGGAGTGTTGGGCCAATAGAGACCCCTGTTGTAAGGCAGGGTCAGCTCCACCTCCATGTGTCCTGGATCCTGTTTTACCTGCTCGTAAAAGCTATCAGCAGTAGATACTCCCTACTGTATAGGCAATCTATTCCACTGCTTAACTGGCTGTATTTTGCAATCAAAGGCCTCTGCTTAGTTTGATACTGCAAATGCTCCTAAGTTCTTGAACACTTTTGCTCTCATACAATATTTGCAAGTAGCTGCATTGAAATTCATGGCACTGAAAAATAATTGCATTCCTGAGGAATGTTTAGAAATTACAGCACATTTCAAAGAAGTTGTTAATAAAGAGGCTTCTGGTTTTTTTCTAACAGACTTGACCTTGGCATGCTGGTCATAGTCCCACAGACTTAATGTTTACATAGTTTAGATAAATGACAATGAAAGGCTACAGACTAATGAAAAACACTAAGATTGCAGATCTAAACTACTATTAAATCTATATTGCACAACAATATGTTAAACAAATGTTTAGTTAAAATTGGTCACTATATTAAGCTGAAGTGTTATCACAGACTTGTCCAAAGTGCCAGTGAAACTTTGATATAATTGTTCTGAGGATAACTGTCTTTATTATGCTTAATTTTAGTATGTACAATGATGTTGCCTTGAATGTGTTGAATGGTGTTTCATTTTGTATGGTGATGCTGCCAGCAAGGAGTTAATTATGAGTATAAATTATGTCTGAATTATCCAGTGGTATTCATACTTTGGGGGTTGTTTACTTTGCAAATGTTTTATTGCTGTAAGAGTAGACTTTATTACTTAATGATTTCAAATTTTTATTCTTAATGAAATAGTTAGCCAAGGTTACATTTCTCCATGTACTCTCCCTACTGTGACTTCTACAAGCCAATAGCCAACCCTAAAGGTGCAGGTATGTTTTAGGCAGGCTGGACCTGAACCACATTTTCTATGTGTCTTCCATACATCACAAGGTCACAAAATATACTCTAAATGCACAGCAAGGCTTGGTAAGGGTGACTGTCACAGGCTTTCACAAGTTCAGAAACTATCCTTGAGGCCATAGTGGAGGGACCGTTTCTTGCAGAATATCTATAGGAGAAAAGGTAATTGGAGAACGTATTAACTTTGGTGAGCAAGCTTGACACATGCTGAAGTTGTAAACTCCCTTGTCCTTGACCCTGGCTGCCTACACTTCTGGGATTTAATCTCTTTGACACCTTTAGACAAGTCTGCACATGTCCCTAAGACCTTGTTGCTGCTTGTGGATTGCTGCATTTCACGTAATACTTCTAACTTCCTGAATCCAAAGTTGTGAAGGACTAACTGAGGGGCTGCCAATGTCAGAAGTAAAAGTTGGGATGTTTTTGCTGTGTGATGATTTGGTTTTGTTTTTCCCCCGGATGGATTTTTCCCTGTATAGTTACAAACTATTTAAAAATCCTTTAATTTTCTCTTTGCTGTAGAACACTAACAGTCTCTGGGAGACCAGTTTGCCATCAATTTTTTGTTTTGTTTTGTTTAAGGATGATTAATTTTAAAAGTAGGACTGTATCCTTCATACATTACTTTACCTTGTCAGACATTGACATAAGTTATTCAATGTTTTTGATTCCAAGGAATTTAATTTTGAACCAATTGTAAGTGTATGAAAGATGCTGTCTTCCTCCCCAGAGTTAGTGGTGAATAATGAGAACAAGATGTGTTTCTTTCTAAAGTATAACCAGCTGCCATTATCAGGAATCTCAGGAATTCTTTTCACCATGACACAGTTAAAGTACATTGTGTCATAACATCATACATTGCCAGTTATCACAGGAAACCTGTAAAAAGAGTTAGAGTTCGGGATTTCCTTATTTTTAGAGTTCACGTCAAACAAATTCCTTCTAACAACAGCAGTGAGCAACTGTGTCTCTTTCAGCATGCAGTTTCACGTACAATCCATGTGTCTGAGCTCCAAGAAATGGATGCTCCTGAGCCTTTGGACTGGGTCATGTCTAGCCATTAACTGAAAGCAGTTTATGCATTTATTGGTGCAGTTTCTTATATTTGCATCCTATATCTGACCGTAGCCTTTTCTGTTTAGCTGAAATTGTGTTGTACTGAGAAATTATCCCTGCGTAGTTACGTGGAATTTTGAGTCTGCATTTGATTATGTGTCATCAGGATTCAACTGTGTGAGAGATCAGGGCTTATCCATGACCTATCATGACAGCACTGATCTATGAGGAAAATAAATCCAACAAACTGTTAGGAAAACCCTGGTCCGAACCAAGGCTGAAAGACTCTTAGCTGTGCAAGGATAATGGGGGAGAGGGAAGACGCACTATCCGGTAGCAGCAGCTGCAGCAAGTGAGCCCCAGAGCTCCTCTCCCTCCAGGTGAGACAGATTTAAATGCAAGCCACTCAAGTAATAGAAAACAGCCTTGTAGATTCTGAACTGGCTGAGGATGAGAATTCAGCATATTTTTTCACTGCAGTCTGGTAGAGAGACCTGGCTGTTAGAGCTGACGGAAACCCAATTCAGGATGCAGAAATTCATCCATGTATCTTCAAGTTCCTACACAAGCCCTGCTACTCAAGTGACAAAACTCTTTGCTGTCTTGAATATCTTGTTCCTCTAAAGTTGTCTTCACATTTCAGATGAAAACTAAGACTGGGATGTAGAGCCTTAAAGCACTTTGGCACCCTTTTCCTACTTTTGCATATAGTGCCCACAGCTTTTTTTTGGAGTCAGATGCCTGCAAGAAATCCATACAACTTTAATCAAATTTATACAGGAAAGGAAAGCAGAGGTAAGACCATATGCTTTTAGTCCCATTTTACCTTTAAGCATAAATGCATCTCTTATTTGAATATCTGTAGCAAATGAACAGAAACAAGTAACAAGCAGTAACGAAGGAATTTTGATTAAAAGTGTAAGCAAACATTTCCAGGAAATCATTTGCATCAGGCATTTAGTTCTGCTTGCATTATGAAGGAATTTCTGAAGATTATTTAAACAAGGTAGCCTTTAAAATAAATGCACAAGTATGTTGCTATTCAGGTTTATATTGATCATATCTATTTTTCAGTGAATGGTTATCCTTTTCTGATACGAAAATTATTTAATATTATAAGTAATTTAATTTTGTGGTTCCAACTTGCTGACGTGTCTTAGTTTACAGTTTACGTAGAAATAGTCTTATGGCTTTGAGAATATGGCCTTTTTACTGCTATTGAAATCTGAGAAGAACACTGGATATGAGGAATTTAAAGTCTTCACATAACTTTGCAATACGAGATGGACAGGAGGCATACCAGAATAGAAGAACTTGAAATCAGACACCTGGATGTAATGTGAGAGATGATAAATGTGTTTTACACATCTACAAGAAAGAAATCACATTTAAAAAAAAAAAAATAAAAGCACAGTTCTGTATAGCCAAAATACGTTACAAACAAGAGATAAGAGGCATAACCAAATCAGTGTCCTCCAGGTATTTCCAAGGCAGTGCTCCCATGCACATAAAAGTGGCTTTTATTTTTCAGGTTAATATTAACTGCATGTTTCTGCTAATGGGTGTTTCTCAGATTTCAAGGTGGGAAATGTGAGAGGAAAATAGAATTTTTGCAATTTAAAAAAAAATTCCTGTCAGAGACAGTGCCCAGTTAATTAGAGCAGTACAAATCAGAACTGAATTAACTACTTTGTAAGTGTTTGCTTTATCATTAGTCTGTTTAAAGTGCTTTTACTTCCAGGTAGCACTGTGCGTGCATCACTTGGTTCTCCTGTATTTTCTTTACAGTCTATTATATTTATTAACATATTAAAATCTGTCAATAAAAAGCATAAAACATAAACAGTTGTGCCTTTGATGTGTATAGTGGACCCACCATGGGTTTTTGGAAGGATCATTGAAAACTTACATTTAACTTCTAACAGAGTTGCTAGATATCGTCTTTACATTATAAGTATTGCAACTTAAAAAAATTAAAATCTTAGTTTCTGAAGTTATCTTTTGAGAATGGTGTGAAAAACAGACTGGAAATTTTGGGAAATATATTTGAATGCAGAAAAATCTACCAAAAACAAAAATAAAAAATAAAAATAAAAAACAAAACCAAAAACAAACAAAAAAAAAACCAAACAAAAAACCCACAAAAAGCCACAAACAAACAAAAAAAGCAACCCACCAGAAAAATGTAGTTTGTATCCAATATAAATGCAATTTTTCATTATTTCATAATTAAAGTGTAATTCAGAACCAGTCTCAGAACTCAGGAAACAGGCATATCTCAGTATAATTTTAGCATTTTATTGTGCAGATTTTTTAAATATTCACTGAGGGAAATGCCTTGAATTAGGCAAATACTGTGTTTCTGTTTTAATCTATCAACTGGCTAAAGCAATTAGCATATTTTCAATGCCTCAGTCAAAATCATGCTCAGCTCTTTTGTTATTCCATATCCTGAAAGATCCGGACACAAAGGATTGTTTGAAACAAGTGATGTTACGGCTCAGATCTGGAGGTGTCTATGGTAAAAAGCGGAAATCCTCTTGACTAATTCATTGGGATTTTTCTTGCGGTGTGGGGAATCTCGTTTTGAAGGCGGCAGCAGTGTGCTGAAGCTGTAACCTGTGGCTGTGGTTCTTGACCTCTGGGTACCGCAGATGAATTCTCGCGGGTGCCGTTGGCTCTGCCTGCTCCCCCGCTCTCACATTCCACTGCCACCGGCGGGACAGACCCTTATTTATTAGTTCTCACTTAGCCACCAGCTGCTCTAACAGCACGCAGCTGTGTTGTTGTTAGCGCGGGCAGACCCCTGACTCTGCCTGTCTTTAACGGAGTGGAAGTCCGGTGGCCGGCCTGCGAGAGGAGTGCTGCTCTCTGGAGCTGCTTGCATGAACCCCGCTGACTTTAGGTGTCAAGAAGTGAGTGATGGGAATTGCTGGAAGATCAGGTGGTATTTACAGTGCCATATGGGTGTTTCCGTGGCTCATGACTAAGCTTCAGTTGCCAAGGAAGCTGGCAATGAAGATCTGAGAGGCCCAATGATGGGCCTAGTTTTCATCAGAAACTTCTAAACCACATTAGATTAAATTCCACACCTACCTAATTTTAAAACTATGCTTCAGACATCTGCCTTACTTCTTACATTATGGAACAGTAATAACGGACCATGATTATGGGGTAAAATTCTTTGCAAAAAGAAGGTGAGAGTAGAGGAGTGGGAGGTCATTATTTAAAACTGCCCATCATTTGATTTGCAGTATGGGAGCAAGCTATGCATTCCTCTTGGATACAAGGATACCTAATTGCTGGTAGCAGCACCCAACCTGGAATGAACTGTTCTGGGAGGCAGTGACAAGTATCTACTCATTTTTGTCATCAACTTGATCTTCTGATTGTGTGGCTTCCTCATGCTTCAGCACAGGGACAGCTATGCCTGTTAATCCAGTGAGTGACTTAGTGACTCAAAATACAGATCAGTGTACTAACAGTGATTTCGAGGGAAAAATCAACTCCTCATCCCCTTTGCTTGACTGAACCAAGTCAATACCCCTCACAATGGTGGCAGCCATTTCAGCACAGAAAATTTGAGGAGGTGGTGAATTTTCAAGGGTGTTTTTTGATATTTGAAAATATGTGACTGGTCAGCTTGAGGTGTTTTGCTTCTCAGGCAAGTAAACTGGTTATAGCTCTCACTGGACTGGAGACCTGGACCTTCCTAGCTCTTTCCCTACATCACTAGTCACTGCTGACCTAATCCAGTCTTGTATGTCCCAGGAGATTTGGAGGCTTGGAATTTGACTGAACACTAACAAATTCAGTATTATCACAGAGCTGCACAGTGCTTCCTCAGCTTTTTAAGATCTTTTCTTAAAATAAAGGAGAAACACACATTTACGTTTGAAGAGTATTATGGTACTCACATCACTTGACTGGATATAGTAATTTTGGGGCTATTGCATTTTTCTTTTTTCTCTGTGGACCCTGTTAAGATTTGTGGCAGAGGTCAATGGATCTGTCCCTGAGGGCTTAACAGGTTTTATAATATAATAACAATATCAGAATTTTAAATCAGTTGAAAGCAATCTATTTTTACTCTTTTCTTAGCCATATGATTGCCAATAATTATTTTTGTTGTTGAAATTACTGCACTGTATCAGTATTTGTCTTTATTTCCCTCTTGGTATTTCTCTTCAGATAGTGATTTATAAAGTTCCAGGTTTACTCAGGAAAGAAAGAGAAAGTGATTGGGAGGTTTTGAATGGTAGGAGAGACATAATAAAGATAAAAGTCTTCTCGTTATACCTTTGAAACCCATGGGAATCACATGAGAAGCATTTCAGCAAGTGGAATCCACAGGCAAAGGCTGGTACAAGGCGAAATACTGAGCAGGGATATGTACTTCTTTAAGGCCTCTCCTATTTTGTGAGTTGAATAATGAAAAGGGTATGGTTTACTCAAGCCCCAGGAATACAGTATTCCACACAACTGACAGCTTAGGAAAAATCCTTCTCAGGAAGTGTATCTGCTGTGTATTCAATAAAAGTGTGATTAAAAGAGTTGGATGCAGGAAGAACATTTCTCACTGTCATCGTTTAGGAAGTACTTGCTATGAGGTACTTCAAGGGCACTTTCTCCTGAGATTCCATGGGGGAGGCCTTGTGCTGTGATGAAGCCTTGGGGCAGCTCCTGCCCCTCCACCACTGTTTTTGGCTCTCATGGAGTGTACAGTGCTGCCATGGAATGCACAGTGCTGCCATGGAGTGCCCAGTGTTCCTATTGAGTGTACAGTGCTGCCATGGAGTGTACAGTGCTCTGGCTCCCTGAGCAGCTCCTCCCACTGGTGCTGCACACGAGTCCTGCCTGTGCTGTGCTGCGTCAGTGAGACTGGATCCATGGAGAGGCCAGGAGGCTGAGCACTGCTGCAGGAGACTGCCTGCCCCCAGCACCCGTGGTGGAGTCCATGGTGCCAGGCAAGGAAGGTCTTCGAAGAGTGTCATGGGTAGAGTCAGATACCCAGAGAAGGGCTCCATAACTGGCCAGCTGAGGAGGTCAAAGGGAGGAAGACTTTCTTCTGTTGTTTATTAGTAAGAATTTGTGATCCTAAAATGGTTATAGGAATAATACTTGGTAGTAAATAAAGTAGGTTAACAGTGCAGAAGAATGTCTAAAGGAAGATTTGATTTCTATGACTGAGCATAATTTTATCTAACTTTATTTAATCTTCAGTAAATCACTGTACTGAGCCATTCCATCTTCCATATTTGTGCATTTGCCTCTAGTTGAGGATAGTTCCTTGACATTTATTAAGAACAGACCAGAGACTATGGTCCATCTATGGAATGGTACTTTTCAGAAGTTGCAGTATTAGACACAGATCAAAGTGCTGTAGTTCTCTCATTTTATTTTTTTTTTCCTACATGAAATCCACACTGGATGTCTTACTTTAAGCATATTTAATGTCTTAGTACAAAAAGCAGTTCAAATCTAGGGAAATCTGAAAGAATCAGATTCTGACATCTACTGCTGCTGATTAAGGCTTATTACACAGGGACTTTCAATGACACTAGTGAGTGCACTGGCAAGATAAGGGATCGTTATCTGATCCAATGAAGGGTGGCGTCCATCAGATGACACAAGAACTTCTAATTTTAATTGAGCTACAGAAAAGCCCTTGTTATTGGAATTGGAAGATATGCACAAGTGTGGACAAACCAGATGATGAAGGGCAAGGAATGGAATTCAAGGTTCCTGGCTGCCCAGGCTAGAGGTGCGGAGTTAAATGATGGCAGTGATGAATGCACACGTCACATACTAACACCAAGGTAAACAGTCACTGTTTAATCACCCAAATAAATCTGAATACACGATCAATGTTTCTTTGAGTGTTGGATGGATTTTCCCTGTGGAACACATGATACATCTTACTATATAAATTTTAGGAAAGTGTTCCTCCTGCTCATTTGGCAACTGCTAATTTTAATGTGTTTGAGAATAACAATGGCAGCAGTTTTAAAGGTGCCTCAGTGACACTGAAAATCAGAGAAACATCAATGTATCATGAGTTAGTCTTAGAAATATCTTTGTAGGTTAATGTGAATTAGCTCCTACCCATTCCATTCTAACGAAAAGTTGTCTGTCTGTACTGTCATGAATAATCCTGAGCATTTGCCATAGGACATTTATATGCATGCCTAACTCTAGAAGGACTTTAATCACTGAATCAGAATCACAGAATAACAAAATATGTCAGGTTGGAAGGGACCACAGTGGGTCATCTGGTCCAACATCCCTGCTCAGGCAGGGTCGTCCTGGAGTACATGGCACAGGATTGCATCCAGAAAGTTCTTGAATATTTTCGGTGAGGGAGACTCTACAACCTCTCTGGGCAAAATTTTTCATCAAAATAAAGCTCTTGATCCAAGGTTGCTCAGATATTTCTGTAAATGAAAATGCAGTAGCTTCTTTTGGAGAGAATTTGTAAGAAGCACGTGAAGCTCTGAAGCAATAGCCAGTAAACTTCTCTGCCAAATTCACATTGACTTTGTGTTAAAAGTTTTGCATCCCGTGTGATGCTAGGGCGGAGCAAGAAGCAAAGGTCCTTGTGACTGTTTTAACTTTGAACATGACACCAGGGGTTGCAGAAGAAATAATAACAAGATTAAGATACCAGCATTGTTCCAGGGCTGCCTTAGGACAAAACCAGACAGAAATGTTCTCCTGTTAATGAGCAGTGTGGGTAACTTCTGTGTAAGCATGGAGCGATCACCTCCCTCTGTTTGTGCACAGGTATCGTCTATCTATGCTCATGTTTGATATCTCTCAGCTCCTTTCTGTATTTCAGCTGCTTTCTGAACAAGGGAATTTCCATTGCCTAGGCAGGACTAGTTAATATAATTGCATGACTGCAGTAAATCTCAAGTGTCACTTCAAACACATCATTTTTAGATTTCTTGCTGAAATTTTGGATGGTAAATGAATTCCCAGATTAAATTTCCTTCTACAACACTATCTGTCCCCCATCTCTATTATTAGACCATTAAGGCATCTCAAAAACATAGATAATCTCTTCTAAGTGTGACTGTCTTTAAAAAAAGATGCTGACCTCCAAGCCAATGTAAATAGATCATTTATGGAAATAAATAAATTAGTGTTGGAGCCAGACTTGTCCCAAATTCTTCTGTGAGTGGAGACTTGAACATAATTGAGAGATCAAGAGTCATGAGGTTAATGAGGTCATGCTGCCAGGGTCTGGTCTGGGTTTAGTATAACATGAAAGACTCAGCTCTGATCCTGACTGGCACGGTCACTTAGCAGCAATACCTTCCTGCCACCAATCTGTTGGGAAACCTGAAACCACCCTCGGTCAGCCGTCTTCTTGCTGTGTGACACCCCCAGAAGACACACGTTCCTCTGCACGCGAAACCACTTAACTGCCTCACTCCATGTCTTTTTTAAACGCGTTTGTCAAGAAGAAAGAGTGACTAACAGAGCTTCTCCTTTTTAAAAATGGACTGTTGAATCCACCTAAAAAAGATTGCCAAAATTGTAGAAAACAGCGTTTGATAACTCTTACTAACTAACCACTAAGTTCTCAGTGAGCTCTGTTTGGACTATATTAAGTGCCATGTTTTACATTGCACGTTAAGAAGAGCTCTTACAATCAATAGCTCTTATCTGAATGATGAGAATGGTGCATTTCCTGCTGCTGAATGCTTTATGAGAGCTGACCAGTGTCAGTACACACAGCTGCTATCAACATTTTTTTATTGTTGATGTTCTCAGGGTAATGTGTGATAACAAACCTCAGATAAAAAGAACGGATAAAACCCCAAAGAATAATGGCTTGTTGCAAAACACTTTTATCCCTGTGCACTGAATGAGAAGAAGTTTCTGTGGAAAGTGGACGAAGTTTTTGGGTTGAGAGAGACGCCTGGGGCTGAGGGGGAGCAGGTCTGCAGAAACACAGCTTTTTAAAAAAATTTTTTACAGTAGTACCTCTAATACTGTACTTCAACAAAAGCAGTGTTTTGCATGCCACAAAGCATGTTACAGTTTACTAGAAAATTTTCTATGGAGCACCTTCTCTGTTGAAATATAAAGTTATATAAAACCCAAAAGTTTCTTGGAAACTGTTCAGTCTCAATAAAGTTCCGACAAAACATCAGGAATTTTCAAAACTTCATCATTTTTTGCCACATAAGACCCTTCACCTGCACCCTCTGAAACCCAAAGAGTTTGCAAGAAAAAACAGAGAACAGTTTGTAAAAATTCAAAACTTCTCCCTTTCAAAGTTGAAAATGGAAAATATTGCAGTTCATTTTTCAGTGTTTTATTTAATAATTTATTGTATATAATATTAAATGTAACCTCACACTGTAAGCCTTACTTCTGTAATCAAAGAAAATAAAACAGTTTTTGTTGGGTTTCTAGGTTAATTAAATACTTCTGATTCCTTCACTGATTTTTCATTTGGAGGGAAAAAAGGAGGCTTTATTTTTTGCTACATCTAAAAAAGAAAATTACTTGTTGTCTTACACACGTTTACTTTGTGAGCACTGCCAGCTGATGAACTAAGCTACTGCAGTCCTTGTCAGACTTCCTATCCTCATCTTGGCTGTCATTACCACCCTGACCAGATTTTGTCTTCCCAAAATAAAACTGATGAGAATTGCAACACCTTCAGTCAGCAGTTTCCAGGGTCTGAGACTTCAGCAGTTCTGTAGTCTCCCAGAAATTCTGGAAATAACCTATTTATGTGTTTCTATAATGACATGTAGTAGAACTTCATTTTCACACACATCTCTGGACTTTTTCATCTTGACTTGGGTTAGACTTCTGTGAACTCAAATGTTTGTTATGCTGAAATGAGGCTGCTCAATAATTCTGTGGACTAATATTTCTTTAGAATTTTTGTTTTCTCACTGGCTGCACAGGTTGGTTTTCCACCAAACCCAAATAAGTCTTAGAGTAATTTAAGCTTAATGGTGTTGTGTGTATGAGCGCTGTAATAGTTAATTTAGATTTTACAAAGTGCTATCATCATGCTTTATCTTGATTTTTGTTTTATTGCACCTCACTGTCTCCATCTTTGTTCACTGGAATTTCCATTTGATACAGTGTTTCTCTGGGCTGTTCTGCAATATTCCTTTGAATAGAGCTGATAGCATAAAAAGTTGATAAACAGAGTCAACATCAAAGGTGAGGGGATTTTGCTTTTGTTTTATTTAAATAGGGCCTCGGGCTTAAAATTTCCAATCAAACACTTTAAACTGGATTGCAAATGTTAAACATTAACGCATTTATTAACTGCATTTTACTATAAAAAGAAACTCTTTTAAAGCCTTCCAATACACAAAACATTTTAAAAAAAGAATGACTCTGTGTGATGTGATATGTTGAAAGACTATCTTACTGGCATCTTGACCCAAACCTTGTGATGCTGTTCCATGATCTTTTAACTGATGTGAGAATCATGGAAAGCTGCTGCCACATTTGATTAAAATAAGCAGCACATCACTCAGGGAGAACTTTCCTGTTCCTGTGGCTAAGGCATCACAGTGTGGCCAACACCGAAGAAATGCCACCTAGCACTGCCATGGGCTGTCAAACCTCTCATTCCCCAGCAATCACAAACAAAATGCTAAGATTTTCACAAGTTTCTCTAATTGAAGGTAACACTGGATCATTCACAACGTGGATTCATGTCATGACTAGGAATGGAAATAATTTTGGAGTCAGTGATGGATGGTCCCCTGTTGGTAATAGATGCTGGGCAGGAACTGATCCCCAGTTCTTAGACCTCTCTGCAGACCACAGAAAAACAGTAAGGCCTTGAGAAGTGTACTAAAATCTGATAGATTCTTCTTGGGGGTCCCCAAAAGGTTAAGAAAGGAATGTCTGCCACTAGACTTTGTCTTCTTCCTACTGCCACATTCTGTAATTCTCTTTTTTTCTCCACAAGTCTATCAAAACTCATATGAAGCTGTGTGGGAAATAGATGGAGGCTGTCTGGATGTCAGCTGCTGCAGACTGTGAAAGCCATGGCTGGTGTCAGCTGTCTTGTTATCATTCCCTCTCCTTCCGTAGCTGTTTCTCACTGTTTACTGGCAAAGGCAACACGCAAAGACTCCTTAAACAATACAAGTGTTCTTTCTCAGCCTTAATAAAACCTCGTCTTCCAGCCTAATGGATAAAAAATTGTCCTCAGTTAAGCTTATATGCTTATTTAGAAGCCAGATGACATTAATGAACACTCAGGAAAGCCTGTTTAGGAAGGTTCAGCCAGGACAAAGCACTGCTGTACATCTTACCAACACCAAGTGTTTTCACATGCACCTTGAATCTCTGCTTTTCTGCGTAGTGGTTTTCCACAGAAAAGAAGCCAGATTGGAGACCTTGTTCTTATTTAGGAAAGAGTAAAATGGTTTGTTTGTTTTTTGTTTTTCTTTTTGATGATTGCATAAAACTCTAGTATGAAGATGGTTGCAGATAAAAATTATTTCCTGGGTACAAGGAAGCCTCCAGTTGTAATAATGATATGTGAGAGGCAGAGGTCTTTACTGGGGCCATTCTCTGAAATAAAATTCCACAAGGGCAGGAATAAGCCTTGTCACCTTCCTCAGCAAATGACTGTTCATATGTTACTGTTCCTTATACAGCACCTGCTTACCTAAACTGCTTCTGTAAGCGACTCAGAGTAGCCTTTAAAGTTTAAAAGTCACAGGTCAAGGAAGCATGATCAGTTTGGCAGAACAGTCTCAGGTAATACTGGTTTGCAACTAAGGGCAGAACTTTCCCAACAAGGAGTCACCCATGGCTGGTCCAAAAATGAAAGCTGCCTCTTCATAGGAAAGGCACTTGATGTTTATTTTGCTGGAGGCAGAGAATGGCTTCAGACTATGTAGTGCTCCTGAAACTGGAGCCTGGGCAGGTGTGGGCACAGATGTGGTACTTTTATGATAGTTTGTTGCTGCTCTCCCTCTGTCAGTGGCTGAGCCAGTGGCTGGAACAGTCTGCTGTCCTGCGTCAGTGGCACGTAACTCAGCATAGGACTGAAGACTGAGGGAATTTCACATCAACAGCAAGCTCAAATCCTAGCTGGTAGTACCTGAACAGCTTCTCAGCCACAGACTGATCCTTAGAACTGCTCTTTTATTTATTTTAAGGAATTTTTTTCCAATAGCTTCATTTCCCTCTCATAACTAAGACTGATCTTTCTTTGCTGTGATCAGATTTGCTCTCCTTCCTCTAATTTGCACAGAGGAAGTACGTGCACAAACAGGAACTTTTCTTGAAAGAAGGTTCACACTATGACCAATGAGGATCTTGCACCTTGTGCAGCACTCATTTCTTCCTACTGGCTCCATAATCAAAAAGAGCATGGCAGTAAGGAGTCACAGCCACACACAATTGCATAGGAGGTATTAAATGCCCCCCCTCAAGCATCATTGATAACACTGGACCATTCATGTGAAAATAGAACTGCTTGTTCCTTTGCCATGGCAATTTTCATTATGCTTTCCTGAATTTGATCATCTGGCAGTGGCTAGCAGATACAGAGGGGATATTTCACCTGAAATCTGACAATTGATGTTGTCAGCCCCCAGCCAGCCCACTGGAGGATGCCCTATGGAGAGGGAGAGACTCCTGTGGCTGAGGGGGATAGTGTAATATAGTTCACATTAAGTACATTCACAGTTCCCTGAGGAAAGGTGCAGGAAATATGCCAGATCACTCTAAAATCACTCTTAATGTGGAATGAGGCTAGAAAATAAGTTTAATTTCCAAAAAGTGAAGAGGAGCTCCTAAATCAGTCTAGAGACAAACAAGCTGGAAACACAATAAATGGCTCAATAAATACCTGGTACTTCATTGCAATTTCAGGCTTTTATTTATTTTATTCAGTTAGCAGAGTTGAGCACTGAAGCACACGGACACAAGTCATTTTGGATGCCACAGCTGTCTGATTCTTAAACAAGTCACATTCTTCCAGTGTTGTCTTTCCAGGTAATCATATGGAGGGCATGTAGGGGTTGTTCTGTTCTGTTGCAGTATTCTCGTGGTGTGAGTCCAATAGGCCAGAAGGTCTATTGGTTTACTCAATATAAAGAATGTGATTCTGTGCAGAAAGAACTTGGTTCTATCATTCGAACAGGAGGTTGAAGAGGGGTCAGCTCATTTTCTTCTGAGTCCTTTCACTTTTGGGAAGTACAGAAGTGTTTCTGAAAGCTCTTAATCAGCTATTGCTCTGTGAATCCCCAGAAATATTTCAGCTAGCAAACTATGCCAGTCTGCTGATAAGAACTCAGGTAAAGGGGAAGATAACACATTTGCGGTTTATATTTAACAGAAATGAAAACCTCAGAAACGCCACACTGCAAACAGTGTCACTCTGTGCAAATAGTGCTGCCAAGCTTTTCACCCAGCTCTGGGGTGCTCAGCAGTGGCTTCGTTGGGATGTTGCCTGTCAGGAGCTCTGTGGTTGCAGGGAGCCATGGGTTGGGTGCCAGAGCTCGTGCTGCAGGCTGGGCATGACTCGCTGTCCCTGCTCTGTCACACACAGGCTCTGTGCAGTGCAGGAAGGGTGTGCAGGGGGCCGTGCTGAGGCACAGGCTGAGCCCTAAGAACCTCCAGTGTGTTCTCTAATCGTCAGCTTTGGTGTCTCACAAATGGCTGCCCATCATCCCTGCACATAAGTGTTTTCTTTTAACAAGAAGTGCCAGTGGTCACTTCTGCAGATGGCTTCTTAGTCCAGCTTGTGCCAGGCTGCCTTGGCCAGCCCTGCTTAAGGAGAACTGTGTGCAGTCTTCTGCCTATTTTGTCTCTTAGAAGCAGCTAAAGTAGTTTTTGCCACATATTGCTAACTGCAGCAATCAAGTCAACTGGATGATAAAAGCAACAGCAGCAACTACCAGCTTCAGACTTTTATTTCCTGCAAAACTTAGAAAGATGAAATATTCGATCTTTGAGGTTATTGATGTGTGCCTGTTTGCCCATTCTTGTTTTTCCTTCTCTCTGCATATCCTTTTAACTAACTTTTGGGAGTAATTTTCCATTCCCCTTTATTTTCTTTCCTAAACACATTGCACAGTTTGATGTCTTCAGACGTTGTCAGGGAAACTGAATTTTGAACCCGACTTGTCAAGCAAATCAAGGAGCAATTATTTTTGAAGTATTTCTATAAGCTTGGATCAAAGATGATCACATACTTTTTAAGGGAGTATTGGTAGCATATTTTTATACAATTGCTCAGCATTTCCAGTGACAACTTCCTGTATTGTAACTCCTGCTGTTCAGCAGGATATTTCCTTTAGGTGCTTTACTTGGGAAGTCCCAGGAAACCTGACCCAGCTGTTTCCTAGCAGAGAGAGCAAAAAATGTTTTAGACATATTCAACTAATTCTTGCAGCTGCTTCCTCTGTTTGTAGAGCAGTCACTGTGGTGCAGCAGGGTGACATTTTTCAGGGAAGGAACACTCTGGCAGTAGAGGTTTGCAGAGAAGAGAAGGACATTTTTCTCTCCTGGAATTTGGACCTGCGCATGGGCTAGCACCTTTCTCAGGTGAAGTTGCAGCTATCCCTGTATGTAGTTCCTTCGCTTCTGCTTCTCACTGGAAGGGAGTGTGGGCAAGCATCAGGCTCTGGTGGTGCTGGGCTACTGGTGTGTGTGCTGGGAGTCGCATTGTGTGGGCAGCCCTGAGCCCTCTCCCTCATCCTCTGCTGCCTGTGTGAGCACATAGCTTCTCTCTGCTTGGTGTGGTGACAAGCCACATTGTCCTAGCATTCAGGGAAACTCGAATGCAGCGGATGCAGGAGGGCTCTGCTGGGCTGGACATGCTAAACTGCCACCGAAATTGGCTGCAGCCCCTGTGATGACTCAGGGTTGTTCCCAAGACTCTTCTGGAATGTGCAACTCCCCCTGAGGTCAGTGGGTATTTTCAGTTTGTGGCTGAGCACCTGCACTTTGCCATTCTGGTTGCACAATGTTGTCTAGAAGTAGCAAGTTGTTTTCAGTTTGTAATGTTGCTATCTATAGAGCCTTCAATTCCTCTAACATTCAAAAGAAATTTTAAATCAATATTACCTTACACTTCATATTGCTATCTCAGGAAACGGGTCCCAACACACCCTGAGACATACCTTTAAATAAAAAGAGCATGCACTGTTTTCTCAAGAACTTTCTAGTATTTTATGCCATTTATGTTACCGTCTCAAGGAATTATTTTTCATCAAGACACAGTCTATCTATGAAAGTCATTATGCACTCAGAACTTCATCCAGTTAGTAGAGCCACTAACTTGTATAGGTATTGGATCTTTACTATCTTGTAATGAAAAATGTTTCTGTAGACCTGGGAATGAGGGCATAGACTGCCAATAAATTATGGGTTGGTGTAAAGCAGCACTTTCCCACTGCAATGAAACAAGCTGTGGAACAGCTTTCACTATCCTGATTACAGGATACACACAAAGTCTGACTGGCTCACCAACATCCTGGAAAATCTAAAGAAAAGTGATGTGACACAACTTGTATTCTAGTCCTTCTCAGACTTCCTGAAGAGCTGCTGGAAGATCTTATCATACCTCTCCTCTCTTAAACCAGAAAACTTATCTGAAAATGTCAGATCAAAAATTTTAAGACCTCCAACATTTTTATTTATGTTTGCAACCCAAGACTTTGTTACTGAAATGGTTTTCTTGCTCTTTTGTTTTTCTCACCTTTTTTCAAGATTGTTTTAACATTAGTGCTATATACATGCATAAAGTAGCATATTTCAAGTGGTGGAGATCCAACTTAATAGTAAATTTCACATTTTTGTTTGAAGTGGCTATACTGCTGCATTGCTAAACTTTTCTATAGAAGAAAGAAAAAAAAAGGAAAGAAAACAAAAACTCATTAAGGGTTGTATCCTGGGCTGCATCACAAGAGGCATGACCAGCAGGTCATCGGAGGTGATTTTCTCCTTCCACTCCGCTCTCGTGAAACCCCACCTAGAGTATTGTGTCCAGCTGGGCTCCCTTGCACAAGAAAGACATTGGGGCTCCCTTGCACAAGAAAGACATTGGTCTGTTGGAACAAGTCCAGAGGAGGGTTATGAAGATTATCCAAAGGCTGGAACACCTCTCCTGTGAAGACAGGCTGGGCGAGCTGGGACTGTTCAGCTGGAGAAAAGAAGTCTGTGGGGAGACCTTAGAGTACCTTGCAGTACCTAAAGGAGGCTACAGGAAAGCCAGAGAGGGAGTTTTTGCAGGGACATTTAGTGATAGGTCAAGGGGAAATGGCCTTAAACTGAAGAAGGATAGATTTATGTTGGACATTACGAAGAAATTCTTTTCTATGAGGGTAGTGAGACACTGACACACTTTGTCCAGAGAAGCTGTGGAATCCCCATCCCTGGAGGTGCTCAAGACCAGGCCAGATGGGGCTCTGAGCTAGTGGAATGTTCCCTGCCTATGGCAGGGGAGTTGGAACTAGATGATCTTTAAGGTCTTTTCCAACCCAGGTCACTCTATGGTTCTACCAAAGGGCCTGACTCACTTAATTTGGAAGAACCATTTTTGGAAATAACGTAATGCATTTTCACCTGTCTGACACCCTGATGATACGCCACAGTTGCTGGTGGATAGCAAAACTGCTCCATGCTGCTGAGGCCCCCATGGGATCTTTCTCTTGTTGGGAACAGAAGGGATACATAACTGTTTGTAGGAACAAGGGCTGCGGTGCAGGACCCGTGCAGAGGGCTGATGATGGACAGTTAATCCTCAAGTGTGGTAACTGCTAAGTCTCTCTGTGCAGACTTCTTAGGGTTTTTTGAGGAAGACAGATATTTACAGACTTTGATATACAAACAAGCTGTCAAAGGACAAGTCACCATGGTAAATTCCCTATGGTAACTATCTTCATGTGCCTTTCAGCAACCAGGCACTCTTCAAGAGATGAAAAATAAGTTAATTTGTACTTTAATTGAGAAGTAAGTAACTTCCAATTAATTCGGTCACATTTGCCATGAGGTACACAGGGGTGGATTGTCTGGGGGATAAGGAGGAGAGTCGCAGCGGCTTCGGCGTTGAGTAGAGCAGCCGGCGCATCCCTCCGCCCTCCCCGCCGCAGCCGCTGCCCCTTCCCCTGCCGGAGCCCTGGCACAGGGTCTGGCGGAGGTGGGCAGCTCCAGGCGGCCCCCAGACCCGCAGCACTCCGTCGCTCTGCCAGAGCCCTGCAGGTTCCCGGGAAGCTGCCGAGCAGCGAGCGGCGCTGCGGGACAGCCCCGTGCGCCGGGGCGGGGGCACGGAGAGATCTCCGCGCTGCGCGGGTGCCCGGCTCCAGCTCCGGCAGCCGCTGCTCGGAGCCGCTGGCCGGAGTGCATCGGTAGCTCTTTTGAGATCACCACCACTTAAAAAGTCGTGGGATTTTATGTTTTGGTTTGCTTTGGGGTTTGGTTTTTTTTGTTGGGTTTTTTGATTAATCAGTAAACAAATTTCTTTTTTCCATCAGCAAGGAGGTTCTGCCGGTCCTGAGGTCCGTGCGCATCTGTCCCATTCCCAAACTCCTGCTGACACCTGCTGGCCTCCCGCTGGCGGGACGCGCAGGATGTTGGGGGACATCTGGGTGGGAAAGAGGGCCCGTTCTCTTCTCTTCTTGCTGCTGCTGCCTTCTAGGCTCTGAGCTGCTGGTTGCTGAACTTTAGGGGAGATTTATATATTTAGAACAAGTATTTATCGGGCTAAGCCTACATTATGCCATGACCATGGCATAAGAAGAATATCTATCCTCTGCACCTCGGAGAACTGTAAATATGTTCCTTAGGTGCTTCAGTATTTCTTCTAGGCTCTTTTGAAGATGGGACAGGCCAAGCTGGTGACAATGGAGCACAGATCCACTTCGCACCAACTGGAGGCTGGCTCGCCACAGAATGAGGCATCCCACAACCTACCCAAGGAGACAAGAGTTTCAGCTGGGCAGAAGCTGTACCATGTAAATTGACTCATCATATGTTTCAAAATGAAACAGGAATGCTGGCAACCTGGCATCTTTTGTGACAGGTCATTATGAAACACGAATTGTTAGATCCACCTCAGGATTTCTGATTCTACAGAGAGAGTGAAATGCTGGGGTCAGATAGATATCAGGCTTATCAGGCTGGAGAATCTAGTATTTATTTTCTAGCAAGCCCTAATTTTAAATTTTTTTTCTAGCCCAAAGGCCTAATTTTCTGTTGCCTTGCCTGAAATTAACCCACTTCTTTAGTGTGCTAAAATAAATGTGAAATGGAAATAACTTTACACTTCTTTAAATGATGGTGCAGCCAGGGTAGTAGGAGACACAGTCTAAAAGTTTGAGCATAGGGTTTCATGACCTTATCTGCAAGTGAATGTCTTGTAATCTGAACTGAAAGGTTGGGGTTTTTTTTCCTTTTACTTTGCAGTTTCAAACCTCAAAACTGCAACAGGCTGTACTGCTGAGGTTTAACCCCAGCCAGCAACCATGTATGACACAGCCCCTGACTCACTCCCCTACCAACAGGATCAGGAGAGAGAATCAGAGGAGTAACTATTAAAGAACTCTTGAATTGAAATAAAGACAGTTTAATAGGGAAAGCAAAAGTTGCACACAAAAGCGAAGCAAAACAAGGAATTTATTCACTCCTTCTCATGGGCAGGCAGGTGTTCAGCCATCCCCAGGAGAGCAGGGCCCCATCACATGTAATGGTGACTTGGGAAGACAAACCCCATTACATCCCTCCTTCCTTTTTGCCCCCACTTTATATACTGAGCATGATATCACATGGTCTGGAGTATCCCTTTGGTCAGTTTGGGTCACCTGTCCTGGCTTTGTCTCCTCCCAGTCTCCCATGCACCCCCAACTTTGTCAGCACAGCAGGACAAAAGCAGAAAAGGCCTTGGCTCTATGTAAGCTCTGCTCAGCAGTAAAAACCCCATCTCTGTGTTATCATGCCCAAATCCAAATTGCAGCCCTATGCCAGCTACCGTGAAGAAAATTAACTTTGCCTCAGCCAAAACCAGCACAAATACAAACCAGTTACTGCTACTTGCTGGAATTAGATAAATAGACTGTTGAGTGAAACAGTGCTGCTCCTCACAAACCACGCTGTTCTGTGTGAGATGCTGGTTTTGGAGTGAATAGTGATGACAGTCTCAGGGCTGGTTTGGTTCATTACTGTGTTGCAGTAGCACCTGCAGTGCCAGCGTGAAAGGGACAGCTTTCACTGAGGCATAGCTGAGCAGAAGGAAAGAGGAGCTGCCATCTTGTGTGGGGAACTGAGACTGCACTAAACGAGGCTACGATTTTAAGGCAATTAAAAATTTATTATACCTTTGGGAATTTTTTAAGTAAAGGTGGTTTCACATTACTTCCATACTTTATATTCGTTTCTAGCTAATGAAAATAAATCACTTGAACCAGGAGTGCTGTTTTTCTGGCTTCAGCAGTACTGCAAACTCATTGGGAGGATGCCAGGGCAGTGGGAGCAGTGACCCATCCGTTCTTTCTACCAGAGATTCTCAGCAGAGAATTCTTCTCAGCAGAGCAGACTGGCCACAGAGGAGGACATCTTACAGCCAGGAACACCAGCCCTGTACACAGAAAATATCTTTGTGACCTTCTGTATACAAAATTGAGTAACCACAACCAAGTTTATGATGTTACATGGTGTTGAATCAGATGGCAACAGGCATCTTTCTCCAAGCCTCTTAGTATGTCCCTATAGGATCTGTGTTCGTTGCTTTTCTTTTCTTGCTGAATGTGGATGCTTAGCACAAGCAGGCAAAGAAGTGTCCTTGTCAATACTAGAAGCAGAGCAATGTTATTTCAGCTTCTGTTTTCCAATTCTCTCCAAACTCCTAAACCAAGATCAAATATGGGACCTACAGAAGCAGATTACGAGTAGACCCAGATGGACAATATTGTATGCAAAACCTGACCTGCTCTCCCTCTGATTGCCCTGGCAAGGAAAGCGGGATGCCCTGTTTCTGGAGGCTGTAGGGGCAGGCTGGCACTGCCCAGCATCGTGTCATCCACAAAGCAATCGAACCCTTGTGAATCAATGGCTGCGTTTCCTGTCTCTGTCAGTGAACAATGTAGAATGACACCTATAGAGGCTATCCCACATGTGCTGCTGAGAATTTATGAGATCCATATAGATCTCAGATGAGAGATGATTGTCCCGATTATCACTGATGAGCAGGAGAAAGCATTGCCCTTTTGTTTGGCTTCGGATCTTCCTACTGCATCATATAGAAATGAAGCTGGAGTCTTTTCCAGCCACTAAGGCAGCAGCAGGACATATGAAACACTCCTTACTTCACCTTTTGCCTTTTGAGAGTTACCGGTGGCAACCAAACTCAAGAACATGAGGACCCTGAGGTAAAACTGAGTGTATGCAACACCTAGGTGGAAGAAAACAGTTCCCCAGGAGTGTAGGGATGAAGTGTAATGGAGTGTCTTATCATGGTAAGTGGAGAGACAGAGAAGGGTAAGACTGCCAAAACCACCAAATCCTTAACCAAGAAATCTGGATTAAAAATAAGGGAGAGCATACATCAACAACTGTATTTTTTTCCAAATGGAGGACATTGCTTTTCAAACAAAAATAACGCCTAAGCCAGGACTCAGAGTATGCCTTCATGTTGGAAAGATGGTCTTTATTGGTGCAAGGCCTTCAAAAAGTCAATTTTAACAAGAAGTAACCATGTTTGGTACTGAGACGTCTTACCCTTCCAATCAGCTGAAGTACTGTTGTGAGAAAGTCCATTTTGGTATTTGAGAGTAAGCCCACAAGTTTTATCATGACCTCAGTGAAGCCCAGAATCATGAGCTGACAACCCTGCAGAGGTTAACTAGGAGACAGAATGAAAGAATTTGTCCTTACCTGCATTTGCATGTCACACACCCAAAGGATACTGAAAGGTTTAGATGTTCTCTCAAGCTTACTTTCCTCTAAATGACTTTACCAGTATTAGTTCTGTTCACTGCTATAAAGTTTCTATCAAGAACCAGACAGTGAAGGCCTCTTCTGATTTCTGCAACATCCTGTTAGCAATAGAATGAACAGAAACAGGATATCCTTGAGGGCTGTGAACTACAGAAAAGTAACAGATAAACCATGAAAACCTGATTCCTATAGACAGGCTACACAGGGAGATCCTGAGAGAGCAGGTCGACTTCTTCATGGTGGCAACTCTATGGAAACTCTATATGAGCTGATGGATGCTGAATTTTGAGAAATTATGTTGACAAAGTTATTTCCGTGGGCTTATTGTTAAGGAGATTAAGAGAGAAGCCTTTTTAATTCAATCCCTGGTTGAATCAAAACTTAACAAGTTTGGCTTCTGAATCAACTACCTCTTGGTAAAATCTTTGTGTGTTTTTTTAACTTGGAGTTTAAACACAAATGTTGCTGTGATCTTAGTCCTTATCTAACTGCGTCTGTGTCAAGCTAACACTTCATGCTAATGCAACTAAATAAACAGTATGATCCCTTATTCTTGGGCTTGTGGAAACAATTCAAATTGTCTGCTCTCAAACCGGTATCAGTGAGGAAACCCAGGTGAGACAGATGTCTCAGCACCACACTTGGTTGCTTGGTTGCTTCTTGTTAAAATTGACCTTTTTGAAGGCCTTACACCAAATAACAAGGGATGTGCTAGAATTTGGTGTCATGTCATAATCAGCCCTTTGGGTGTCCTTTCATAGATGACTAAGAAAGACCAGAGAGGAACCACCGACACAGTTTGTCTGGCCTTACTTTCATCAGTGATAGTTTGAATGTTTTGCCCTTCTTTTCTAGTAACTGATAAGTAGAAGATCTTACCAGCTCTCATTTCCTGCCGTTGCCTTTTCCTGTAATCCTCTTGAGACCCAGCACTGTTTCACTACAAGCAGATAACTATCTTCAGTAAACTCAACATGTACTAATGAGAACAGTAGGCATCATCTACCTCTACACCGTAAAACATAATTCAGTATAATTAGTTGTTAAAAGAAAACTCTGTTTTCCTAGGTAGAAAACAGTTCATTGGAAAAAGACTGAGGGTCTGTGCCTTAAAAAAGCTCTACACAAGCTTGGATAAAATCTATTTATTCTTCTTATTCAGCACTTTCAGGCATTCAAACCTCCTTTCGGACACAGCTGTCCCTGATGTCTCTTCTCATCCCATCCATACCTAATGAAATGATATCGACACAGCCTCTGGTGGAGGTAAAAGCCATTTGCATTTTGTCTCCTATTTAGATTAAAACATTTGAGAACATGTAGTCATTTTGTGATTGCCTAACAGTGTCTCACTGCCTCTCATTTTACACTGTGAGACTGTGCCAGTTTATACCTGAAATTCTTACTAGTCATTTTGTGCATGGGCATGCACCTGGAATTTCATCCTATTCCCATTCTTGTTCCTTATGTCCCTCTCTTGCCAGTGACCACCAGTCTATCTTGTATGCTGCTTTGATCTCCCTCTGGTGTTGCTTTCCAGTTATGTGTCATCAGCAAGCCCTACAAGCAAGCTATTTTTTGTGACAAAATCTGTAATGAAACTCCTCCCCAAACCAAGCCTCTCAGGGCTGCACTGTAGCTCGTTTTTCTTCTCTCAATCTGATACTTCACCTTCAGCACGACCCATAGCTGTTTTCAGCCTTTCATAATGCTTTTATTGCTTCTATTTTTCATGGGTTATCTATTAATATCTCATGCAATAGACTGTCATATTCACCTAAGTCCAGATAGATCAGATTGCCAAGAAAGTCAGCAGAGACAGACACAGGCTCGATTTGGCATAGTCTGTCCTTAATTCCTGATATGAATTAACCCCTCTGATAGATGCCTCTATTTATATATTCAGCTTATCTAATGTTTTTTGGGCTAACAGAGAACACAATCAGACCCAAAAGTGAGGGGAAGGAAATGAGATCTGTAGTTATTTGTACTTTTTTTTCTGCTTTATAAGCTTGCATAACAGACTTTAGCTCTTCTTTACCATCATTTGACAAATATATTAAGAAACCTTGCTATAATGTGATTCCATGTTCCCATTTTCTTGGTGTTATATGACTGAAACGCATGTCTCAGTTTCCTAACTTGAACAGAAAGACTATACTACCCTGAGTGTGGTCATTAAAGAAATATTTCAGGCTGGAACATTAATATTGACTGTGTTGCTAAGAAATTTTCTTCACTGCCTCATCCTGATCTATTTTTTGCAACCACAGAGAAGCTCTCAGCACACAGGCAAACACAAACCTGAACTACATCTGTGCATTATCCCACTTGCCTGTGCTCAGGCTTATATGCATGAATCAAGGAACACTCTAATTGCAATCCTAACCACATACCAGAAACGTCCCTGCTTTTAAATGTAAAGTATGTGTAATCAAGTTCCAGCTATTTAAATTCAGTTATAGAAGCAGATGTAGCCAGGCTGTCTAAGTTTATAGAAGGCCAGTAACTAATCAAGATAACTTCACTTACATGTCTCAAAAAGATAAAGGAAATTGATTCACCTATCTGTGACTTTTTGTGAAGTTTCCTCTATGGATCAGAGAAGCTTAGATGGCTGGAACAACTTGCAGTTATAAACTCCATCCTGAACTTCTTTTATTTGTTGTAATCTGTGATGAGTTTTCAACTATTTCAATGTCACTTTGATTTCATATTACCTGCTACTTGGAAAAAAGAAGATAGGATAAAAAAAAAACAACAGCAAAATTTGCTGTACTGCAGAATCCACTAAACAGAAATACACATAAACAGAAAATCTTACCAAAATGATGGAATAAAACTTACTATATAATAGTTAAAGCAGCAAATATTAAAATAAAGACTGAGACAAGGTAGAAGGATCAAGAAATATCTATCCAATTCCTAGGACAGTGACAATATATGAGGCGGTAATTTTTTGGCTAATCTTTCAGAGTGGTGATAACATTGCATTTTCCATCCTTCCCTTGCAATTTTTTTTTTCCCAGAACTAAGTTCTGAATGTGCTTTAAAAAGCATTTGATTTCTAAAAGTTGTTGTTGGGAAAAAGGGCAGGTACCTCAGTAGGACAATTTTATCACTGTTAAAAGTCACCCAGGTTCCTGATCATAGTAGAATGACAGCTGATGGAGTTCACTTCCCTAATATTAATTTGTGTATCTATATCAGATAGTGACTTCCTGAAGAGTTACCTTGTATCTACTTGTTGGGTAGAGGAGTCTTTCATACTTAATCCAGTTTAATTATCTCCTTGACATTCTGGGTTCTGCATAAGTAGATAAATAGAGTCACACTGTGCTGCATCTTGCACTATATCAAGATATTCCTTAGGCAGTTTGGTAAGAAATTTATTTACTTAAGAATAAGCCTTATAATAACAATAAAAAGAAAAAGTTTTCCTTTGGTGAGCTTGACATTCTGCTTTCAAGGACATATTTAAGATGGGATCTATGAAATCTTCAGTATGTATTAAGGTCACTAAATCATGCAGGCTTTATTTCCAAAGAGCATCAACGTTTATGGTATTCTTAACCAGCTCAGTTGGTAGAGGCTCAGCAGTTCCAGGTGCTGTCTCTGTTTAGTCCCTGATATGCTGTACCACAATGGAGCAAACTGCTGTGTTTCCTTACAGCAGGGGAGCACAAGTATGTACTGAGTGTTCTGGGTTAGAGGCGGTGATGTCAAATTAAGTTGCTGATGAGATAAAATGGAAAGATGAAACCTCTTTGTAGTTCTGTTTGTTTTATTTATGTCTTCATGTGCAGAGTGTAAGCTGGTGTTGCATGGGGATCTCTGGAAAAGTTTGCCATGCTTTCTGCAAAACTATCAATCCTACCTTTGTGAGACCATAATATTTCTGTGGCGTAAATCAGGATTATTCATCTCTAGCCCAGATTGTATTATCTAACTCCTACCAAGCCTGGGATTTGAATGTATGCCCTTGTTTGGCAGCAAAAAGTTCTCTTCTTAGGCTACAGAGCTGGCTCTTTTTAAGCATAGTTTTGAAAATACAAATTCATTGAGCCATGTTTCCCATGGAATTAAAATAATGTGCAATCCTAATTTATTGTGTTCAGCGATTAAACAAATAATTTCTTCCTTATGTATTCAAATGGCCATCCATCAGCTCTTTTGAGACTGAATCTATAGTACCCTTCTAAATAGCTGCAGAAAAGTCTTTCATTAATTATCACACACAGTGTTATTACTGCATGTACACTGCTGGCTGCAAAAATAATTCTTTGTGTTTCTTTGTCGTAACTTATTGCTTCTATCTTGGCATAAAATCTACTCACTTGAGCCTCATGAGTCTAACCAGCACTGCCACTATTTACAGAGCTCGGTACACACATGGAATTACAGAATCACAGAATGACAGAGTCACAAAATACACTGAGTTGGAAAGCCCCCACAAGGATCATTGAGTCCAGCTCCTGCCCCTGCACAGCACCATCCCCAAGAGTCACAGCAAGTGCCTGAGAGCATTGTCCAAACACTTGAACTCTGTCAGGATTGTAGCTGTGTACACTTCTCCGGGAGCTGTTCCAGTGCCCAATCGTGCATTGGGGGAAGAACCTTTTTCTAAAGTCCAACCTAAACCTTCCCTGACACAGCTTCATACGGCTTCCCCTCAAGGCCCTTCACCGTCTTTCTTGCCCTTCCTTGGACTCTCTCTAATAGCTTCATATCTTTCTGGTGTTGTGGCACCTAAAACTGCCCCCAGGACTCGAGGTGAGGCCGCCCCAGTCAGAGCAGAGCAGGACAATCCCCTCCCTTGCCCGGCTGGTGATGCTGGGCCTGATGCACCCCAGGACACGCTTGGCCCTCCTGGCTGCCAGGGCACTGCTGACTCGTGGTCAACTTGCCATCGACCAGGACCCCCAGGACCTTTTCCATGGCACTGCTCTGCAGCATCTCATTCCCCAGTCTGTACCTACATCCAGGGTTGCTGCATCCCAGGAGCAGAGTCCGGCACTGTTCCTTGTTGAACTTCACATGGCTGGTGATTGCCCAGTCCTTTGATTTGTTGAGGTCTCTCTGCAGGGCCTCCATCGCTTCGAGTGAGTCAGCAGCTCCTCCCAGTGTTGTATTATCTGCAAACTTGCCCAGTATCCTTCCCAGTCCTGCCTCCAAGTCATTTATGAAGATGCTGAAGAGAACAGGGCTGCGGATGGAGCCCTGCAGAACCTCACTAGTGATGTCTCCAGTGTGATGTCACCCCATTCACTGTAACCCTTTGTGCCCAACCCGTGAGCCTGTTGCTCACCCATCACATGATGTGTTGATCCAGCTGTGATCTGGAAATTTTTTTCTGGAAGGATCTTATGAGAGACAGTACTGAAATCCAAAAAGATTACATCAACTTTCTTCCCTTGATCAATAAGTGGTTGTCTTGTCATAAAAGGAAATCAGTTTTGATAAGCAGGACTTTCCTCTCACGAAGCTGTGCTGGTTGTGACTGATGACTTCATCACCTTTCAGGTGTTTTTCAATACCTCCTCCATAACTTTACCAGGCACTGAAGTGAGAATAACAAACCTGTATTTTCTGGGGTCATCCTTCTTGCCCTTCCTTAAAATCATGAGATCATTCACCAGTTTTCAGTCAGCTGGAAACAAGAATAGAGAAAATAGCAACCCCTTGAGTGGAGAATTTATCTGGTTTAATGAAAGGAACAGGGGCCACAGCTGGCAGGAAGAGTAAGAAATGTTTCCTCCCAAACTTGAGGCTGATGTGCAAACTGCTCTGGGTTGATGGAGAACTCAGATCATAGAAGTGTAGAATCACAGAATGGTTTGAGTTGACATAGCTGAAGATGGAATTTTTTTTTATTCTTTCAATTCATTGTGAAATGCTTTCAATATGCTCAGTGCAAAGCAACATTCTGTTTCACTTCTCTTACAATTTGCACATTATTCATCTGAGTTACACGCTCTTTCATTGCACTTTTTCTAACTCTTTTACATGGTTGAGCCTTTTTTCATGGTTTGGGCTTTGTGGATATGTTTCTGCCAGTTGAATAACATCTCTTTTCCTTCAGAAATCACTTGAATCTACAGGAGAGCAGGGTACACCCAGAATAAAGAGAACATAATTTCATTTTTTTTTAAATTTCAGAGATCAGTGTCTATGCTACTGTGAGTAGACTTGACTGTCTGTAAAGCTTTACAATGTGGGGCATTTTGTCCAGGTTTCCCTACTTATTTATGATCTTAATTTTTACTTATTTCCATTTCTGGCTGCACCTTGTTTGGCAAAAAGGCAATTCTAGGTTAATTAATATCTTTAATAATGGTAAGGAAATATTAGAAATCATTGTTAATTACAGGGACTACAGAAGGACTACAAAAAAATGG
Source organism: Melanocharis versteri (assembly GCA_013397845.1). Lineage (NCBI taxonomy): Eukaryota > Metazoa > Chordata > Aves > Passeriformes > Melanocharitidae > Melanocharis > Melanocharis versteri. Next base: position 1,033,720 of record VZTG01001350.1, on the reverse strand, counting down.
GAAGTGTTTTGAAGGTGAGGTCCTTGTGGGCACTCTAGAAGCTTTGATTCCTGAAAATTCAGATGAAATGGTAATTTCTGTTTAGGAATTTTATTTGGGTACTTTTTATTTTTTTTTTCCTATGACAAGAAAGAGAAAGATAATTTGAGGAGCTCAGTGTTGCTCCTTGCTAAAAAATAACAAAAAAAGCGTGAAAGTTGCAGAAGGAAACAGTTTGGGACACAAAGTACTGATCTTTCAAGAGGGACATAATTTAGGATATGTTGGTTATTAAAAGTGGAAAAAAAAAAGAAACGGGGTAAGTCTTGGCTTGCCGACAGACTCTTCTAGGATTGACAGAAGGCTGAAATTGCCAAGTTTCTCTGACCTGCTTGGAGAACGGCAGATGTGGGAGCTTCTGGAAAAGGAAACTTATGTTTCCTAGGGCTTGAGGCCATGGGGCTTGTTTACATAGATTGGTAAATTTATTTTGAAGGAAGGATACACCAAAAACAGGATTTGAAAAGAAATTCTTCCTTACTTCTTTCTTCAAATCCACATGAGAGGGAAGTGGAGAGCTTTGAAGCTAGGATGTGGTGCCCTACACACACCTATCCAGCCCCTCTGAGTGCATCCCTCCCTCAGGGGATAGGCCTTGTCCCTTTGCCTCCCACGCTGCAAACCCATGGGTCTCCTACACTAGGGTGAAGGCTATGGTGTTTTTGTGTTTCAGCTCTATTCATCCAGATCAATCGGATTACTCTTGCTGGTGTTTTCCTGTAAGAGCATCTATTGGTTTAGCGGAATGAGGAGTCACTTTAAAGAAAGTGCAACTTACTCTTACCACAACATATAATGACAAAGTGGGGGTTTTCTGAGTCTAGAATTATAAATGAGTACACGAATGCCTACTGGACTGGAGCTTTTCCCTTCTCTGGGCTGGATGCCAGTATATTACACAGTTGCTTCTGAAGCTTACTCTGCATTTTGTAGCTAAAAGAAGACATTTATTTCCAGGTCTTAGCTGAGACATATGAACTAGTTGAATAATACTCAGAAAACAAATATTGCTAACAAAGTAGCAACACTAAATGCATTACTTTGATGTTTTTTCTAAAAACCTGCTATCTGGTTGTATCTTTTCCTCCGCTCCTGCTTGCATTTCCCCACATTAATTCATTTCTGATTTAATGTAGACTATACCTATAGTGAACTGCCTAACAGACAGTTCACAGCACGCTGATGTGTTGCTCTGGGGAAGCTATCACAGGGGGAGGTGAACTGGAACAGATTTAAATTCCCATTCAATTTCTCAAGAATGCAAGAAAAAGAAAAACAAGGGGAGGTAGAGTGGTAAAGTGACTAAGACTTTAAATAGTATTCTTGACATTTTGAAATAATGATCATTGACACTAATGCCTAAAAGCTTATAAGCCACTGCCTTATGTGGATTAAAGAAGTAGAAAGGCCAGCTCCCTCTTAGGCAGAGTACTTTGTAGTGTTATCTTGGTTTTGTGGATTAAGATGGATTTCAATAGGCTTACATTTCCTAACAAGTCTATGACCACCAGTGCCCCTCATGGCTCTCCCAGTGTACACTCTGACCACCTGTGAGGGAGAGGAAACACATCTTTCTGCTTGTAAGGTGGATCCAGCACTTGCAACTAGAAGTATCACTTTTACTGGGCTCTCATCTATTAATATAATTTACCATAATGCAGATTAGAAACAGGAAAGAGTGGCAGTACAAATCAAGGTTAGTCCAGAGGCCTTGGCAATGCAGAGGAGCAGATATGAACAGATTTGCTTCCTTCAGCACTCTCTCCTCCTTTGATCTGGCTTTCAAGACACACTTTTCTGTGCTGTGAGATGTGTCTGCCGTTTGTGAATTTTGAAAAAAACTTTCAATGGCTTTGGAATACTACCATTATGGAAGAATGACATCTTTTCTGCAGATCAATCTACTCTGGCAATCAGGGTGTACTTCCAGTGTCAGCCAGGCTGTCTTCCCTCCTAGCAGGCTGCTGTGCAAACACTGGCAGGAGCAGAGTCAGCCCCCAGCTCAGCAAGGACAGAGAGCTCCATTCACAACACAAAATTTCTCACCATGTGTAGGAGAGCTGTATAGACACAGGAACTGATCTGACAGAGGAAAGACAGACATCTTTAAAGTGAGAAAGTAGCTAATCTGTGACAGAAGGTGATAAGTCTGTATGAAATTATTAACTCTCCTGGGGGTTGGGTCCTGAATTGTCAAAGTTGGTCTCTGAAGAGTCTGTAGAGATTTTTGGCAGGTGAGAGACCTGGCTGGGAAAGTGGCCTGCCACCTCCTCAGAAGGAAGGCAGTGGGTGCTCAGTGGGCAGCAGGCTGATGGGACTGTGCTCCCAAGGGGGGGCTGCAAACAGCTTCTGTTGCGCTGGGGTTTGTATGAGCATGGGCTGTGAGCCCAGGTACAGAGCCCGGTGTTGCTCCTGAACATCTGACACTGGGGGTGGTAAACCAAGGTAGGAATCACTGCAGAGACTGAGGTTCCATAGTAGCCATGGCAGAGGCTCTGCTTTAGGAAACCCTTTCCTCCTGCCTCCTTGTTCCCATCCTCAGTCACAGCTCCCATTCCACGCCCCAGTTCCCTCTCCTTTCATTTGTGCTGCTAAAATTGCTGTTGAAAAAAATGTAAATCTGACCTCTATGCCACGATGTCTCCTTTTTAAGGTTTTCTGGTCAGCTTTTCCACTTGCCAAGTGCACTTACAGCCTGTTTGCGCAAGCTAACTAGTTAAAGAAAATATCTGATTTATATTATTTTCATCCCCTCTTCACTCCCAGCTGTTAGTTCTGTAACTGCCTGAACTTCCTGCTCCTTAACTTATGCTTGCTATAAAAACCAATTCGTTATCAATCTGGATCATAAAATGGTCAAACAAATGTTATATTCTGCTGGCATCATGGGAGTGGAATAGCAGGAATGGCCATCAAGGGAAGTCTAGAGACCGGAATGTTTAAAACTGCACCCAACACAACAGCTTGTGTGACTGCAGTCTGAGAAATAACATAGTCACATCTGAAATGCAAAATTTTTTTTGTAGGAGTGTGTAACAGAAGGTGATGCAAGAAATTAGCTGGTCTAACAGAGACAGCTCTTCACACTGTGAGCAGAAGGAACCAGCAAAAGGGGAGTAACAAGATTTGTTTTTCTTAGATGTGATGAAAAAACAGATTGATCTTCCTCTGTTCTACTTCAAATTTGTGGCAAAGGTTGTGCTGTGAGATTTGGCATAGAATTCCATAAGCCTTAATGAGAGGCTGTCAGGTATGGTTCTCAGATGTGGACATAATTCTTGTGACCCAGAGCTGAAAAAGAAGAAATTACCAGAAATTAGTAGATTTCCTTCTCAAGTAAAAGATGGAGAGTCCATCATTCACTTATTAGTGAATTACGAAATATGGAATTTTCTGGCTAGAAATCCATGGTGGATGCAGACTGGGCTTGCCATGCGTGTTTATAGTTTCAGTTGTGCTTTGGTTTAAGGTTGTTTTGTCCATGTTGGGAAAGTCCCAGTCAATTTTTATGGAAGTTATTCACCAACTGTGATGTGTAAGAAATGTTTCTCCTGGGATTTACTGCATTTTTAATATAATATTTTAGAACAGAAAGTTTGTGGTCAATCTGATATTTAAAAATCAGTAGTTGGGCTGCGAAAATCATGTTTCTGCAATTGTAGGTTTTTTGTTGGGTGTACAAGGAGATGGGATTTCCTTTCATTTACCTGCAGAGCCTTTGATTTATGAGGCATATTATTTCATATTTCATAATGGACCTTTGACAATTCTTTTCATTGTGTTAACATGTGGCTTTAAAATGAACACTTGCCTTTAAACAACTTGTTGTGTTAAAAATAAATTTATCTGGAAAAGCTGGGGGAATTTGTAAAATCAGGAGTCTATTGCTTAAAGGTGAGCAAGAGCAAACAGTTCTGCTTTCTAAAAGGGCTTTCTTAAAGACATAGTTATATGAGGACTAAAATAATACTCTGAAATAAGGAACATGTTCCTTCTCTTCTTTGAGTTGGCTTTGATCAATAACGATATAGGGAAGAGTGGCAGTGTTTTGACTTTCTGGTGTTTGGGAGAGTTGCTTACTGGCCATGGCCATTATGATGTTTTGATTTTACATGTAACTTTTGCTAAACTCCATATTGATAAGTTATTTTGTGTCGCTGATCATTGCAAGTTATTTGAGTTTGTTTTGATTTTTTTTTCTGCAGGTTCAAAAGTTTTTATGCTCTTTTTTTGATCCATGGTGTATCTTTACAACATAGACAGATAGGCCATGGTTGGATGAATGAGCAACCTAGAAAGAAATCTTCTGTCAGCATCTTCCTGTACTGTGTTTTGTCTCCCATATGCTGATAGTGGCACAGCTGAAGCCATAGCATTAGAAGCAACTGGATACTCCATATCCTGTCTGAGAAAGTGCACCCTGATCATGCTACCCAGGAGGAATCCCATAATCTTTAAGAGAAAGTATCCATGTTTCTACATAGTCAGTGATCATGTCTCAGAACTTAGATATGAAAGCGTAAATAAATTGTTTTGCTACTCTGAGCACCGCTGGAAGTCTTGGCAAGCATCAGCACAACAAAACCCCAAGTCTCTTGACCCAGAAAAGCAGTTAGACTGACACATCTTTTATTCTTGGTGGCTACTGCTTGTGACTTGGAATTGGGCTGGATGCCCTGTGGTGCAGCTTTCACAAGGGAGAAACAACTGTCTCTTTTCTCTTGACATTGGGTTAGTGGATGAGTTCAGCTGAGGAGGTTGGGCAATCACCCAACCAGTTGGAGCAGGGATATAAATATTAGCTAAATATTCTCATGGGACATCCATAGAATTTAAAATTGGCTTCCTTGGTTGGCCTCAGAGCCTGACAGAGCTTGGCAGACTTATCTATTTTCTCAGGCATTAAATGAGCATGGCTTGGATTATCTCCTTAAATATTTTCTTTCTTTTTGGTGAAATATAGAAATTGGGGAATGACTTAAAAAAAGAAAGGAAAATGGAAAGTTTGCATCCTGAATCCATATTTATCATAGAAGAAAGGGATAGGAAAGTTCTCAAAAGGTCACCTTCTCCGTTTTCCTACCCCCAGGCAGGATTAATGATACATGAAGTGGAGTTCCCACGCTGTGGTGCACTGCTGATACATGAATCCCTTAAAAGTGAATGTAGTAGTGCTGCATAGAGTTACAACATTCTGGGGCAAATCTTCAGTGCACAGGAAATACTATTTTCAGGAGATCATTTGGAATAGGCTTGCTGAGCCTCCAGCCAAGGGAGGGAGGCCTGACTGAGGCTGTTCAGCCTCGAAGGACAGCGAGAGCAGCTTAGTGCTGGATGCAGCAGGATGAATCTCCTGTTGTTCAGCTGGGCTTTCTGCCCATGACAGCTTTCCTGGCTTGCCTCTCTAAGCTAGAGCTGCAACTACAGTCCATGGGTTTCTCATCCACTCTGGCTAAATTTGTCCATGTCCATTCTCTGGCACTGAATCCTGGGGTGGATTAGCCCTCGCTGTCATTATTGTACTCTGCCACCCCTCACATCTAAGTGGTCATTTGCAGGACAGCTGCCTATTGATGGCGACAGTGGCCCATTCAGACTCCAAAAACATTCACAGGAGAGAGAAAAGCAGGTTGTTTGGGAGGACAAAACATGTGCAGAGACCATTTTAATAACTTAATATTATTTATATTATATACTATATTTAATAGAAAAGGTAGCTGAGTCCCTGGGCCTGGGTGCATTTCTTGTTGCAGCTGAGTTTAATCCAATAGATTTAGTCCTCACTTTATAGATGCAGCCCCTCCCTGTGTCTTCTTGAAGACTTCCTTTATGTGTGATCTGTCTGCATGGAGTCATCTCTTCATCCTGGCCCTCCCTGCCTGTGGCTTTTTACTTGAGGAGTAGGAGTTTCTCCAGGAGTTTTACACAATATGGTCGATGCCTTTGTGTCCAGTTTGCCGTAAGGCTCAGAAGACCTGCGCTACAAAGAGATTCATGTAAGCAGTTTTGCAGATGGTTTAATTGAGTGCTGGTCACTTGAATGCTGATAACTTCGTGCTGTGATCTTTAATCTGTTCACAGTGCCTGCTTTGGGAACACCCCTAGTCCTATAATGCACATTTCCCTCAAGGTTGCTAGGGCAAGGACAACATAGGTGAAGTAAAAAAGCATGTTTTTTGGGACGCAGGGGTTGCCTCTTTTAGTCAAGTGAAGAGGAATAGAGAAAGACAGATTTTGTGGAGAGGGGATGTGGGATGAGGTCTCCATTTGATGAAAGGATGTAGGACGTGATAGGGTAATAGTGAGTCTTGTGGCTAGACAGAAATTCATATCACCCACTTAGAAGGATGGCCAGGAAAGCAGTCTGTGCAGTACTGGAGATAACATACAGAGCTGCTGGGCTATCAGGGTGCTGATGGCCAGTGTTAATGCAGCAGTGAAACCTTGGCTTTTATGTGAAAAAGCAGGCTGTGTTATCAGACTGCACAGGATGGCATTATGACAGATTCCTTACTAAAATAAGGAAGCTGACCAAAAAAGACCTTCTGAAAAGTAGGTGTGCTGTGCCTGAAAATCTTACCTCTTCTCAGGAAAATAAGGTATCTTATGGACGTTCAAGCTTTTTCATATCTGCTGAAAGAGGCAGATGGGGGACAAGAGACACTTCTAAGACCTTGCCTTGGCCTGACAGAGGCAAATATTTTCCTTGGAAAAAAACCTGAAAGCTGATAGCTTTCATCCCTGTGAAGAGCTCATCCTCAGGGAATCAATTTATCAAGGCATAGTACATCATGCTGATACCTTAGTATGACTTTAAGATTAAAGATGTGGATTTGTAATAGCTTTTGATAGTGACTATTTTAGTGAGTATTTTGTGAAGAAATACAAGGTAGCTGTGCCCATGACTATTGTCATTGTCATGAGTTTTCTTCCATAGTGCAGGGCTGGGTTTCCAAATCTGTTGCAGGAGTAGAAAGAGCTATGCCAAGAGATGTTGCTCGGCGGCCTGTTAGGTACTTTTCCTGTGAGACACAAAATAACAGAAGCAGAGCTGACTTTGGCTAGCACTTGACTGACCCTAAATTGGTGTCCTTCTGTCTTACAAGGACTTTTTTCACTGGCACTTTACGTAGTTGCATATCATGATTTGCCAGAGCATTTTGACGACCTAGTGTCCCATTCAGTTTGGCATGGTGGTGTTCAGAAGACAAATTATCCTCCAAGAACTGAAGTATGTCTGCTATTAGAAAACACCGTAATTAATGGATGCTGAAATGTTAACAGTGAGATGTAATATATAATAACTCCCTCTTCTGAATCTCTGAACCACAGCAGATTGCATCAGGTTTTATGATGTCCTCAAGGTAGGAAAGTATTTGCGGGCAAATAAAAAGAAGTTCTTTCCTAAATTTCGTATCAGCCGATTTTGGGGGAAGAAATCTGCATTTAAAAGATTATAATTTTTGAGTGTAAAGGCAGAACATCTACAAGCTTGTGCATGGTCCTTCTGACACTGTCACCAATTGTCAGGGAATTCAAGTGCTCACAAACGGCATCTCGGTTCTCATATTGGCCCATTTCCTGCTTTGCTTCCCTTATATCACTATACGACCTGCAGAGAGCTGTCACTTTCTAGATTCTCAGGCAAATAAATAATGAATATGGCTTCATTTAACAATTGAGATCTTTGCCTCTGTAAGTCAGAAATTTTTCAGTACCTTCGGAAGAATTTTGTGCTGAAAACCTTGAGAGGGAGGAATAGCTTTATTATTTATGTGTCTGGAATGTGAGCATATGGTACAGATAAATATTTTTAACATAGAAAGTATTGTTATATTAAAACCTGACCCACACTTTAATGGTGGTATTGTAATCTGTCTAGCCCAGGTTGCTGTTAGGGAAGATTGCTTTTAAACATATGGATAAAATTTCATTACTAAAACAACTTTCTGAAGTTTGGTCTGGGACAGGGACAATGAATTATATTTTTGGAGTAACTAAGGATATCACCAACACACCACTGAACCTACCTTTCGCTTCAGACACAAGGAAAATGTTCTTAATGTTTTTGTCTTTCACATTGATTGGTTGTATTTCAACAAGAAATGTTAGGAAAGCAAATTGAAAATTAGTTATTCCAAGAAATAAAATGAATAATTGCAAGAAAAAAGTTAATAAACAACTAAATTATGTCTGGAAACCTCTGTGATGAGCTTCATACCAAATAATACTACCACTTTGCCTTTTTGAAAAAGTGTTCTTCAGTGTTTCAGGGAAAATTGCAAAATACACCACCTTAAAGCGGTTGATTAGAGTCTTTAACTATCAACTGAAAATTAATTTGTATTTTTCTTCCAGGTCTAGGATAGACTCAAATGAGAATACCATACTATTTGTGTTTCAAAAGCCCTCTGTTGCAGAGGTCTGAGCAGACCACAAGAGTCTACCAAGGGCTTCTCCTCAATGCTTCCTCTTCCTTCCTCCACTAGTTATCCCTTTGGTCACCCTTCATCAGAGTTCAGTCATAGTAGAGATGGGAAAAAGGGAAATGACCTTGGCATTAGTCAGTGGTTTAAAGAAATGCGGTCGCAGGAAGCAGATGTCTGTATTCCACAAAGGGCCCCCAACCTAAACCCCACATCCTTCAGTCCTTCAGCCTCATATGGGAAACTTCCACCTGTGTGGAGCCACTTGAATACATTGGCACATGTGAAGAGAAAGACATCATTGGTCCGGAAAACATTTTCTCTGCTGGAAAATGTGCAATAAGATGATGCCAATAGTTGAGCTGCGTAAGCACTGGGAACACAGTCATGAATATCTGCTGAAAGCACACAAACCTTTTTTGTGCTGGTTGCTTGGCACTTGGGCAGCTGGGCTCCTGCAGAAGAGATGTCAGAGGAGAGAATAAGACTGATCTACTTGGTGCTATGAATGCAACCTTTGCCTCCTAATGAAAAGTGCTTGGGTTTCTATCAGGTTTAGATTGCTTCTGTCCACTAAAATTCCAACAAACTAGGCTTTTAGTGAAAATTTCATTGTGAGGAAACTTTCACCTCTATAAAAACAGTCTTGTGTGTTAAGTGTAAACTAGAGTTGAACTGGCAAACCCTGAGCCACAGATGAAAAATATGATTTCTGTGGATGTTTCTTCATTTATTCTTGTTTTTGGGGGCTGAGGCTCATTATATACTCAGCAACTAGGAAGGTATGGCTGAGAATCTTGAATTAAGAAATTGCTTTGTCCCCTATCCCAACTGAGGGGGCTCTCAGCAGTGGTGACTGAAGTGAAACGTGACCAAACAATTTGGGGATTGGAGAATATGTAAACTAAACACTTCATGATGACAGCTGTACACTCCTCCCAGCAAAGTCATGCTATAGGTGAGCCAGGCTATACTGGTAGATAGGTGATTTCTGCCACTGAGGATATATGAAAGCCACAGGACTTTTGCAGGTGGAAATCCTCCAAGACCGTCCATAACTCTGTCTCTCACAAATAATTTTTATGCAAACGTTGAGTATGATATACTGTATACATTTCAATATGCATCTTCTTATGGGCTAATTAGGCCTTCCCTACTTCTCAACATCCCTGGGTTCACTAGGAAATGGATGCCTGCATTTCCTTGAAGACCTGATTTTCACTGTCTTAATGACATCTTCATAGACTCAGAAGAAACATAGTCATTTTATGTGTGGGAAACTGAATTTTCAGCTAGGTTTACCTGTATTCTTTTCATGTCAGGCAGACATTCATTTTTCTCACTTGTTTGATTTTTGGAAACTAGTAAAAAGTAAAAAAATGTGAAAAATTTACCTACTGCTTACCTCACAGTGATGATATCAGAGTAGTGTATATCACAAATTGTTTTGGAGGTGAGAGTATTTAATTTTCTATTTTGTTGTTGTTGTTGTTGTTGTCATTGCTGTTGTTCTTGCTTTGCCAAAATCTTCAGGCATAAGAGTTATAGTGTAACATCATACCATTTAGTGCTCTGAGATCAAATAGTTGCTTTCCTGCTATTGTGATGGCAATAAGCAGTTTCTTGTAATTGCATATATGTCATGTGGAATCAAGGATTTGTTGTTCTTATTTTTGGAGTGAGAATATAACTTTTCAAGACAGACTAATTAAAACAAAAAAGGAAGATAACCCAGGCGGGACTGAGATGTCCTTGACTTGCCTGGAAAGGCTTCTCTGTTAAATTTCTGTGTCAGGAATCAGCCTGTAGATGTCCCTCAACACACGTTGTGCTACATCCAGAGTTCAGTTATGTTGAAAGCAGCTATCACATTTATAAATTACCAACAACCCAAGTTAAAGAGAGACAGAGAGATGAATAGCTGCTCAGGAATGACTATTCTGTGGGAGGACAGTTGAGGTAATGACAGACTGAAGAACATTTCAGACCAAGAGAAACACGAGCTAAAAAAGAGCTGATAAAAAGAGAAATGAGTCTTATAGAGACTGAAGACATCAGAAAAATGGAGCCAGTAATGACACACTTCACTGTGACTCTAGATATGGAAATGATAAATTTTCCTCTGACTTAGTGAGCCAGAACTGACCTTAGCACTGTAAATACATGATGGAATGAATGCTGCACGTCCATGAAGTGACAGGTTTGTCTTTGACAAAACCAGCAGGTTAGGGGGGGAAAACATAGCTCAGTCCGCAATCATCCTGATGAAATGAGGAACTTTGGTGACCTTTACCTATGTTTGGCTGATGTAATTAACTGCTGAATAGTGCCTGCATCAGTGGTGGACCTGGCCCTGCTTTTATAACCTACAGTGGAGCTGGATGAACCCTGCATATGGTTTGTAACAATGGGTGGAATCTTAAAGACTTGTTTGTTTCACCTATTTGCAACCTGTTGTCTTCAATAAACAGTTGATTTCTTCTCACGGAAGACTTTGATAAATGGTTTCTATTCATATCAATACCCGTATTCACATGCAACTAAGCACATTTGTCAAAGAGCATGCATTTCTTAGAATTTATTATATGCTCTGTTGTCATTTTGGTCATTAATCTTCTGTTTTCAAAACTGTCCGGGCAGGACCTGAAAGAATATAGAATAACTTTTCCCTCAGCACCAGTAATGAAGAGTCAAAGCAGACACTGAGTGACTTTTAGCAGGGAAATTTCATAGCGCTTAGATTCTACCCTCCTGCTGCTCTAACACAGATCGCAGCACAGTAAGTAATGGAAAGTCAGCAGCATCCAACTTGCAGATGAGCTTTCAGGTCTACCTTGCCCCCCGTGACAGCTCTATAACTATGCCTTAAAGCCTCCAGTAATGGACCCTCCCAAGGCTTCCTCCAGGCAAGCTACTCTGATAGTTGATTATTTCATTTTTTGAGTAACTTCCTCAATCTCCTTTCCTTCATCTTCTTTTCCACTTTTTTGTGGGTATAGCTAATAATCTGCATACTGGAAGACTACTATGTTCCACTCTCTCTCTTCCATCCTCCTCTTCCTTAAGCTGCACAGTCCTATATCTTTCGTCCCTTTCTTTCATCCCTTCCTCAGCGAAGACCTTTTCAAGACGTCATTTGCCACTTCCCCCTAGAGTCTCTCCAGGTGTAATACATTTTTCAGGAAGGAACAAGGTGATATTATCTTGTGTTTAGCTTGCTATTCACCAAAACACGTATAATTGTTTTGGTAGAGCAGTTAGACAGTATTTTAGTTTGTTTTCCCCATTATTTCTGCCTAAATTTAAATGTTTTGATGACAAATCACAATTATCTATATGCTAAATACAATTTTCGATATTTTTCCACCCACCTTTAGGTACTTTGTTCTTACCCAACCTCTGAGATTGTTGAATCAATGACATTTTTCTGTGTAATGGTGGGAAAAAACCCTTAAAGATAAAGAAAATAAGTAAACATGAGTATAAAGATTTGACTCGATGATGGTCTTTTCCAACCCTAATGTTTCTATGTTTCTAATATTCTTTATTTCAGTAAGATTTTGAACACTGTTAGGGAGGGATCTTGGGTGTTACTCATCTGCTACTAATCAGAATGACTTTCCCAAAGTCATTCCACAAGTATTTTGATGTAACTAATGCAGTACAGAGATTGCATTCAGACCAACAGGGAAAAATAATGAAGTCCTGGAATAACTAAAATACTCATTCAAGAAACATTTAAAATGTGATACAGTAAAGTATTTCTAAAAATCAATTTTTCATGGATAAACAGTAAGTTTTCTTCTTCTATACTACTTAATGTATAAAAGATGTTTAAAAATTTTATTTCTAGTAGTTTTTAAAGGAATTAAACAAAAGAAAAGGAATTGACTTGAAAGAAGTGTGTATTAGACCGTATATCTGTAACACAGTTCTGCAGTAAGCAGGTTCTCATTCCATGGATGGTCTAAGGTGAATAAATTTTTGCAAGTATGTTGCTTCTGGCTGGCAAGAGGATGTGTAATTTAGCTCTTTCATTTGTAGAGTGAGCCTCAGACTAAAAGAATGTAAAAAATTGCACCTGAGCTTTCAAGAAACAAGTTGCACACGGGGGACTTGCTGTGAAGGAGCTGTTGAAATGTAAGGTGCTAAGACTTTTATAACAAGGTAACCACATACATTAAGCCTTTAGTATGATTGATTGTGCTTTTGGTTTTGGGTTTTTTTTTTAAGGTTTTACTTTTCTCTGTTTTTTTTTTTTTTTTTTGCCTTTGCAGTGGTGATGTATTTTGCTTTGTTTTCTGACACAAACCTGCAGACAAATTGTAGGGGGCAGGGAAGAGACAACTTGAACTGCTGACTGCTTCAGTGAGACTGAGGGTACAAGGAACATCTCATATTTCATCAAACCTCCAGCAGTCAACTAGAGAGATTGAGGAGAGCAAGTAAGAGCCAGGTCTGGGTAAGCAGTACCATAAGTCAGTGAAAATTATGAGTCAAGTGCTAAGCAGTGCTTTTTCTATAGAGCTACCTCATCAATAATTTTCTCAAAGCCAGAGCAGGTGTATGAGAGCCGGCTTTGGTTAAGATTGATTATACATATGTTAATCAAGGACACAGAAAAGTTTCACATCAGGTTGATGTACCTTAGCAAGCTAGCTTACTCAGTGAAGTCAGAAAAGCTGTGATAATGCCCTGAATTTCAGGTTTTCACCGCATCTTTTGTGTTTTCCTGGTGCTCTTTTGCCACACAGACATAGAAAATTATTCCCAGTGCCATAGTCAAAGATACATTAATAAACTAAATGAATCCACTTCTTTCATTGACACTCTTTCCTTCTCCTAAGATGGTGGACTAAAAGAATTAAATTTATCTCTTTTTAAATTTTAAACTACTTATATATATATATATGCATACATATTTCTCACTATATCTGTCAGTTATTCCTTGTTTCCACTTGTTTGTGTCTTGTGCAGGGTGAGAAGTTGACCTCAGCACTGGAAATTTTCTTTCCACAGTTGTGTCAGGACATGGAAGAAGCTAATTTCTTTCTCTGACCCCAGCCATACACAAAAATAACAGATGTCTCAATATGCTGAGATCAGACACTAAGGGGAGCTGGGGAGGACAGATGCTGCATCAAGTGAGCTTTTCTTCTGAATTGTTTTGAAGTAAAGGGTCATTTTCTGGTCTTTTTTCTTCCTCATTTAATCAAATTATATTGGACTAGTTCTCCTGATATCATGTCTAATTCTTTACATGAATTTAGGGACTAATACATAAAAACACAGATTTAGCTTTACACGAATTCACATTTTTCCACAGGAAATTTCTCTGCGGAAGCATCATGTACTTTATTCAGAAAATGAGGCTCTCTCTGTAGAATAAAGTGGGCCCAAATGATCTGCTTTAAATGTATGCATTTAAATGACATATTTAAAAACATGTACAATCATTATGGAACCAAAATATGGTATTAATTTTGATAGAGTAAATGGACCCAAGGATCACAGGTGTTACCCTGATCATGTCATTGTAAAACAGTCACAAGTAGCTCAAATATTTGAGTACAGAGCCCCTGGATCACCATGTCTATTTCCCATGATAAATAGACTGGAATATTATATATATATATATGCATACACCCACACCCACACCCACACACACCCACACACACAAACAAAGTTTAGATTAGACTGTACTGGAGGAAAAACCACAACAAACCAAAACATGTGAGGTTTTGAAGCTAGAAGAGGTTAGGAAACAGACTAATTGTGCAAAATTAATCTACTTGGGAGTTTCCTGAGTCTTTTTTTGTCAGAGATATTGGTCAGGGCCTCTCAATCTGGATTAGTCTTAATTGCTAGTAGAGAAAAGTAAACTGTTTCTGCTGAAGGATTTATGAATCACTCTGAAGCAGAGGGTTGATTTTAGTCTCTTGCTCTCCTTGATAAAAAGTAGAGTGAAGAGGAGGAAGAAGAGGTGGTAGTATCAGGTGAGGTAGTTGGGGTTTTCTTCCAGTCCTGGGAGCCAAAGCAGCTGTTTATTTGTGGTGGGTGGTCAGAGCCACTGGGACAACCTCAGCTGTTAGATGGGCAGCTCTGTCTCAGTCCCACAGATGAGACTGCAACCTGGCATGTCCAGCCGGGCTCCCACTGCCTCTCCTGAAATGAGCTTCTGGGGCTGCTCTATAGAGTGAGTGCAGGGACATGGAAGCAAAATAAAAATGAGGGAGAGAAAAAGGCTGGGATGGGAGGGGTGGTACTACATGGTATAGGTTGTTGTAAAGAGGGTTGGAAGGAAGATAGTGCCAATGCAGTGGCGCTTTTTTTTTGGAGAGAAGAGATCCCCAGTCTCTCCTGAGGTGGGTGAGTCCGAGGTGCTGTGGTCCTACGCGTGGTCATGTGTTGATCAAGGATATTGCTGTCTGCCCTTTCTGGGACAGACTCTGTGCTCACTCTCTGCAGGACCCAGGACACCAACATTCAGAGTGTAGAAAGAAAAATTTTGATCAACTCATAAATTCAAAAGTAGGACCAAGGACCTCATTCAGAAAAGTATAGTTCTCTTATCTTGAATGGGTTTTGCTCTTAAAATCTACCTTAAAGTACGAGTTGAACAAATATTTTGCAAAATCATAGTTGAGAATAGTATTAATTAATTGAGAAGTATTAATTAACATTGGAAAGTCCGTTACCTGCCTGCTCAACTGCTCTAGCAGATTCAGATGCACAAAAGCTCAATTAGACCCAAAGAACATGTTGAATCCTTGCTGAGCAGGAGGATGTGGTTCACGTTTCACTTCCCAGTTCTGTTTTGTTACCAGGATCTGTTTCGTTCTCACTCGGCTCCAAGAGGAGATCTGTGTGCTTGTCATCTTCCTATGTACATTGGTTTCCTTTCAGAAACAACCTGGGGTTGTGGACGGGGAGGAATCTGTGGTATGCTCTGATATCTTCCCAGAGAGAATCTTCTGAGGACCAGGGGTGTGGGTGCACCCATCTGCATCCTCGCCACAGTCAGGGTCTCTGCATGGAGAGCAGCACTGATATCACTGCGAAGAGCAGATCTTGGCAGCATCTTCAGGGACGTCAAAAGTGGGGTTTCTGTTGTGCTATAGGAAGTATCTACGAAAAGGAGGCAGGTTAACAACCTGTGATTGTACAAGACCCCTTTTATCTCAATTTTTCACAATGGTGATCTAAAAGAAAGTTATAATAATTAATTTAAATGGTATTGTTCATTATAATAAAATTATACTACTTTGCTGTCTGCTTTCCATAAACATTACACTAGAGATCCTGAGGGGAAGCTGAAATGTAAACAGTACTTTTTTACATAAACATTCACTAAGAGTCTTGCTCCTTTTTCCTAAAGACTCCACACCAGCACTTGATTGCAAACTTAAATTAAATTGTTTGAAGACTGGGTTTAACATTTTTCAGTACAGATAAACAACATACTTCAAAGTAAACACTGTTACATGACATGTGCATCCTCAGAAATATACCATTTTAATCATTACTGATGACATTGCTTGTTTATCCTTTGTATAACATCATTAATTGAAGTGAAATTACCTTTGATTTTACAGATGTAAATGGGAAAATTTAAACTCTTACTTTCTAATATGTAAGCAACTAAATTTCACGCGTCTCTTATGAACATTGGAGGTGTTAATAAATGCCATTACTGACTTCATGTCTGTTCATGAACAAACTGAAAACTTTCCTTATGTGCAAAGTGAGAAGGCACTTTGGGTCTCTCTCTCTCTGAAATGATTCATTCTCTCGCACAAGAAATATCTCTCAGTTAAGTTATTGCCTTAATCTAAACTACAGTTCTGACTGAGAAGATACTTGTGTATTCTTCATGTCTGAGAGTGTGCAGCCCTCTAATGACTCTCACTGCTGTGTCTGGAAGAAATGGTCTCAACCACATACCGTGTCTTGTGCCTCTGTCCTCCTGCTCCTCTCTCCTAAAGTGGTTTTTCATGACAAGTGTTTCAAAACAGAAGCCAGTGGGAAACGTGCTTCTGAGCAAAGCAACTCTGTGAAGCAGAAAGATAGAACCAGAGAACAAAAGGTTAGTTTTCTTGTAGAAAAGATAACAGCTTGAACCTCTCTCCATCTCCTCTCCCCACATTAGAAAAGGGTGCACTAGTGAGGTTAGGTCAGCACACACATGTTTTAAATTAGTGGTTTATAAACAAGGAAGTGACAATTATTCGTTATGATTATTTGTCAAATAATCACATCTGTACCTAATTACCCTGTATATGACAGTGTTTGCATTTCTTAGTAAGCTGAATTCAGTGAGAATAGCTTAGATGGTAAATTGTGAGCCACATTTAATGGGTACAAATATTTTAACAGAGTATGCATTGTGTTAAAAGTTATAAATAAAAGTGCCATGTAGCTCTAATCAGTCTCACTCCTTATCTTTCATTTGCAAAGTTTACAAAACACAGCAATGAATCTTACATACTCTCTGTGGTGTGGGTTTCTCTCATTCTTAAAGACTCCTTATCAGATAAATTTTAGTCTTATTGTTTTATTACCAAAAAATATTCTCTCTTTGTTAATACATACATAGCCTCACATACTCTGACCAGGCTAACATTTTCAATATTCATCTTATTTATTTATATTTCCTTCTATCTTTGCATGTAGTTCATTCCTTTAGAAACACAGGCTTTCATTAATAGTTTTCTTTTCAAGGTTGGCTTTTTTAGGTGTCACAAACTCAGCTTTGGAATACCAAACAAAGAAATCTTTCAATGATCATTTGAATAAAGATAGAGACTTCTCTTTGACATTCTTCTCCTTCAGAAATTCTTATCTCAGATTCCATCCAAAAGTGTATCTGGGGAAAGGGAAATTGTAAGTATGTCTTTACATGAGTGTTTGTTTGCCCCAGAGGTGTTTGTGCTGTCGTCTCTTAAAGTGCTTGAGTTTAGGAGTCACTCAGGGTCCAGGAAAACATAACACATGCTTGAATTATTCCAAGGCTTTGGACTGGATTCTTGGAGTATGTGTGATGTTGCCTTGCCTGCTCTGAAAGAATGCTTTCCCAGCTGCGTCGGGGGTTTTAACACCCCGTTATGTCATTCCTCTATGTCTTACAGGGAGCAGGGTAAGATGTGTATCACCATCCTGTTTGTGGTCAAAGAGCATGTCTGTGACAAATGTAGACAGACAGGGAGACGGGGTGGGAATCCCTGGCTGGAGGAATGCCTCTGTGGTTTACGCTTGTCTCACAGGGCCGTGTTTCTGTGTGTGGTCACGCTTTGGCAGAGCCACGCTGCCTTACATGGTGGGAAGTTTGGAGTGCTCTCTTTCAGCCCATCTACATACGTTTGCCTGCCTCTAGGATCTTTAAATGAACTCATTCAAGGGACAGCAATTTGGCCTCTTTGTCTCAGACCCCGCTGTCTAAACTCTCTCTAGCCCAGGGCTGTGAGCTGGGGCCAAGCGGACAGCAGCACGTTGCAGCAGCTGTGCCCCCCAGCAGGCCCCACTGCACAGAGCTTCTGCACAATTTCTCTTTGGGATACACCATGGGACAGAGGCCTCAAAATTAAACATTGGGTGATGTAGCAATGGGAATAGTTACAGGTGGGAAAAAAAAATGTTTAGCACAGTTCACTGTGTATTTGTGGAATTAGTGACCAGCCACAGAAAGTTGTGATGTTACTCAACTATAACAGCATTACCCCACTTGCGTCACATATTTCCCTGATCCTTTTTAGGTAAGATGAGGCACCAAGGATGATCCCACTTACTCCAGTGTTCAAGG
The DNA here is from genome assembly GCA_013397845.1 of Melanocharis versteri. Classification (NCBI taxonomy): domain Eukaryota; kingdom Metazoa; phylum Chordata; class Aves; order Passeriformes; family Melanocharitidae; genus Melanocharis; species Melanocharis versteri. The sequence continues at coordinate 1,015,456 of VZTG01001350.1, read as the reverse complement.
GAAAAAAATTAGCATTTATTCTTGATCAACACAGGGTCAAGACCTAGCTTAAGTCTTTCTTTGGCTTCTGAATTGCCACATTTCTGGTTGTACCATGCCAGCCTCAAAACTAAAGTTGGAGAATTCTAACCTGGCTTCTGCCACCTTGCTGCTCAGCAAAGTGATTTCAAACCATCTGAGGCAGAAATGAATCTAAAAACCTGTTTTCCAATTTCCTGAGGATGTTCTTTCATGAGTAGGTCATTGCTTTCAGGCTATCATTTCTCTTTGTGTTTCTCCCTGCGCGCTTTGCAATGAAAGAAGGTGAGCTTTGCATTAGACTCAGTTCTGTCCAAGGGAGTTAGGAGTTTAAGCATACCTATTGGACTGTTTTCCTGTGGCAGTTTAGATTTAAATTAAGTATCTTCCACCAGGACTTAGGCATGGCTCCCAGTGCAATGCTTTTCATGGTCTGGTTTAAGGAACTCCATGTTATTGTCCCAAAAGATGTTATTGAATGATTTTAGGTACATGAGAACAGGTGTTATGAATCCTGAGACTTGTATGCATGAATGATTTGAGCTTAGATGGAAATTATGTGATCTGAATACGTTCACAGCCCAGCAGAAACAGAATCTCATTTTTCAGAGAGAACAAACTGATGTATAAGGTGGAAAAGTTTAGCAATAAGAGCAATAGGGAAGGGAGAAATTAGTATTGTAGTGTTAATAAGATCTCTTCACAAGATTTGCATGACTCTAATAATTAAAATTAAGACCTCTAATCTGTTAGGGCAAAGGAAAAACACATTTCCTCCTCTTGTTTGAATGCATACATAGAATATAGTCACCTAGGTGGCAGCTAGTGTTAATCGGTCAGCAAATGACACCTGAAGACAGCACTACAGAAGGAAGGTAAAACAACATTATCATGGTGGAATTCAATATGGGCAGCAGCTTGTACTGTCTTGTTGACTTTATTTGAACGTCATAATTTTTTGAAATGATAGATGATTTTTATTCAGTAAATGAATAACAGCAAATATGTGAAATTCTACTACTTCCCATCTTGTCACATATGAAACAGTTAATAACAAAGTCAAAATTTGTTAGATACATAGATTTAAAATATTGCGAATGAATTAAAACAAATTGCTTCATATAAGTAAATATATAATGTCATAAGAGACTAATTTCTCAAAAGTGAAATTAATATGAGCCAAGTAATACAAAAGAAAATTTAAACAGAAAATTATGATTCATATCTGAAAATGCTGAAGAAAACTTTACTGAATTCCTCAGAAACCAAAGTCTGGATAAAAATTCCATGCTGATCGAAAAATCCAAATCATAAATGTAACAACCTGGTCTAGAGAAGAAATGGAATAATCTAGATTTAATTTTACAACAATGCATATAAATGATGAGATAGGAATTGGAGACAATGATTCTTAGTGAAACCTGAATGTCTTTTTGATACCTGAATTGAAAAATAAAGCATACTTTTGAATTGAAATGAACAAAATGGAAGGAAAATTATTAGCCTGGAAAAGTTAAGTAGAACTTTAAAGAATTTTCATTCAGTGCTAGAAATAGGGAAAATTACAATACTAATATTGGATTGAATAATGCAGAAAATTTGAAAGTGTTATTTCAATTATTATTTATCTTTAGGATTAAAAAATAGGATTACATTACATAATGTTACACATGTGCTTTCCACTAGAAGCTTAGCCAGATGTCATAAGGTAATTACTAAATTTTAGGTATTTTTAAATTACTGGCCCCAATAAGCTGTGTCCAAGAGATTTAAAAACCATGGCTTGGGAGCTGTCTCATTTATTTTCAGTAAACCAGGGAATACTGAAAAAAATCCAAACTAAGCTAATGTCAAGCCAAAATTGAGATATGAAAAAAACTGAATAATTCATAGACCTGTCATCATAACTTTGATAAATGATGGTATGGTAATTAATTAATAATGAATTAAGGGGGAGTCAGTAAAATTAACAATAGTCAGCATGGACTTGGAGAACTAGTCATACTAACATTGCATAATCCCTTTGGTCCATAGACGGAATATTAATGACATAGCATATTGGATGTGCTATTAAATACTTGAATTATTATACCATTGTGGTTTCATTTAGGAAATCAGAGTGTTACAAATTATACATTTTAAATGGATTAAACCCTGAGTGTATGTGAATGTAAATTGGGGTTTATTACTGGCATAGAAGAGGAACTTGTGTTAAAATGAATTTTTTTGAAGGTTTTGTGGTCTCGGACTTAAAAAAAAATTATCATAAATGAAGAAACATAAAGTCATCACTGATTTTAGTTACATATAATTCCACATTTAGGTGAGAGATAAAGCAGCTGACTCATCACCCTACAGTTGAGAGCCTATGGCAAATCAATTCATGGCAAAATCAGAAATTTGTACTCACTGGAACTACAAAAGTAGGTCATAGTTACAATGATATTGATGATTTTTGAATGACAAAGACTATAGTGACCTTGGTCATAATGGAAAAGCACAGTCAGTTCACTTTTGAAGATTTTCCTTGATTGAAGATGTTAATACAATCTTTGTCTTTTATATAAAGTTAAATATTAAGAAGGTGTAGGTAAATGATGTACAATTTAGTATTTTGTGCCCCTGCAGTTCTCAAAGACATCCAGATTCAGTACATGTAATTTATGTAGTTTAAGAAAAATATTGAAATATTACATGAGGTTCCAAAAAAAAAAATCAGGGAACAATTTATTTTTTGAAAATTATACTTTATAACAAAGGATTGATACATAGCCTGTTTATCAAGGAGAAGCTTACTGGCTGATTGAGAACTGTTTCTATGTATTCTGTAAGAAGAGCTCTATTTCGCAGCTGGATGGCTGTAGTGTAACAGAAAAATATAAAATCAAAAGGATGTAAGTCATTAGTAGAAAAATTCACTTTAAAATAAAATGTCAATGTTTACAAATGAATAATATTAAAAACTGAGTATTTATAAGTGTGTATAAGAAAAATGTGCTAATGCAATGCTATACATGCAAGTATTATAGCAGTAATATGTAAATAATATGATAGACGAAAAGTTGAGGAATAATGGGAAATTCTCAAAGTTTATAAAAAACCTCTCTATCTCTGGAATTTTTAAAATCATACTTTTTCATCAGCAAATTTCCATTACAAAGCACCTTCATGAAGTCACATGGCTGAGGCTGTGTAGGAGGCCATTCTTCACAGGCATGGTAGCCTATGTTTGCATCTAGGACTTGGTGAAGGCAAGGTCTTGGCCAAGCTAACCAAATCAGAAAAGCAGTTGTCTTCTCTCCTCTCATGACAGAACTAGACTTTCTGGCTGAATGTGACTGATGCTCATTAAAGAGCTGTGAGGTTCTTCAGTGGTAACACACAACTCTAAAATTATGCTAGGATTCCTGTTTAAATACATTCTTATTCCTTATGAGTTGAACTTCAACTGCAGCATCTCTAAGGTGAAAACTTGCAATTCTTAACTGCATTATAACTTTAATTTCAAACTCTCCATAAATATAAGTCCTTAAAACTGAGATTGTGTATTATGCAACCTTGTTTTCTTCGTGTTTATGCAACCTTGCCCTGTGACTGTGGTCTGAGCACATTTGCTCTACACACAGTTTCTGATGTGTCCTAGTTTTTCCTCTGTGTGTCATATATTTGGTCTGATGACACAAAGGGCATAAGATTCAGTTTCTGAAAGACCTCTTGAGTGTTTTAAAAGTTTCACTTTGGTACAGTGGTTGTCATTACAAAATGGTACCTAATATATCACTCACTCCCTATTCTTCCAAGAGAAAATATCTATGTATTTATTGGCAGATGACGAATTGTTAATTGCTCCCAATAGCACTTATTTCACGTAATGCAATTCTAGGGCTAAAATTTGCCCTTAGATCAACTTGTTTTCAGTGGTTTGGAGCCTGTAGTTGGCTTCAAACACCAACAGACTCTTTCAAAGCTAAATGCCATGCCTGTCGTTGGAGCTCTCTTTCAATCTCGGCAGATAAAAAGTTATGCTCTGTCTTAGTGTATGTGTGCAACAGTCACTTCAGGAGTCATAAATAAGCAGGACTCTAACTTCGACAATTCAGTTCTGAAAGGTAAGTGGGATTAAGACATTTTGAAAAGACGGAGGTTGAGAATGACCTTTTTTGAAGGAGAGTTCAGTTAAAACCTCAAAAACTCAGCAAAGAAAAAGACAACAGAGAAGATTTATAACTAGAGATAAAGTAAAAGCAGAAGTAATGAGAAGGTGGTGAGTACTAACTAGACCTCATATTAGAAGAATAAAGTGAAATCAAGAATCAAGTTTAAGAACAAACTGAAGACACAGCTGTTCACAGCTTTCTACTTAATCTGGAGATCATTGCCACGAGGTGTACAGGATGCCAGAAGGATAAATGGTTCAAAAAGCTATTAGGTAGAATCATGAGTAAGTTCACGGAGTGCTATGAGATGTGAATGAAAGGTTGCAACCTCTAGCTCAAGGTTTCCCTAAATCACAGATTGCCAGCATCTGGAAGGATTTGCCATGGGGACTATCATGTTATACTCATTCAATTTTTATTCCTTTTTTCTGAAACAACTGCTACTGGCAGTGTCAGAGACAGGATCTTGGACTAGAAGAACCTTTAGTCCAACCCATCACAGCCCTGCTTACAGGAGCTCAACAAGGGCTTTTTGTTTCTAAGAAATAGGGCTTTTTCTGAAAAACAAGTTACCAGACTGTACTTTATTGCACCTGAGACATCCCATGCTCGACAGTAGAAGATCATTTACTCTGACAAGACACCTAAAAAAAGGTCAAGAGTAGTTCAAAGTAAGAGCCTTATCTCTGTCTTATTTTCCTTTTATCAATTCTGATTAAATCATTAATGGTTCTTCTAAAGTAAAAGTATTTGTAATATTATATCACATAAAGTCTGTCTTCATGTTGGATTTGTGTTGTCACTCTTGATTTATGTGCTTTTAATATATTAGTTTTAAATTTTCTGGAATGTTGATCAAGTCTTTAATGTAGCTTGAAATGTGTTCTTTCAATGTTTTTCAATCCAATTTAAATCATTTAATGATTTAATCATTTTATCCATCGTGAATTCATAACATTTACTTTAGGAGTTGTCTTGACTAGATATACTTCTGTCTTTTAGGTGGAAAAAGTACAACTCAATACTTTAGACATTTAAACGTATTTTTTTTTAAGTCACAAGTTCCAAAATTAATTACTTTGTCTCAAAATAAAACCAAGTGCCCTGTAAAGGCACTTGCTTTCATTTCTGTAGGTACAGGCTTGCAGTATATTCCATTCACGAAAATGAAACACTTTATTTCTCCATAATGTAGCACATACCTTTCCAGTGAAACTTACTCATGTTGTTAACAATCTCTCTTCGGTGCTCCATAGGGTAGCAAATGTGTGCACACATGCACACACTTAGAGCACAGTGTATACACTACTTCTGGCTATAAATAAAGCTAGCAAAAAAGGTTCAACTAAGCACAAAAGAAAATAAAGAACATAAAAGTAATGTGGGTGATCAAGATGTTAGTGCCCAGGATTTCCTGGAACAACAGAGGGCCATTTCCGCATAAGAGTGGGGCAAACAAAATCAGCTACAGATTTGTGCTGGGGCTCCACAGCAGCTCTGACAGTGCTGTGCTTTGCATTGGTAATGAGGAAGGTGTTTGCGTGGTGCTGACCAGCACTGACACAGCGCCAAGGCTCTCTGCCCAACATTCCCACACCACCAGCAGGCTGGGGGTGGGCAAAATCTTTAGAGCATTCTCAGCAATAGAAGCTAGGAAAAAGGAGAAGGAAGTGGGAACATTCCTTATTTACCACTTATCTTCCTGAGCAACCTCTGTGTGTACTGAAGCTTCCCAGGAACGGGGTTGGACATGTGGGAAGCAGAGAATAAAATCTTTTGTTTCCCTCTGCTTCTGTGTGTGTGACCTGTACTTTTGCTTTATTAAAATGGCATAATCTTGACCCAGATTTTCTCATCTTACATTCTCCCAACCCTGTCCTGCTTAGAAGGGGCGTGACAGGGCAGCTCAGTGGGCATCTGACATCCAGCCAAGGTCAACCCACCACAAAGTCACTCTGATGAAAGATTTGGCAGATTTCCATATTGCATCTCAAGCCATGCTACCACTAGTGAAAAGGAACAGAAAAACTGTCCTGACTCTGCTTAGAAGACCACACTGGAAGATAAATTTTACTTCACATTCTTGCTAAAATTATTCCTTTTAAACACAAGCAATGGGAAGCGATCTTTTATTTCAATAGATCTCATGCTCCTTTCCTATTTGGCCAAAATTACAACCTTTGAAAAATACTATTATCTTTTTCCTTTTTTGATTCTTCTTGCCCTAATCACAGGCCTCAAACTAAAAGAATCGGCTGTTTATGTCTGCAAAGAAATCTTGTAAAGGTGAGAATTACGATTTTGCTGATCTGCGACCACAATGAAGCAAAAGACTCTTCCCCCCTCCATGTTCCTTATACTAGCAAAAAACCATGGACAACTCTCCAAACTGCAGTAACAGCAAGCTTCTTATTGTATAAACATTTTCTCACAATTTAAATGGATTGGAAGGATGAAAGAAGAAAAGATTAAACACCAGATTATTTTATGAAGAACAATATACTTAATGCCTGACTTAGCCAAAACCAAGGATGAGAAAATAGCCCAAAAGAGAAAAATGAGACAGTTGAAGATGGTGCTATGCTTGTACGTGTCAGTTGTAGGAAAATGTTAACAAACTTACTGTGTGGTTTTTAGTCAATCAGCTGGTCTATCTCTTATTAAGCTACGTAGAAATTGGTAAAAGCTTAACAGCCTTTTATCTGACTGCCACTTCTGCTTTGCTTTTCTTATCCTTGAAGTTACTGTGTGGATTAGTTTGCCAGAAAATCATTGACATGCCCATCTGTAGCATGAAACAAGGCTGAAGCACAGGTACCAGCAAGAGAAACTGAATCCAAACACCATCTTCACTGTCAAGGTTAAGCATTTTTCTCTAGTTCTAGGTCCATGTGAGATTTCAGCCCTCAAAAACAAGCAAATAGAGAAAACATAGAGACTGTACACTTACTTGGACACAATGCCAGCATCTCCATCACCTTCAAGTTGTCTACATTGAAGACTGCTTAGGTCTTTAATTTTAAATCATTTATCTTTTGTTTTTTTCCCATCCTGATCCAGTTAGTTTGGAAGGGAGTGCCATATTAAAACATCTGGGATTCATCAAATGTGTTCTTTTTAACACAGGTTCAGTGTGTGATCAATCCCAGATGCTCAACAACTAAGGTTACATATAAACTATTCTTATTTTTTGGCCAAAATCGTATTCATCTCCCCATACCTTAAAAGCAGAACTTCTTTAAATAGATATGAATTATATTTAAATCATTTATCAAAAAGCAAAACCAAAACAAAACCAAAAAGAAGGGAAGGAAGCAAAAATTGCAAATGAACCTTATTTAAAATATATTTGAGTTAGACAGCTTAGTTTATGTGCCACTTTGGGCCGGATTTTCAGTATTATCTGTCATTAAAGACTTCAGTAAGTTCCTTCTTTCAGTCTTACCTTTTGAGCCACCAGAACAGCTAATTCAAACTGAAATCTTTCAAGGAGGTCTGGACCAATTCAGTTTAACTCTTCCTGAGAAGTAAGCCTGGGGAGGAGTGAGATAATAGTTTTCCCATGAGAAGAATATCCTAGAGAACAGTTGTCAAAAATTCTCTCAAACCAAATGCAGTGAAATAGGACCTTGAGGTTAGGGGGAGGAGAGAGGGAATACAAAGAACCCTGTAAGTCCTTTTGCCATTGCTGTGAAGTTTTAGCTTGACTTTAATATACTCAGTTATTGCTTGGGGAGCATTTTTAAACTTTCCTTTAATGTATGCATGCTTGGCACTGCCCAAGAAGCATCAGTTCACATGTTTGCTGGTGCTAATGAACACAGAGCTGTAGTGGGAATGTTCCAATTTCCAGATGTTTTAGTAGACATTTGACTGAGTTTTGTTTATCCCTGGGATAAAACTGCCATTTGAATAAGTGTAGGACACATAATGTGTATTTGGTGTAGTTTCTACTTCTCTGCTTAAAACCAGATCTTGTTCATTAAGGATATTCTGAGCTGAAGAAAGCACCAAAAGAAAAAAAAAATAGCTGACTTATCCAAAGTAGATTTCTTCTCTTCATGAATGCAACAGTTTTAAGAGCTATTGTCAAGTGAATTTCCAAGGTCAGAATCAAACAAAAGCATTTGCTTAATCCAAAGGTGGTTCTGATTTTGTAATGGTGTCAGTGTCTCATTTCTAGTCTTGTTAAACCTGTCGCTGATTCAACAGCCTATAACACAATTTTCACAGTTAGGAAGAGGTATTGACTTTTGGGGTAAAACCAGATTCTTTCTATGGGACCTCACACTGCATTCTTTTTTTAGATCTTATTTACAATAATGATTTATTTTAATTTAATACTTATAGGTCTTTTTAAAAATGGTGTTCAGAAGGACAAAAGGCGATTAATAAAAAAACTCGGCAAATTCTCACAACTGGACTACAATGGTTGAAATAGCTTTTGATGGCAAAAGAAAAAAATTGCCTTCTCTTCAAAAAGGTTTATATTATGGCAAAACATGCCAGAAATAAACTGTTTTGTCATTGCTTATTTATGCTGTAATGTTGGTTAGGAGCTTGACCATTCAGCAGGAACCCAGTTTCTAAACCTTTACAAAGCACTTAATGACACTTCTCTGAAGGAGACCAAGGAAGCCAACTTTGTAAGTCTATTATCAAATAAGATTTGGTTTATTCCAAAATTCTAAGCAAATCAAAGTCCACAATGTTTGTGAGTTTATTCTCTATAATTATACAAAACTTTTCCTCCAATGATTTTGTTGGCAGTGGGGAGAACAAAAGCAATATAATTGCTGCTAAACAAGCCTGACTTCTACCAGCTTGTAACAAAATTATGTCTTCTTTTTAGACATGTCTCATCTACCTGGCCTCAACTATCTAACACTGAACCAAAACTGAATGTGTCATCTACATTGGAAATGAACATTTTTAGGACAGAGAATGTTCCTAGGATGGGAAAAGGTGGACTGTTCTCTCAGACTTTCCCAGCGTAGCCAAGAAGTGTAAAACCACTTCTTTTATGAGAGGATAGCGAAACCTTTTTTTCGAGGCTCTTCTTCCTGAAACTGAGCATGGAAGCTGTGGGGAAAGAGGCTGCTGAGATAGGCAAGGCAGAGTTTCACATGACAGTAGGTTTTAATAGCAATCAAGAGGTTTTCTGGTCTTCCAGAAACACAGAATAAAGGTCAATTTGTAACTTATTCCTTCCACAATCAAATACTAATATATTTTTCACATAAAATACGAGGACTTGGTTGCTTAATACAGTATTGAAAATCAAGGAGAAGTGGTCTCAGGTAAAAGGGGAGATTGGGAAATGAAAATAATGAAAAAAAAGAAATATTAAAGACTGATAGCAAAGAACTTGGGAAGGGGGAAACAGGCCTGATAAAGGGGAAAATTTGTAAAAGAAAAGTTCAATTAAGTTGGTTTTTGTCTGTGACTTGTCAAACACTTTCAAAAATGTTTTAGGTTACTTTAAGGTTTCAGAAAAATGAGTGAAGAAAAATGAACTAATGAAAAGACAGAGCCAATTAATTTGAATCTGAGCATCTCTATAGCACATTGTATCACATCAAATCTTTCCCTCTGAATCCTGAGAAATACAGTATAAAATGATATGTATTTATAGAAGAGAAAGAGAGGGAAATATAGGAGGAAAAAAGAAAAAATAGAGATTGTTTTGGATCTTCAAGCCCAAACTTGCTTCCTTTTAGCCACTTTGATTAGCTGGACTTGAATAAGAAAGTAAAGAAGCAACCAGATTATCTCTTTAGTTAAAGAAGAGTTGCATCTATGTCATCAAAGTTCTCTATTAGGCTCAGTATCCCTAAACTGCAGCTGCTCCTCATTAGTTTAAGAAGGATAAGAATGAAATGTGTGAGAAATGAATAGGCAGTCTTCTTCATTTAGAAAATGAAACCTTTTTCCTCTCTGATGAGTCATTTAGATATTAAAAAAAAAATTACAGAAATTTTTGCAATTAAATAACTTAGCAAAATTTAAAAATAACTTTTTCATACACAGTATAACTCTTAAGTGGATAATTGACTTTGTTATATACAAGAAGACTGCCTTTCCCTACCAATGACCTCTGGAACCTTTCCCTTAAGGAGCTAACACTTGGAGAGAGAATAAATGGTAACTGGTCTGCTTAGGTCTGACAATTCCTAGGTTACCTATACACTCTAATGCAAACATCTCTTGAACTCTGCATCCTAGAATGTATCAGACCATAAAGATTCAGTAATGAGATAAAGCTGGCAGCCACATTTCTTCAGGCTTCATACATCAAAGACAGAGACAACATTTTGAGTTATTTTAATGTCTGCTGAATAGAACATTTTGAATCTCTGGTTGAAAATAAATGTTTTGTGTCATAAGTCTGTATCTAATCTGTCCTAAGCCTTTTGGCGGTCACTAAGCCACTTTTTTACAAAAAAGAGGGTGAATATGAAATAAATAACATATTCCAGCATGAAAAAAAATTACCACGAGGCTGATTTTTCTTCTGTTTGCACTGGTGAAAAATTCATGCTTTATCTCAGTGAGGTCTTTTTAATCTCAACACAGCCATACACAGGCAGAAGAAACCGCATCTCCTTCCTGTTATAAACCCAGTTCCCAGAGTCCAGCTTGCTCTTATCTACCTGTGAGCATAAAGCCCGCAGACAACAGACACAGATAACATTTTGTCTCAATCTGCCTGTCTCTGAGCTGAAATTTGCTTGAAGTTAGTTTGCCAATATGATTTTTTTTAAATGCGGAGCAAAATAATACCACATAGTTTAGACTAAACTTTTTTCAGGTGGAATGAATCAAACCATGAAGATACATAAGATGGAAGAATCACAAATCAAGCATGTATTTGGAAAAGCTAGAATGCTGCCAGATCATTCTTGTCGCATTCTGTCAGTTAGTCAGGGGTTTCCAATGTCACAGTAAAAACCATGTCACTGCAGAATGCAGAAAAGTGGGGGAAAATAGAGGATTGAGAAGAGCAATGCCTCGCAGTATAAGCTTCAACTGATCTAATTTTAAAGTTGGATCTGATCTCAATATGGGCCATGACTGCTGAGAGAGCTGGCAAATCCCATAGCAAGGACACTCACAATCATCTGTGAAAGGTTGTGGCAATCAGGATTGGTGCCTGAGGACTGGAAGGAAGCAAATGCCATCCTGATCTTCAAAAAAGTGCAAAAGGGAGAAACCAGCGAGCTACCAGCCAGTCAGCCTCACCTCAATCCTAGGAAAGGTGATGGAACACCTCATTCTGGAGGCCATCTCTATCTATATGGATGACAAGAAGGTGATCAGAAGTAGTCAGCAGAGATTTACAAAAGGTAAATCAGGCTTGACCAACCCAATTGCCTTCTGCAATGAAACAGCTACTTGGGTGGATGAAAGAAGAGCAGTGAGTGTTTTCTCCCTCGACTTTAGCAAAGCTTTCAGTAGTGTCACATTATCCTCATAGGCAAACTTGGAAAGTGTGGGTTAGATGAGTAAACAGTGAGATGGATTGAGAACTGCCTGAAAAACAGATCCCAGAGGGTTTTTGTCAGTGGCATGCTGTGTAGTTGGAGGCCTGTCACTAGTGGTGTCCTCCAAGGTGCAATAGTGGGCCCAGTATTGTTTAACTTATTCATCAATGGCTTGGATGAAGGAGCAGATGCCTCCTCAGCAAGTTCATTGATGACACAAAGCTGGGAGGAGTGGCCGACACCCTAGAGTGCTGTGAGCCCTTCAGAAGGACCTAGGCAGGCTGGAGAGATGGGCAGAGAAGAATCATCTGAAATTCAACGACAGTAGGTGCAGGGTCTTGCAGCTGGGGAGGAACAACCCTATGGGCCAGTACAGGCTGGGGGCTGACCTGCTGGGAAGCACTCTGTGGGGAAGGACCTGGGGGTCCCAACAAGCTGTCTGTGAGCCAGAAGTGTGTCCTTGTGACCAAGAAAGTCAAAGGAATCCTGGGATGCATTAGAAAGGGTATTGCCAGCAGATCGAATAGAGCCCCTCTACTCAGCCCTAGTGAGGCACATCTGGAGTGCTGTGTCCAGTTCTCAGCTGCTCAGGACAAGAGAGATCTGGAGATCCTGGAGAGGGTCCAGAGGAGGGTGACTAAATTGATTAAGGGACAGGAGCGTCTCTCTTATGAGGATAGAGAGGAAAGAGTGAGATCTGTTCAGCCTTGAGAAGAAGCAACACAAAGGGGTCCTTATCACTGTATCAGTACCTGAAGAGAAGGTGTCAAGAGGGTGGAGCCAAGGCTCTTCTTGGTGGTGCCAAGTGATAGGACAAGAGACAATGGGCGGGAATTGATGCATGAGAAGTTCCACCTGAGCATGAGGAAGAATTTCTTTACTGTGCAGTGACCATGCACTGGAACAGATTGTCCACGGAGTCTGTGGAGTCTCCCTCACTGGAGATATTCAAGAACCTTCTGGACACAATCCTGTGTAATATGCTCTGGGATGACTCTACTTGAGCAGCAAGGTTGGATCACGGGGCTCACTGTGGTCCATTCCAACACATTCTGTGGTTCTGTGATTTGGGGTAGCAGGTTGGTCAAGATAATTTCCAGATTATTCCTCTTGTTTGATTCATTCTATACTTCTACCACATCACTGTTCAGGTTTACAAATCATGAGGATTACAGGACTGGACTATAGTTTCAGTTTTTCATAACAAAATATATCTCAGTCTACTGTAACAAGTATATAGAAAATAATTTCAACAGTACTTTCAACAATGATATCAACTTTCAACATCACAGTCATAAATTTTTTTATTGGAGCTACCAGTGAAACATATCAAAGAGCTGTCTGAGGCTATATGATCACCAGAACTCCACGTGTTGTAATGAAGAAATTATTAAAATGAAGTCAAAACACATGGAAATAAATTCAAGGAAAATATGTCACTAAAAGGAAAAAAATCAAATAAACGTAAAAGAGTGTATTTAAATTAATATACTTTTACTCACATGAAAATGTTTGGCTGTAAAAAATGGATATTGCTTTCTCTTTGCAAAATGTAAAAGCCTTTTCTTCTGTAAAGGAAAAGGCATCAATCAAGCAAGACCTTAATTATAGTTTATCTCTGGTGGAAAGATCCTGATAAAACATACCTGGAACCATGCAGACAGGACTTCTGAGAAAAAAGTTCACTGATAAACACTCACGACGTTTGCTACATTAAGTAGTACTCATAAAATGAGTTAATCTTGTAAAGCTTGGAAAGTCAGAATGATAGTGTGATTCAATGCAATAACATCAAGAGCGAGCAGGAAACAGACCCCATCTCTCATGAGCTACAGTGGCTGACACAGAAAAGAGAAACGTATTTCCTCTTCTTTCAACTCTCTGCAATTAATAAGTAAGCGATAAGATTGTTGTCATACTGCTTTTGACCATCTAGAAATCCCATGCCAGCCACAGACTAATGGGATAGAGACATTTTACCAAATCGGTGGAGAAAACTGGTGTTTCTTGGTACACAGAAGCCAGTGAGTATTTCTTGTCTTAGCTGCCTTAGTAAAGGGTCTAAAGCTGTTCAGGATGAGCCTGGGAAAAGGAAGCGGAATTTGAAGGAAATGGACTTCATTGTAGGATCCCAAACCCGTTATTGCCACACTAGCTGCAGATAAAACTGGAATTATTGTCTCCTATTTACAGTTCAGTCACACCATTTGAATTCTGACATCTTACATCCCATGCAAATGTATGTTTATACTTGCAGGAGGGAAAGATAGGTTATAGCAGGTTTACCAATGCACAGATACTTAAAATATCTAGATTCTGGTGTATTCCTAAAAGACGTATGCATGTTTTCACTATCTTCAGTAAGTCCCTTAGAAACGACCCATGAACACTCTCAGATTAATAATCTGTGTGTAAAAAATCATGATATTACAGTCATACTGAGAAGAGAGTAATCGTGTGAAATTATTCATAATTTAAGCCAAAAATATATGCTAAAAGTATTTATGGTGAGTGGAGTGCATAATTCCCTTGGTTACATGGAATTACTGTCTCAAAACAAAAACTAAATTGATTTTCGATTACATTTGTTTCTAAAATCTACAGTAACAGATCATTTTAGAAAAGCTAAGGTTATCATAGTTGAGACAATTACACCTTCATTTTTACTATAGCTTTAATACATCTGTTTTACTTCTCTTTACTTTTCTATGACTACGTTTCTACATATGTAGTGTTTCACTAAAAGATTGAGACTACTCAATCATCAAGTGACTGAGATCAGGGTTGATAGTTTAATACAGGGAAATAGACTTATCTCTGTCGCTATCCTGAAGACATTGCTAAGGAAACAAAATTGGCTGCTCAATATTTTCTCTCACAGCCTTTCCAGTTTACAGAAATAACATCCTGATCATCTTTCTATATATGTGACTGATGCACGGCATGGGTCTCTTCTGACTCAGACCATGTTGGAGACCACTGTGTTTTCTTCTGTCTATAATTCTAGCATCTAGTGAGTAAAAAATTGGCCCTGGTATGTTGCTTCATACAGCTCAGAAGTATTCTACAAGACGGGAAGGGATGGTGCTTGAGGAATGAAACAGCAGCCAGCAACCTGTGGATTCCCCTTGGCTCCGGTGTGCATGCAGGCATCTTGGCAGAGGCTCTTCAAATACTCAAATACTCAAAGAGAGTGAATTTGTAACTTAACCGGAGCTGCAGTGTGATCAGCAGGGTTATCTTAAACTGCATCAGACCAAGGCAGTAAGACAGATTAGGGCTTCTGATCCTCTTGCTGAAGCTAAGTCAGTAGAAGGGTTTGTGAAAACAAATAAATCATGATTGCCTCAGATGGGCCATGATTTCTGGAAAGGGAGGCTGAACAAATCTCATTTTGATAAATGCAGCATACAGTTTGCTCTAAGGTGGCCAGCAGTGTTGCTGGTGAAAGGACAAACTAAATTATGATGCAGTCCAGTGAACTAACTTCATGCCACAGCTATATACTGTCACTCACCAGGACACTGGCTTTGAGCAGTAACACGTCTCCGTCCCTCGGGCTGGTGGCTAGCTCACCCAGGGACAGCCGAGAGCGACGTTATGGCCAAACCGCTGCCCGGTACGGCNTTTCCTCTAAGTCCCAGTGGACTCTTCTGGGCTCTTCAGGTCCCAGCTTTGGGCCAGCAGTCCAATAAGAGGCCACCGCAACAGAGCAGTGCTTCATTTCCCATGCTCTAGGCTAAGCTGAGATCACACGGCTTTAGTTCTTGGATTGCGTCAGCACTGATTTTAGTTCTGTTGTTATTCTGCCAGAGGGAGTAAATAATGAGACAAAAAGATGCCAAGTAGCTGAAAGACAAGTTCAGGTGCACTATGAGAAGTCAGGGAGCAGAGAAGATATTGTGTAATTAATTTTGTTAATACATGGACTCATTCAACTTGCCCCTGCAATGAGTACTCTTTCCTTACAATGAATCAAAATCCACCATATTTGGTCATGAGAAACCTATTTTTGTGGCATTGCTAAATAATCTAGAGAACTCAGTGTACTTACTGATCAGTGCTTTCTGTTATGGTCATAACTTCTGTGATCCTTTGGGCAAAGGATGCTTTTGTGGTGACACTGTATTCTCACTGCTAGTGCTGGACATTATACACTACACATCTCTCATGTACTACAGAATGTTATTCCTATAGTGAGTGAAATATAAAAAATTAATCAGTAGTCCTGGAAGATAAAGCAAGAAATCACAGAACAATTTGGATTGGAAAAGACCCTCAAGATCCCCAAGTCCAGCCATTAGCTTAACACTGCCAAGTCCAGCACTAAATACCACCCTTATGTGCCACTTCTACATGTCCGTTAAATACCTCCAGGGATGGTGACTCAACCACTTCCTTGAGCAGCCTGTTCCAAAGCAATGATGATGTGGAATTCAGGTTGGAAAGAAAGAATAGTCTTTGATATTTCTTTTCAAAGCAGATGAATTTCTTATCCTGACTGATACAAGATCTTGGCTTGACTGTTAGATCACATCCTTTTATGTTGTCTTCTTTAATATTCTGTGTGAAATTAATTGCTAGGTCTGACATTCTAATGATTTATAGCTCTATATTCTAACTGTGTTAGAATTAATTTTAACATCATTTACCCAGTAAATGAATGTTTTCTATAAGTTCCTCTTATCAGGTGGTCTGTGGTCTAAGGGAGGGGAACTGGGTGGAGGAAAGGCACTTCTGTGAAAGAGCAAAGGGCATCTCCTGTGGGATCAGCTCCAACTCTGGCAGCGACCAGGAGGAGGTGAAAAGGATGGGGAAAGCTTAGCAGACCTGGATCACAAGCTTGGGACTTTTGGCAGCTTCTGTCCCTCTGACTACCCCAAAAATTTTCCACTAACTGTTTTTGAAGACCACTTCCTTTAGGATCTCTTCATCTCCCTTACCCCATCTTTTTACGATCAACTCCTTTATATACCTCAGATTCTGCACTACTCTATGCCTAGCAGGAGTTGAGTGATTTACAAACCAGAGGAGACTGTATCTGAAATTCAACAATAAACTAATGGAATTTGGTGTCTAAGTGCCCAAATCACTCTACAAAATTAGTGTTAATTGATTCACTTCAAACCATTTGAAATATACGCATTCATTTCAAGAATTATACATCAGGACTTTATTATTAACACATTTATTATCTTGTTTTGCAGATCCTGGCCAAAAAATAACAGCTTTAAGAGTCAAGAACTTGTCAAGAAGCAGCTTTATTGACCATGCCTTCAAAAGTAGTGAGAGCATTAAACATAATATTTTACTGGGAAAGGCTGGAAATGCAAAGTATTTTTGGCCTGATACAGTAAATCATTTTCTTCTTAGGTATGGCAAATAAAGGCATCTCTATCAAAATAGATCATCCCTCAGGCTAGTATATTCTGCTTTTCTAAAAAACATGCCCTTCTTCCTCAGGATACATTGGAGTGTATATGAAAGGCAAACACAGATGAATCAGATTAATAGTATTGGAGCATGTCAGCCTGAGATCCTGTAAGGATCAGCGCTTGCCAATAGCCGGCCACAGTCAGAGTGAGAACATAAGGCTCACATTACCCCCATCCTCCCCGGAGCAGATACAAATCTCGGATGTGTCAAGCATGTGTTCACTGCTGGTTAATCATAGGGAGAGCAGTTGCTTCGTCAGTCTCATGACTGACATCAGTACAGCACCAGCCAGGAAAAAATATTTTGCTGCTCAAAATAGCATTTCATGTACTTTGATTTAAAATAATTTCGGGGACTATCCTCCATGTTAAATATTTCCACAGCTTCCTGAAAGCCTCCTTTTTTATCCATCAGCTGAGACTGATTTCAGTCAAGTTTTTCTTTTAGGGTTATGCCAATGTTTATTGATTAAACAGTTGCATAGGAACACCTCTTTTCAATTCTCTCTATTTGTCTGTAACTTTTTTTCTGATATTTAATATATTTGAACAACAAAACAAGCATCAGAACATAAATTCAGATAATACTACATGTGAATACCTTCTTTAACCATCCACATGGTGTGACACACATGCTCAAGTATATTAATATATATATATATACAGATAGAAGGGAGAATAAAATTTGGGGTAACCTGGATAAACCACCAGTGAAATTTTTAGTGTTCTTGCTGACACATTTTAGCTATTAACAGGCAAGGACACAGGCTCTTGAATATGCAGTTATTTGTAGAGTTTTGAAAATGTGTCAATCGTACATTTAACAGATTTAGATTTTTCGACTTTTTAAAAAATTTTGTCTCTTATAGTTAAAACAAAGGATGTGTTATCTGATGAATATTTTGTAAACACAAAAAATCTGAATAATAGAAACATTGAATGGTTTGGGTTGGAAGGGACCATAAAGATCACCTAGTTCCAACACCACTGTTGTAAGCAAGGACACTTTCCAGTAGACCGAGTTACTCACAGCCCAACCCAGCTGGCCTTGAACACTTCCAGGAATGGGGAGTCCACAGCCTCTCTGGACGATTTGTTCCAGTGCCTTCCCACCCTTATAATAAAGAATTTCATCCTAATGTCCTATCTAAACCTTCCTCCATCAGCTTAAGGCCATTCCCTCTTGTCCTATCAATATATGCCTTTGTGAAAAGTCACTCCCCAACCTTCCTGTAGGCCCTCTTTAGGTAGTGCAAGGTTGCTAGAAGATCTCTCTGGTATTTTAGTCTTTGTTTACTAAAATATATTTATAAACCCTCACAAATTAGGTTTTCATGATATTTCAGTAATAATTTTAGTATACACAGCTATGTTCCAAGACATACAAAACACAAGCCTTATGTGAAAATATTTCGTTTAAGCTTAGAAAACCATTTCTTATCATTAAAAAAGCTAAACTAGAAAAGAAAACAAGAAAGTTAAAGACTTAATATTCTGCAACTATTTTGGGTTTGTAATGTGTGAAACAGATTTGGTATATACAGGACACAAAGCTATGGATAAATAATAGTTGCTAGTCTTGATTGTAAATGAAATGAAAATGCAACTATATTTTATTGTTTTCCAGCGTAGTAATAATCACTTATTTATGTCTTTTTATTCCAAATGACTCGTTCAAATAATAACCAGTGATATTGTTCTCCCCTAGTAGTTCAGAAAGTAAAGGATTGCTTTATGTAATATCTGTTACCAAAACCTAGAAGCAAAACTGATATTAGAGAGCTGGCTTTTGTAGATATGTTTTCTGTCTAGCTAATGAAACCATTGACACAGTGTCAGTCACAAGACAAGATTGCCAGCTTTGCTGTCCTCGAAGGGGAGTGTTTAATGAAGGAAACATACACTCTGAATATACACCCCTCATACTTTATAACACAGCTCTGAAACCAAACTTCCTGAGTATGCCCCAGTATGACACGGAAGAAGTATGGACACCAACACCCCAACAGCCCAATTTTTCTTTAAGTTTTCCAGAACAAGTTCCTATGCTGATTGGCATCCAGAGACATCAGAGGAACTAGTCTGTTTTTGGGTCTTGATCTCTCTACTCCCTCTCTGCTGGGTTTCCAGCTGTATGGAAGGGCATTTAATTTCTTTCACCTTGTGGGATGTACTTGAGTGATCTTGTGGGAAGGATTCAGGACATGCCTCCAGAAGCTCTGGAGAGACTCAGTCTGGTGGGTCCATGGGGCTAACACCAGGGAAGCAGAGCAGGACAATTCTTCAGTTTTCATGAAGTAATGTCATTTTCATCAGCACAGAAAGCTTGACTACTCCTGTGCAGAGACTAACACTCTGAACCATCATGAGTAAGAGTCCAGAGGAGAAATAGTTTGGTGACAGCTTCAAAGTCCCAACTTGACAGCTTAAAACTTAAAAAATTGCAGTCTGGTGATTTATAGTGAGCATAATGAGAACATAAAAATGTTTTCAAAAACATTCTTCTTTTGAAGCAAACAAATCTGAGACCTTTGGTCAGCAAAGCTCTTCCCTTAGTGACCCAAGTGTAACATTACAGTATTTACGAAACAAGAATACAAGCTCAGTAAAAAAACAGTCCTCAGTGTGATCTCTATCATTGCAGATGAAAGACTAGAATCTCAGATTATACTCTATTCTATTTGTAGACTTTAGGCCTAAAACAACAAACAATTAAAAAGTCATTTTAAATGCAAATAAATCTGGAAAAAAAAATAGTTGCTTTCTAGATGTACTTGACAAAAGCCATTTAATCTACTAAGTGTTGCAAGATAAGACGTTATTAAATATTTATAGGGAAGAAACGCCCATATTCTTGCTAAAAGGTCAGTATTTCTGTAATAATTGCTAAAATGAAATATAATTTCTGGTTACTAAAACATCCCTACTAGTTCTATACATTAATATTAAGACGAATGACATGTTCAATAACAGTGCAAATGACAATCCAAAAGTGGTATGCAAAATCTCTCCCCCAGGAGTATCAGTTTACTTTTTGGATCATATCCAAAGCTCTCAAAATTCTTTGAAATTCTTCCTATTGATTTCAATAGGGTCAGGCCCCTATAACATTATATCACTCTACATGTTGTTGAACCTAATATTGCTCAATTGTTGAACCTGAGGGTCAACAGTCTGATTGTTCAGTATTTGCCTTGAAGAGATGTTTCCATAATATTTTCGCATTTTTCTGCCACCAGTTTTATTTAAAAGCACCACTTTTTGTCTCTCACTTTCATTCTTTTGCCACAGTTGCAGAAAACTGATGTAGGCAGTTTTTAATTATGAAAGACTCTGCTTGGCAGAGTACCATGCCTTCATGCCTTCATAATGCATCGCAGGTTCAACCTCTGCCCCAATTAGTGGCAGTAATAATGTAACTAAGAAAAACAAAACCATATTCAGATAACTTAAAACACAATCAAACCTATGCATTAGTTAAAACATCAATTACAAACCCAAGCTTTGATATTCAACTTTCAGAATCGCCTGACATATATTCATTTAATTTTTCAAACTTAACGTATTATTAAGTTTCATTTAGCTGCTTCCTCTCCTTGAAAGCTCATTACAAGTTACATTGTCATTCTTGGGTTCTGTTTTTCAAGTATACTCATCTGGATATGAGTGCAAAGAAATTCCTTGCATAAAAAAATATTAACCATTTTTCTTGAGAACAGATATGCTTTGGAGAACAATGAACAGTTATTTGTCCACATAAGCAGCAATTCTCTATTTATATTAGTAAATTCATGTGCATGAGTAAATGAAAATATGATCAATTCAAGTCTTCCAAGTCCCAGATTATATTTCAGGGTGGAGCTGGGGCTGACAGCGAGAAGATACGCCGAAGTTCTGTCAGCAGCTGCTTGTGATATCCTGGTCTTCTGGAGGAAGACCAGGAAGATTTATCCCCACGCCAAAATCTTCCATCCTATAAATCCAGATTGGTGCATACATTGCAAACAAGGGGAAAGGTTGGTCTACACAGAACTATGATTGTTGCTGTACCCTTGAGGCAGTGTGGCTAACACAGGAATAAAGTGTAGCTGGTTCAATCCTTTACAAATTTTCAGAACTATTGTCATATTATAACTAGCACAAAAGGGATTTTTCTTTTTCCTTAGGGTTAAAAATTAACCTTCCATTAAATCGTAAATGCACATACTCATGAAGAGAAATTTGCTTGTATATCTTTAACATGGAGAACACTTCATCAACATTTTAAGACTTGCCACTCTATTTTTCTTGTAAGATACCCATGCAAAGAACACCCTTGTGATCTATGAGTATAAAACTGCATTAACTTATTCAGATTAGAAAAAATAAAGGAGACAAATCTCAGTCTTGATCACTAGGCAGTCATTAGATAGCTAACAAGAATGAAGGCTTTTGTATGCAGCAGCCCATAACACTAGCCAGATCTCCATTTAGGAATCCTTTCTAAGAATTAGGTTCATCTAATAAAAGAGATAAGAGCTGTAAAAATTCAGAAATATTTTTGACATATGACTGGAGGTAGCATTATGTTCCTCATGCAATGAACCTTTCAGAATCCTATTCAACTTTAAACACATGGAAAAGCTGTCTTCTTTGTTGTTTCTTGTGTGAATTCTGGCCACACACTCAAAAATGTTGTGTAGGCTTCATGCCTGAAAACCAAGGTTATCTGTCTGAATCTCAAAGTATGTATAGCAATGATTCAGGGACAGCAACACATGCCCAAACCAAAAGCAATATGATAGAATGTTCCTACTCTTTCTAGTAAAAACCCTCAGAGTCCAAATTTAATTATATATCTAAATATCTACGTATCAAACTAAGACAAATCTTAATCCAAGGGTATGGAAACAAATAAAATAATACAAAAAACAATATAAGAAGAATAATGCACGTTTAATAATACTCCTGAGTTTCCTAAATTCATTTTGAAGGGAAAGAGCTGGGAAAGGTTTTATTTCTACACACTTGCTGTAGAATTATATATGACAATAGATTGAAAACCTCAAGAATATGATAACAATGTTTAATTTTATAAATAGTGTAACTGGAGGTAAATATTTAAAGTCATAGCTGTCAGTAGAACACTGGATATATGTTTTAACCCTTCTGGTTTTAATATTTTTATTTTCCCATTCTACCCTCTAAGAATGCAGTTCTACCACTAAGCACTACAAAGAAAACCCACAAATTATATGAATAAGGGGTGGATTTGGATTTGTAATACAAATAAAAAATGCTAAAGAACAGCATTCAGACTCAAGCATTTCTTTACAATGCAAATCCTCTTCCCCAAAGGCCACACATAAATGAGCAGCCATATCACAGGTAGACCTGCCGTGACACAAACCCAGGCCATGATCTTTTCCAAACATGCATAAAAGACATTCACATGATGTGTTTCAGTATGAAATGCCATAAAATAACTTTTGTCTCTTAATAATATCCCCCTAAGATGCTGAAACCATTGTGCTTAATTTTTCTTTTTCTCATCGAATGAACAGTGGTCACCAAAAGAGATTATGACACTTTTAATATTAGAAATTGAAAGAAGTATTTATTAAAAAAATAACAGTACACCACATAGGCATCTAATCAGAGCTATTAGCTAGTATAAGTTTTTTTACATATAATTGTTCCCTGCAACAGGTAATGAATTGTATTAATACTAAAAATGGCGCATTGGTAAACAAATTATTGGATTGTACCAAAACTATTAAAGAGAGTGTGTAATTGGGAAAATCAATTTTATTAGTATCTGAAAGTCATAATGCTTTATAATACGTATTTCTCCTTGTACAGTAGTAAATGAAAGGTAAAAGAGAAGTTTCTTATGGTGTCTGTAATACCAATTTGTTTGCATTTAAGTCACTGTTTTTTCTTTTACACAAACAAGGGTTCAGTCATAGTAAGCTGGCCAACCCTTTAAGCTACAATTCCACTGTGAATAGTAAATTCTGTATAAATGTGCAAATTTTAGGGGGCATGGGGGAGGACTTTCTTCCAAGATGGAAAAAATATGTAAGGCATTTTTATTTCAATTAAGCAATAAGTAACACAGTTGTGATGACAAAATTTATGTTTGAAATACCTGTAAAATAATCATAGTAATTAAAATGTAATAGCCATAATAAAGGATCCAATATATATAAAAAATTATAGTAGTGCATTATTGCAGTTTGGTGTCCACCTGTCCTGAGCAGTTACGTAGCAGTAACCTTGCTGGGAGTTCTCTAAAATGTAATAAAACATTATTAGCACAGGGAATTCTGGGCAGATGTCAAACTGGTCACAGTCTCTGCAGCTAAAGTGTTTCCTGCAGTAGAGAACATGAGTGCTGGGGCTAAGGTGAGGCATTTAAACCCAAGATTTAAATCACGCAAAAACATGTGCCTCTGCTGCTGATGTGCTGGGAAGCACTTGCATTTCCCACGTGCCAAACTTGCTTCCAACACCTGAACATCCAGATATGAACCAAGGGCCCTGTTGCCCAGGAGTCCCGGTGAGCTGAGACTTTGTGCAAACAAGCAGGCTACCCTATTTTGAATGTGATGCCTTCTCGGTTTTTGAAACCATCTTGCAAAATGGGAGGCTATATTGTCCGTCATGATTCACAATGGACATCTCAGAGTCCTGCTATGTGAAATTGCTCTTTTAAGATAATGCAATGAGTTTTAAGTTAGGTAAAAGAATGAAACAGGCTCTATAAGTTTTTGCTTTCTCTTGGGCGTAAGCCATTCTATTCCACTCAATTTAGCTGAGTATCTTTCTCTCAGGGGACTGACTGGTTAATGAAATTGCTTGTAGGTTTAGCAAAGTGATTTCTCCTTCCTCTGTCTATAATGACTCATTTTGGAGAAAGTGACAGATCTGGTGTCAGAGCCACCTCACTTGTCTTTCGGGAAATTGAAAGCAGCCCAGAGAGGAGAATAAATCTGAATTTAGACTAATCATTACTTCTGAGGTGCACAAATTTTTTATAAAGCTAGCTGATTTTTTCATTCCAATTATAACATGGTTGGCTTTCACTAAATCTACTGACACAGACACTCTGTTACTTTATACAGCTTGAAAGTCATGCTAACCTGGTAGCTCATTTTTACACCAGAAGTTGTTTTTTTTTTTTTAGAGTTCTCTGAAAATGCCGTTAAATGCAGGAAGGTTTCAAGATTTTTCCTGTCTTCTGTACATCTGCCACATATTCAGTATGACGCCTGGAATAGCACAATCTTCTTGACAAAGGGCTGGGAATACATATTCTTAGTTTAATTAGCTCTTGAATCATAAGTTTGGGTATCAGAATTCCACTGTTGTTTTCCAGCTGAGATGCTGGCTCTTCCTAAATGATCCCTGGCAATCCTGCAAGCAAGTTTAACCTTATTATGATGAATTATTCCATGTCCAGAATTTAGCACCATGTGTGCGTCCTTTCTTGGCTCTTCCTCTTACCCAGCAAGAGCCTCAGAGACTCTTCTGTTGAGTACACTGTCAAGAAGAAGGGACTATTTATTTTAACAGTTGACAGTTGGTGGGTGGATACTGTGCTCTAATTTAACAAATTTCTTTTGAAAATTCCCAAGAAAATCCTAGTTCAGAGTGACTGATATGAAAAACAATTTTTAATACTTTTGGATCCCTGAAATTTAATTTTGAGAGTTCCCAGATGTTTACATGTAATACTGCAGGAATGGTGCTTGTCTTGTATGGGGATTGAGACAAGTTTATGTGAGGTACTTCACAATCTACTAGAATGTGACAGTCCCAACACTGATGAGGTTTAAAAAAAATTTAAAATAATAAAAACTAGAAAATAATTATAAAAGGAACTAATGAAGAGATCACCTGAGCTTTTCAGAGCAAGATAGAAATTCAGTGATGGTGTCAGAACAAGAACCAAAATATCATTTACCTGTCGCAACAAATGCTTGTCGAGGTTATAATCCAACTGACCCACTGCCAAGCACATCTTATTTTAGCCAGTCCAACTGAAATGCCCATATTACAAGCCTAAATATGCTCACTTTTCTTTAAATTCTCCAGGGAATAAGGGCCTAAAGTGAATTGGGGTTTCAAAGTACCTTGTGGTAACAGAAGTAAGCAGAAATATTTTTGGTACCCTGATACCTCCCTGTTGGTTCCACATGGGATTTATTTCAATTTGCTCAAACATTTCAGCTCTCTCTGAGTATACTGAGATAGAGTTATTCCATGCTGATTAAAATAGGCAAGTGACCCAAGACTTTTATGTAGAGATGAGACAAAAGTGTGACTGAATTGGGAAGGTCATGGAAACAAGACATGAAAGCTATAAATCTATATAAAAGTAATATCTATTGAAATATTTATAACTAAGGCCAGAGTTGAAGAAACCTACACAAATATTGTAATTTTGTGCTGCAGCAGACATCCATAGGTGCTCTTCTGAGAAACCAGAAAGAGTGTGTCAGTCTAAGATTTATGTTGTTGAAGTCCATAAATTACACTATTGAAACAAGCTTTTTAATGTGCTCTTTTCCATTCTACTTCTGTTGCTGGGTACACTGACTGTTTTTCTAGTGAAACTTAGTCACATAGTACAAATATTAGTAAGCAGAATGTGAAATATAATGAAAATATGATTTAGTTATTCTTGGCTCCAGTAGACTAAAGAATATCAACCTTTATCAACAGAGATTTTCCTTTTATGGGGGAATGTGATACAGTGATAAAAGAAGGCAGGGCAGGAAGAGTTTGAAGTTATGTTAAATTGGATACAGCAGTTTAATTAGGGATTCGGACATAAAATGTTTTCTATTAAATCCATGCTTATTTTTAGCAAGTCTTGTAGCCTTTAAATTAATGTGGTACACAGATGTTTTACAGGAATGAGTTATTTACTAAAGCATGTTTACTATTGAAACACAGTAGATTTACTGCCAAATAATGCTCCCTAGCTGTTTTAAATGTCAATAAGTAACAGATATGCTTTTACTGAAGTTTATCACTTCTGTTTGGGCTGCTGAAAACTTCATAAGGTGACTAGAGGTCTTCAAGAACCCTCAGCTCATAGGAACAAGAGTCCAGATGTTCATTCTTTCGTTCAGCTTAGCTTCAGTTTTATGCAGAAGCTCGCATCAAGAGTAGTTTTGAGTCTCCTGCTTTGGAAATTAGGGCTTCCTTGGATTAGGCAGCGGCATCACCCTCAGCTGTCCTAACTGATCCTGTGCTGAAGATCATCATGGGGACAGGTATGCTTCAAAGCTCAGTTTGCCTGCTCCTCAGCCATCACAGCTCACAGTTACATCAAACCACACAAGGCAGCTCCAGGAAAGGTGCTAACAAGAGTACCAGAGCTGTGCTGAATATCTTCTGTTCTGCTGCCCATGCTACAGTGTCAGTAATGTGCAGCAGAAGATGAAGACACACAGCATTAGCCTGCCACCTTTACAGTCATGGCCATATTCATCTACTTAAGCCCTTGTTAATCGTGTGTGAAATGCATACATTTTGTTTTTGGTAGTGCAGCTTTATTGTGATGTTACTGGGCAAAAAATTAATAATATTGAATTTTGCCTCTTCTGATGATGATCATTTTACTCAGACACAGAGCTACAGGCTGAGGAAGTTCCTGAATCACAAAATATTGGAGGCTAGAAGAATATTTTGGAATGACAAAATCATTGACTGAATATATCTTATATGTTTTCTCTGTTCTGAAATTTCTCACCAAACATCTGGTTTTGGCCTTAGTGAAGGAGCCAGAGTTTGTGGAGGTGAAGTCAATGTGCTGTCTGGTCTTGGCACATAAACCTCTCCTTTCTCTGACTGAGAAAAAACACAGTGACAGCACAGAGATCAAGCAGTGCTTGGCAAGTAGAAATCGTGAAAAATAATGAAAAAAGAGGACAAGTTCCAACAAAGGCCATGGAAAACAAACAGAACCAAAACCACAGAACTTACCACACAGTAGGAAAGTATTTCTCAGTCACACATCATAACCACCCAGAAGATAGGAGACCTACACATACAAATGTTAATACCCAAAAGAACGAAGAACACCTAAAAGTAGGATGGAATTTGAGCTTCATGTCAGTCTATAATCAGTCATTCTTGGAGCCAGGATGAGGGTCTCTATGATCTTCTGAGAGACTTTAATGGTACTCTCCGTTCTGCCACAGAAGATTGACTTTCCTTCTGACGAATAATGACAACAACACTAACAGTACTGTGAGTTGGAAAAGCTGACTAGGAAAGCAAAAGATTAACCAGCCATTTCAGGATGGGGTTTTTGTGAGAAGCAGAAGATAAATACACACGAAGGAAATAATTATGAACCATCACAGCCATAATGATGAAAACACCACACTGAAAAACAAAGCACATTTTTTCACCAGTAAAGTTTCATTTCATGCTTGCTGCATGGATGAATTGTACTCCCTACTAAGTTCCTTAAGGACACCCATTATCATAGTTTTGATTTCACCTGTATCAAGCACAGTCAAAGATTATATCCCACTTTATTGGTATTAAAGATCATTACCAAGCCTGTAAGTTGTGGAATGTTGATGCACTGCTGGATTCACAGTGTGATCTTTCCATGGCAACCACACATCAATCACAACACAGCTGTGCAGAATCAGGAAGCATGCCGTGGCTACACCCATCTTTGTGTGTGATCCACAAAGTGTGGAGGGATGGAGGGTGTATTCCCCGTCTTCAAGAGAGCCCTAGGTTCTCTACTAACTGAGTTTCTTCAGTCAAATTTCAGCAATTTGAAAACAAGGCAAGAAACCATGTCAAATTGTTTTAGAGAAGTGTGCAAAGTCTCATGAAAATTATGTCATCACTGATGGAAAATAAGGATCAATATGGTAATGAGTAAAATTAAACAAGCCGATAACTTTGCTGTCTAATATCTCATACTCTGATCTTACATAAATGCTGTCCTAAAATCTAACTTACCATTTATTTTCCGTATTATAATGTGATTAATAGAGTTCTTTTAGCAATTATTTAGTTCTTTCAAATGGAATAAGAGTTCATTATATATGCCAGTCACAGTGTCTTTTACAAAGTACTACAACAAAAAAATGTAAGTATTTGTAACCTTAGATATTTATACTTATCTCTTTACTCTAGGTTGAAGGTTGAATCACTGTCAGATTTCACAAGCAGTAGGTGCTCTTTTCACAGCAATCAGGCAATGACAACTGCAACCGCATTTCCAAATCATGGAATAAATCCTCCTCCAATTCTCCATACCTTATACCTGCTTAGGACAACCATTTCCCGATTATCTTTACCAATCTGAGGTGCTGCAAAGGCACAAAGAAGTTTCTTTTTTCCTCCCCTCCTTTCTTTACCGCTTTTTTGTGTGAAGCTATACTTCAAGCAGAAAGCTAAAGGCGGCACATTCTTTCCACATATATGCACCATTAACTGCAGCTCGTTCACAGAACAAATCAGCAATTTCTTCATAACATTTTCTCTCCTAATGAGCATTTCTAAACACTTTTTTTTCAACAGCACTATCATCTGCATCAGGATGTCCAGACATTCACCTTAATTCCCCACTTTTGCAGCATCATGGCACTTAATCATCTTAACATGGTTGACATCATCCGGGTCTTGCCATCCTGCTACTTGAAAATGCCCAGCCCTGGGAACAGGAACAGAACACTGTGACTTACTCTACAGAAATTGCAGGGCTCTAAAAGGCATTTAAAAATAATGTAGCAAACACTGAGGGAGAGTTTTAAAGATTCAGGAGGATAGCAGACAAATTTGATGTTTTGTCTCTCTGTTTACACTGAAGGTGGAAAAAGGTCTGAAAATAGATTGTAGTGTAACCCTGTTTAAGTATTTTTATACATTTCATCTGTTATGTGAAAGTATCCTATGAGACATGGGAATGAAATCAGATGCTTGCTTTCTGTTTGACCTCACTTTGTTCTGACTGTAAAAATGGTCACTAATATGTTTGATTCTACTGATTCCTTTTTGTAGGAAACAAAGAGATCAAACTAAGTTACAATGCACTAAGTAAAAGTCTGCTCTGTTGCTGAGGTTGTTCCNCCAAGATTTCAGCATCCTCAATGCAATTGAATGGATCACATTACGAAAAGCAGTCCACTTAAATGGAACTAATTCCCAAATCTCAAACCAAACTGAATAACTGCACTATAATGTTTATTGTATTCAATTTTATGGATAACTTTGCCAGATATACATTGTAAAAAGCTATTGTATATGATAGCATAACATAAATCAGTCAAATATAATTTGGACAAAGAAAACCAGAAGGATGTGTGATGTCTGTACTGAGTTTGTGTATCTTATGCCCAGGGAGTTTTCTGATTTTGATTTTCATGAAAATGAAATCTGATTCTAAACATATAAATGTAGCCAAGTTAAAAATGTATTATCTTGGCCGTACTGTACATACAGCTTTGGGATGTAAGGTTTAGCCTTTTAAATACTCAGTTTGGATCAGGAGATGTCACTTCATAAGGAAAATCATGGCATTTCTTCTCCCTCAGTTTTACTCACCCCATTTCGCTACAGTTCAAAAGTACTGTCAGCTGAGAAAATAAGAAAATTTTATTTGTGCCTCTTGTTCCTTTTTTAAAAAAATCAGTTCTTCAGAAATGGTATTCTGGCACTGGGGTGGACAAGCGTACATTATTTGTAAAACACTGGTTTCTTTAGAACACAGAGAATTAGTAAATGTAGCAAAGATAGATTCAGTAGTCAGACTTAAATTTATGACCTCAGATCAATGAATTCACCAGATTAGTTTGTAATATTTAACATTTTTACAGTCCCTTCTATGCTCCTACACTCACACTTCAAATTCCCAAGAATACGTGATATTCTACAAACACAGTCAAAGTTACCTTAATGTCTTATACCAAGAAATTAATTCTATCAAGAAGGAGATGTTTTAAGGAAAACTGACCCCCAGTATTGGAGGAGCAGTCTTAGGTTATGAAATCCAGGGACAACATTGTAAAATTCCTTTCTATTTTCTCCGCTTTATCAAGCACAATTGTCTCATTGGACCAGAGCTGTCAGCCACCAGAGCAAACTGGTTAACCAGCTCCCCTACAAAGCATTTGTACCACACATAGCACTAATACCCCACACCAGAGCAATGCAATTGGCTGCCTGCAGCTCCCTTGTATTGGAGACACGGACAGCATTGTGACAGAGCTTTGCTGAGCGTGAGATAAGCATAACCTTACGAGAGCAGAGACAGAGCTGAATGAATGAGAAGAGAGTGGAAGAATTTGGCAGTGACTCAGGTGAAGCTGAACCTTAGAAATAACACAGGCTACCCCATTCCTTCTCTCTCCATGCAGGAGAATTGTCACAGAAGTGTCATACCAGTGGGTTTTCCCTAGTGGCTTCTCTATGGCACATGGTGCACCTAGGGGAATATATCTGAATTTCCCAAAGGCAGGAGTTACATGAAGAAAATAGAATAAGAGTAAATGAGATGAAGAAACATCTTACATGTGCTTCTTAAATCCTTTCTGAGTTAGGCCCATGAGCTTTAAAAAGGTGAGCAATAAAAGCTGGTGTTGTTGAGTATCCATATCCTGTACAGCATTCTTCAACGGGAGATAAAATATTCTAGTAATGTAAAATCAAAACAAAACAATCTTGCCTCAGAGTATTTTTAAAACCATTTTACTGGGCCAAGTGCAACATTTCATTGCATTAATAGCAGAAAGAAAAAGGTAATTTTCACATTATTTCCTATTGGTCTTCATTATTTTGTCACCAAAACCATGCTGGTGACATCAGGAATATATTTCTATTGCACTCTGCTATCATCCAGCTTGCGGCACTTTCTGGGGGGCCAGGTGTCTCCAATTGGGGAGAAATTATTAAAATCTGTTCAGCTGGTTCTGCATCAAAGAACTCTGTAATTGCTTGGTTCTGGGGCTTTCTGCCATCTGAGGCTGAAATGGCAACCATCTGTTAAGAATTCCTCCACTGAGTAATTTTATTCATATCCTGAAGAACATCAGGAAAAAAAGTTAAAAAAACCTCCAAAACTTTCTCAGTTCTAGCATGGTTTTGAATGGAGCCCTGAAACATGCATCTCCCAGTAGATCTTGTCATCAGGTTTCTGCGCTGGTTGACAGTGCAGCAGAAAGAATGGTTTGATTACCATGAAACATTACTACTTCATGCTAATGATCACCCACAGGAAAAACAACCATCGTTTTGTTATTATTAATTCATCAATATAACGCCTACAAGGTGCTGAGAGCTCCACAGTTTAAATTAAAGACAATTCCTGGTCTAGGAAGCACAGAATAGTATTTTCTATAAAAGTTTCTTGAAAATAAGTGTTCACGTTCTACTGTCTGAGGTCACTTTGTCATCTGGGATAAGGTTTAACTTGAACAACTTTTGCCATCTCAAAGTTAAGTGTCTAATCAAAACCTAGTCCTCTAGGTTTCTTCTGTACTCAGTACTAAGGCACAAACATATCTGCTGAACAATTCAGCTTAATGTTCAGGTTTAAATTGGGAGAGATGAATCAGCTTGTGAAATTATGTCTCCATCTATTTGTTTGTATGCTGAAGCAATCCAACTTTGATTGCCTTTGGACGCTTTCTTTGTTTTGTGTGCTCTTCTCACAAAATGAAGTGCTTAGTTCCTCCAACTTGTTGTGTGTTTTCCCACTTTTATAACTGCTGAGGCCCCATATTCTTACTAAAACTTCATTTTCAGATACTAACGTCCATTGTATTTAGCAACAGTGAAAATTATGTGAATAAACCTGGTATCATAATGTATTTATGTATGAGAATACTAATTCTATGATTTCTAGTTTCTGAAAAATATACATTTTGGCTTTTGATTTTGCTGGTGGTTTGGTTTTGGTTTTGGTTTTTTTAATTTGTGCTCGGGGAATGGAAGGGAGGAGACAGTATCTCTCTGTTGCCTAAAACATTTCTGTCTTGAATGACAGCCACACAAAATAACTTTTTCCCTTGAAGACCCTAGAGACTAAAAGTGAGTGGATGACTTTCCAGGTAGATACCAGAGGAATAGAGAGACTGGGTTAACTAGAACTTCAAAGGATGTCCAGAGCAAGGACTCTCAATTTGGAAATTTGGATTTTTTTGTTCTTCACTGTAGACTCTTCAGCTTTTTTGTAGGGCTTCTCTTTGTAATTTCAATAGACAACTGTCCACTCTATCCCCACACAAGCTAGCACGCTGCCACCAGGTTCCATGTGTCAGGCTCTTCGTATGTGCTTTTATTCCCAGTTCTCCTTGTCCTAAAACTATGAAAGAGGCTAGAATGTTGGAGAAAATTACTGCTGAATTGTCATGTTTATAATATTTTAAAAGGTAGGAAAAAATGTTGGAATAAAAGCTAGAAGATTGTAGTAGAGTGAAATAGAAGATTTCCAACTCTTATTGCTCACCTTTATAAAGCTCATGGGCCTGACATGAAAAGTAGCAAGAAGAACATATAAGGTGTTACTTTTAACTTACTAGACAGATTAAGTATTTTCACCCTTTCTACCACAATTTTGTCTTATAGAACTCTTAAGAAAAAGTGGGCTGGAAGTGTGCTGCAATGACAGCCTGCCTGCCGTGCACTTTTGAAGCAGGAATATATTTCTGGTCCTCTACTTGTACAGTGAACAGCACAATACGGCCTTGACTAGGAGTTTGACTAGTTTATAATTTATCCGCTAATTCATTATTTCGTTATTTCAGAGTTGCTTTTAAATAACTAGCATTTGCGATATACATGGAAATAGGAAAATAGGAGCTTCAGTTTTCATTTGTCTTTAATTTGTGCCTGAGTCATTACTGATCCCACAGGAAGACCAACTGCCCATATACTCTATGTGGATCTCATTCTTAGGCCCAGCAATATGGTAACAGTTTATAGAAATAATTGGCTACCTGATGTTTATACAGTGCTTTCTTTTCATATCTTTGTACCATCATTAAGCCACCATCAATTTCAGGCAGAGCCTTGGTCAAATGCTGAGCAATTCTCACTCTTCCCTTTCTGGTGCAAGCAACCGGGGATTCAAAGTGACAGAGCACCCAAGAGCTGAGAGACACCCACAGACAACTAAGAGTGACTACCCCTTGTTTGCCAGTATGATAATCTTCTCATAGAGATAGAACAAAATGCTGGACTCTCATGTAGAACAGTGGTCATCGCTCTCTAGAGGGACAAACAGATGGCCATGAGCATGTGTTTTCAATCCATGAGTTTTATGACATTTGGAAAGTGTATTTTACTGGGAATCAGGGAACTGCTTTATTCTAAAGCTCCTCTTCTTGACAGAGGTCTCCTTACCAGCAGAGTCCAGTCTAAAATTTTTTCCAGAGCCCTTTGAACAAACAGTCTTTTCTGTCCTGCCTCCACTTCAGAACTCCCAGTCCCTGACAGTCTGTCTGTGAGTTGATGCCCGACCACAGCAGCCCACTCTCAGACAGCTCACTGAGTTGTGGTCATCCCCAGGGATGGACACTCACTGATACAGCTGTCAGCCCTCCTACCTCGGTGAAGCATCGCCTGGGGACTGTGCACTAAGCCATGCACTTTGTTAATTCGTTAATGTCCTTTAGTGGCTCTTAGATCATCATGGTAACAGAATTACTGTGACCAGGAATGCTGTTTTACGGCAAAAAATAAAACTGGAGCTAAATTGAGTGTGACAGTGACCATAGAGAAGAATAACATTGCTAATGGAGCTCTTGCACTGCTCAGATTCCACACGCAACACTGGGATTGTAAAACAAGACTTAGTTTGATTTTATACATAGCAACAACATCAAAACTGACAGAAACAAGGGCTGTGAGATAGAAACATACCAAAACCGTGCTGGTGTCAGAAGAGTTTTGACTAATGAATTGAAGACAGGAGGTCTGAAGTGCTAAGGTTAGTAGCAGCATTGTAACTTAGCCAAATATGATTTTCTCAGCTCCATTTTGCTTCTAGTGAGGGAGCTGCCTTGTTTCTCTGCTGTTGTTAAATTGAGGAGACTTAATACCAAAAGAAACTTCTTTATGAAGCAGCGTCGTCACAGCAAGGAAAACTGAATGGTGGGCACTACACCAGCATGCTCAGCCCTTGCTCCAGGGCATGGCATCAGGGACCACAGACCCAGGAGTGTGGAAACCTGGCACCAGCTGGTGTCAGAGCGCAGAACACGGGCATGACTTGTAGGAAGGAATCTCCCACAGCAATATGGCTGGGAGTGAACCCAGAGGCTCTCAGAGCTGTTTGCAGTGAATTAACAGAAGTCACGTTAGTATCCTGGTTTGAATAAAGCTTTTTGCCATACGTAGATCTCCATTATGGATAGTTAAACCAACAATTGTAACATTCAGGTTCAAATAAAAGACCTGACATACTGGAAGACAGAAATGAGGGAAGCGAAAACTGAGATGTTCATTACTCTAGTGCATAATGTGGCATGTAAATACTTTCTCCATGTAATCCCTTTTTATAATTCAGAGAATACTTAAAGCTTGCAATAACTATTGCCAGGATAATAACCAGGCAGCGCACAGAACATAGAACAAATACTCCTTTCTTTTCAGCAAAGATTTAGGCAGACAAATATATTTCCAGTAGCAATCAAACCAATTGAACTTGTCAGACAGGTAGATAAAAACAGTGAAATTAAAATATTATTTCTCAGTTCCTAATATTGAACTGTCAGTATCACCAGAAAAAAAAAAAAAAGATAAATTCCAACTTTAATAACATCCAGTCATCCATGAACTGTGTTGGCACTGGTAGTATCTCTTTTGGGAAGAACAATAATCCCAAAGATTCAAACTTGGAAGTATTCACAAAATTCTGCTAACAAAAATATTTTTGAGATTGAAATCCAAAGGAAAAAGAACACGTGAGAGAAGTAAATGTAGTACTCATTGTTATGCATGCAAAAGCCTATGTAGAAACTCTAATACAGAACACTTGCACACTTCTATAGATTGTTTAGCTGACGCGAAAACTCTCCCAAGGGAGATTTCCAATTTTAAAAAAGCATCCACACCCCTCAGAAAAATCTCCCTCAGAATATACTCAGATTCAAGGAGAAATCCTGTAAAAATAGCGTGCCATAAACTGATGCAACTCATTGTGTGTAATACACTCAATGGGAGCAAGTGGAGGCATAAGTGAAAATGTCTGTATAATTGATTTTTTCCAGGGTCATTTTATTGCTTACTTGCACGCTTGCTTTCGTTCAAACAAAGAAAAGAGTAAACTGGAAGGAAAAGAAGATTCTGATAAATTGCCTTTGAGGGACCTAAAATGACTTTTTTTTTACCTTTATTTTCTAGGTGTCTAAGCTTTTTTCCTTCCTCTGACTGAAGAGGCTGCCACCCTCTGGAGCCGTAGCTCTTCAGTGTCATGATACCTCCAATCCTTGGCTGCCTGCCTTCTGGAAATATGGCACAGACAAGTGAAGCTACTTGCCTGGGAGAACCCTGGCTTAAATGTCGTCTGACACATTCAGGCAGAATCAGCAGTATGCAGTAACCCTCCACATCTAGTTAGAGCCAGATGTGACACTGACACAGTAGAAAGTCATCTACCTTGCTTAGAAATCTTTCCACCAATGTCTTTCTGATAAATACTTCAGGAACCTGTACTACGTGTGTAAAAACAGTGAAGGGGTTGTTTCTGGGCATGCTTCCTCAAAAACCTGTACATGAAGTTCATTTCCTTAGTGTACTTGCTGATGTTGTCTGCTGGTGCACCAGACCACAAATAAAAGGGCACAGTTTCATCAGTATCATCACCTCCCTTGATTTGGTATTCCTAATCTATATGACTGTGACTCAAATATGAATAGGGATTAAAACCAACTATGCCAGACTTCGCAGGGTCACAATCTTAAAATTCTTCCAAACCCTGGGTTTTTATTTCTTCAATTCGTAAACAAATTCAATATACTATTATGCTTAGAGTCAGTCCTTAAAATCACATAGGTTTTGCAATCAAAAATAGTTGCAGAAGAGTTTTGCAAGGAAAGTTGCTCTGTTACCACTAGGTCCTGTCAAAATAAAGCCAAACCACTAGAAAGCACAGTACACTAATGAGATTAGTCCAGTGTCAAGATTTCTGCACAAAACTACACAAAATACCAGAACAATGTGGTGTTAATGTGATAGTACTGCTATTACTGTTGGTGCCATATGGATGCTTTGTAGTGCCAATACTGTCATGGCCTTAAAATGTGAAGGTTTCATTAACATGTTCCTTGAATCTGTAACTTTATCCCTTAGGGATTATCTTTCACTCTCTGGAAGACTTTTTCTTCCATACATGTTTGATTTCTCTCAATATTTATTTTAATTAAGCTCGTCTTGAAAATGAAAATGAGAAAATATTTCTGTCCTTAATTATAAGAAGTGTTTACTTGACACTATGTCAGAAGGGAAATATTTTATGGTAATATAGATTTTGTCACTTTTGCTAAAAATTTAATTTTACACTGGCCATGCATGTTTTCACCTTACATCTCTAAGTGGCAGTACTCTGGGTAATACTCGTATTTCTTATAAGTTGGTGAAGGAAATTATGAACAGCTGGAGAAGTTCCTGAGACTTTCCATATTCCCAGATTAGCCACTATAAAAATTAAATCACACAGAATTATGGGAAGAGTTTTGAACTTGCATTTCTTGTACTGCAGCAATATTGACACTGAGAAGATTTCACTTGCAAATTAGATTAAAGACAGAATTTATATTTGCTTTGTAAACTGCTGGAGATATGCATCATATTGCACACCCTATAGCATCCAGCATAATGATGCTCTTGTTCTTGTCGGCTTCTATTTCACAAAACAAATAATCTCTGTTATATCAACTTCCTTAAGGCACCATATATTAGCACATATTAGCAAAACCTAGTGTTTTGATTTTTTCCTTCTTCACTGTCGTCCTTGATTTGTTTTCTTCTTTTCCTACTACAGAAACCCCACAACTAGCCCAAATCTCCAAACAGAGAGTTAAATATTTATTGTTCTTCATGGGTTTATTTTCTACATTTTGTGATTTGATTGCATAATATTTAAATAACAAGATCAAAGACTTCTGCTAAAAAAGATTCACAAAAATAAAACATCACTGCAATGTGGTATTCTTCACATTAGCTTCTCCCAACCTGTTCCTCATAAATGACACATACCTCTGATGCTGGAAGTGAGCCCTCATTCTGCTTTCCACTATATGCTTTTCCAAGTGGAAGAGAAAAACAAAAAATTTTGCTTTCTTCACTAAATTGTTCCCTGGAAATGGCAATGGTCTTTTGGAAAGTGGAAGTTTGTTAACAGTTATAACAGTTGAGTGGAAAAGAGAGGAGGATATGTCTGCAATCTAGAGAGGAAGGTATATCTGGGGTCTGAACCTATATTTTCATTTTTTCAGGCTGATGACCTTCCTCTACATTGCTCTTCAAATGTACTGTCATGGAACCACTAAAGGGTGGAAAACATTTAAAGAAATAGTTCAAAGGATTCTTTAGATTTACATTTAACAGTCTACTATATTAATAGCATGATTCACTTTGACTCTAGTGGGCTAAATGACATCATTATTATACTGTGGGAGAAAGAAGAAAAGTTTAAGTTGGAAATAATATCGTTCAGAATCTTATCAGTAATATTTATGAAAGTCTTAATATTACATCAGGGAAAAAATTGAGCTGAAATCCTGAAGAATGTGTTTTATATTATAAACTTCCATAAACCATTGACACAGAGCAGCTTTAGCATTTGGCACAACTGTTTTTTCTCTGAAATGCTATTTATGGCAAAAGAACAAAAAAATCATTTACCATATTTTCTTCTTGTTCTCAGATTTCTTTAGTATTGACTGATATATTTATGGCATATGAATACATAATGTGCAGATGAATGTGTGAATAGCTACAAAGAAAATTAGTTAATTCAATATTTTAATCTTCATCTAGATCATTGATGTTTGAGAGAAACAATCCAGATACTTCAAAGCAAAAAGTTATTGTTGTATTATTTATTCTTTTTGGAAACAAAAAGGATAATGAAACAAAATGGGGTTATTTTTAGCAATAACTTGTCTACTGAAATATGTACATTTTTTCTTTAAGAATGAGTAATATATTATGTCTAATTATTGAGACACTAATGGCATAATTATATATATCGATAAAATACAGGAGCAAAATAACTTTATATATATTCATACCAATTTTTTCAATTATATCTGTCTTAGAGATAGATTTATGGTACATACTAAGGTATTTCATTCTATTTTGGTCATATCTTTAATATGGAGGTGCATTTAAACTGCTGATGATAGGTTTTGCTGTTCTCTTACGAACAGAAGTCAAGCTTTTATAATAAATTTGGAAAAAATAGACTTTCAATAATGAAAAAGTAGAAGAAACTACTCAAGACAGCCTTTGAAGAATAGATATGAAAATTTTAAATTGGAACAGTAAAATAATGACAAAAAACAGTGCAATGATATCTCTCTAGTGTTATACACTTTGAAATTTCCTAAACAATACATTTTTTCATTATAGAAAACATTTTGAATGTCATGAGTGGAAGTTTAGTAATATAATTTGAGTAAACATAATTTTATAGTAAAATTTTACTATTCTTTTTGGCTTAAAATCTTTCTCGTTATTTTGCTAAAATCCATTGCCTTTATTTTACCAGGTTTTCAATATCAAGCCTCAGCAAAGAAAGGGCAAAACTAAGAGAAAATACGGAAACGAAACATAATTTATGGAAGACATTACTTTTTTTAAAGAAAAATCGACACCTTCAAATCAGCCGGTTGTAACAGTCTTATAACTGACTAAGCAGTTAGCTAGAAATGCAAAATTAGGGGATTTGGATGTAATTGATGGGTCTAGAAATGATATCCCCCTCTCCATTTCAGGCACAAATGTATACACGCTAAGAGTCTGCGTGTGTTCTGTGACTCTGGCTATCTCTGTTCTTCACTGCAGGTGGCTGTTGCCCTTTAGGTGAGTGTGCCAGCTCCTTTGAGAAGATGCTTATCAGTTCCTAACTCGGTGCCATAAAAGGTCCATAAACACTGATACTGGGTTTTATGCTGCCTTACTTTTCTGTGCCTTGTTGTTCTTGCTCAGAGCTTTTTCTTTGCCTTAGCTTTTCATTTTATTTCCTGCAGTGAAAGTGTCTATTCATCTGCAATTGAAATGGTATCTGATATGAGTAGACAATAATTCTTTAGCCAGTTTCTGAATATATTTCTGTTGGAGACAGTTATTAACCTCTAATTGAGAGATGTTCTCACTGATGACAGAAGATCTTAGCTGCAATTTGTTTCTAAGAATTTTTCTTTCCTCTTAACTGAAAACTATCTATAAAGTCAATAAACTCATCAGCCCTCACATTACTGTAACAATGGATTGGAACACAGAAGTTCTGGGAATCAAGTTTAAAAGGAAATGTGAAAGATAAAAATGTTCACTACTTTTTTTCTGGCAGTTCCAATGGAATTATGAACTGCCATTTGTGGCAACCATGGCACATCTTACGGAAAATAAAAAATAAATTTAGATTCCTGTATGGTATATCTTGATATGTACACTGGATGATTCAAATTTCAGAAGAATTTCTGCAAAGTTCTATATACAAGCTAGACGGAAAGTTAAAATGTGGTTCTCTCACCACACTACTTCGATAAGGCTATTAGTGAAGTAAACAACTATACACAAAAGACACATAGAGCTTTTGCGTATTGACGAAAAAGACACACGGAGCTTTTGTGTATTGACAAAAAAGACACACAGAGCTTTTGTGTATCGAAACATCCAACTCTGAGTCCTGTACGAGAAGAACACACTGTACACACACTACCTTCTGAAAGGGATGTTAATGGCTTCAGTCATGGAAGCATCTGTCAAATCAGGAGAGACTGAGAGAGCAGAGGCTGTCTAGCCTGGACTTGAGAAAGCTCAGGGAGGAGCGAAGAAGAGAGAAGCAGACTCTTCTCAGGGGTGCCCAGTGACAGGACAAGAGGCAATGGGCAAAAACTGAAATACAGGAAATTCCATTTAAATGTCAGAGGAAGGTTTTGTGCCGTGAGGGTGGTCAAATTTGGAACCGGTTGCTGAGAGAGGTTGTGCAGTCTCCATCCTTGGAGATATTTGAAACATGACTGGACGTGGTTGTGAGCAGCAATATCTGGCTGACCCTGCTCAGAGTGGGGCCGGACTGGACTGGGCGAGCTCCAGAGGTGCTCTGAGGTGAATGAAGGTGCTCCAGCCTCAGTCACACTGCAGGTCCCTTTGTTGATACTGGAGAAGGCTCATCATAACAACTTGACATTAGGTTCAGCTGAGATTAAAGTTGCATAGCAAAAATTTTTCATGTTAAATGTTCGACTAAAAATGCCTGTTGCTGATATAAATGTTGTATGATGCCCTCGTTCAGTATATTTCTGATCAGCGCTTGACATATGTCACATAGTTCCTGCTTTATATTCTAAATGGTAGCAGTAAGTGTTTAATATCCATACTTAAAAAGAAAATCTCTTGAAGGGACAATTTTGTTTGGTGTGACTTGAAAAAGCTTTTTGCTGATGTGAATGAAAGACTAGCAGCAGCATGCTTCCTTTCCTAAGAACGGTGTAAGGATACAACATAATTGGACTGAGAAATTAAAACCTTAAGAATTATTT
This sequence comes from Melanocharis versteri, assembly GCA_013397845.1. NCBI lineage: Eukaryota > Metazoa > Chordata > Aves > Passeriformes > Melanocharitidae > Melanocharis > Melanocharis versteri. The sequence goes on along the minus strand of VZTG01001350.1, from coordinate 974,630 downwards.
GAAAAGATGCACTTAAAGTTTATAAAATTATTAAAAATTGTTATTTCATGAAAAAAAGAGTGTAATTTTAAAAAATGTGCAAGATTGGAAGGTGAAAATAATGGGGGTTGCACTATAATTAGTAATTCCTCCTAAAAATTTCCATCTTAAGAACTCATTTATCAAGTATGAATCAAGTGCTTATCTTATATATAAAAGGTCAGAATGACTTTTCATATTTTGAGGGCTTGTTTCCATATCCAGATTAAAAATTAATGTATAAGAGAGGTTATGTAGCTTTTGGCTACAGTTCCCTTACAATATATTAATTTTAGATGTGTTAGAAGAGTGTTACAGAAGGATATTTCAAGATAATAGATTTACCAGATAATTAAAATAAAACTGCTGTTAGTTCATACCAGCATATAGAAAGAGCAGAGCAAGCCAAATATATTGCAAAAGGAGATGATAACTTTACGCTTAAAATAGAAAATATTTTGATGATATGTTTGCCTTTTGATGAAAATGTAAATGATGAAAAGTACTTTGACTTGCAATATTGGGTTTGTCTCCTCTCCTCTCCTCTCCTCTCCTCTCCTNCACTCCTCTCCTCTCCTCTCCTCTCCTCTCCGCTCCTCTCCCTGCAAACACAAAGAAGCATCGCTTTCAGACTGCCTGGGAAATGTGGTGGGCCCATAGCCACGTTTCAAAGGAGCTAAAGCTCATGGGAAGCCAGAATTACTGTTTGAAATGTCAGTCTTACAACTTCTTCTAGTAAAGAAGAGGTTTCTACGTCAGCTTGAGCTGCGCCTCATTGCAGCTGTTGTTCTTATACCACCCCAAAGAGCCTTGCAGGTCTCTCTCACTCCCCACCGCCCAGACCCCAAAAAGTGCTGTGTCTGCCTAATGTTTTTATTATCCCTGGTCACTGGCTTTGGGCAGCTGCAAAGCACATGCTCTATGCAAGTTATTTCCTTCCCTACTTTATACTTTAATAAGATAGAACCTTCCAGAAGAGAAGATGTGATTTGAATACTGTAAATTATTTTGAACTGTTGTAGAAAACCTTCTGTTAGACCTATGCAGTACTGGGGAGTATTCCCTTCTTCCCATTTTTTAGGCCATATTAAAGTGTACAGGAAATATATAATTGTACCGAGGTCCTTGATTCTGGGGATCATCGATAAAGAAATATTAGTAAGGAAGAGATCCTTAAGAGATACACATGCAGACGTGCAGTCACATATATCTTTGACTGTTTCTCAATTTTCTTTCATGAAAATTATACTGGTGTTGGTCACTAAATTTAACAGCAGAAGCCACATACATCATGACTGATCTCATTGATGTGAGATGTAGTCTCACGTTTGAATTTACATTCTTACTACTGACCCTGTTGTCAACTGAGAATCCATTATCTTGCTTTGACTAATGTTTTCTTTAATTTTAGCTAATGTATGTCACAGCTTGCATATTGAGTTATATGCTGGCATGCTCTTGTAGGAGCCAGCACTGCTGTTACCCTGTCAACACCAGGTTTCAGAAGGAATTCCTCTGGTCAGTCTGCCTTCAGTGCTGTGCCCCTCAAATTTGAAATTCGTCCCTGCAGAGGGTTGTCTTGCTGGTTCAATATCTCTTTCAGTTGTTTTCATAATGCCTTCCACTTACTGGATTACTGTTTTCTTTAGGGAGTGCCCTGGAAGGCCATTTAAAAATATCTATTTTACTAAACATATATATGGGGGGGCAGCAAGAGAGAGGCAGAAACGCTCTACAGGTATCAAAACTGCTTTTTCTTTTGCTACAATACCTTTGAAAATACTTCACTAAAATAAATGTTGTGAATTATTTTTCCATGTTGTATATTTAAAACTAAACTAACCAAGAAACAAGCATTTTAGGAAGACCAGTACTATCTCCTTAAATTATTTTACAATATACTTGGTATTGTTTAATCCATATTGAGCAAAAATTCTTCCATTGCTCTACATGAGCATTTATGGTATATTTTGGATCTGTTACAAGAACTGCTAGAGTGAGAAGATTTTGGGGTGACCTGAATAATTTTATTGAGTTTTTACTACTCTTGAGTAATCTGATTAACTCACGCAAGTGCCAACACAGCCTTCATGCCAATCTACAGCACACTATCAAGTTATTTTTCTCTCCCTCATCTAACGTAGTTTTCAGCACCTATACCAAAGCCAAACTGCCATGATGAGAGTCTTAAGGCTGGAGAAAGAGGGGTTGAAAGTTACTCAAGCCTGAGAGTATTTTGGCACAAAGGTGGTAAGATAGATCTTTGTGAGGAAATAACTAAAAGTTCAGGTCGTATAGAAGAGACTGGAACAAGTTCTTTCTCACGTAACAACCAAGCTGTGCTATAAATGGTAGGTTTCTTTGTGTAAGTGAGAGGAGGCTTTGGCTGAGCATTTATCTAATAGGTTAAATGTAAACAGAGTCCAGTAGAGAACTGTATTTTCCACACTAGTCTGAGTTACTGCTGGGAGTTAAACTACGTGTGTCCCTTTCTTATATTAAAGAAAATGAGTAGGAGAAATATAATCTAATCACTCACTGATATTTCATAGAGATGGAAGTAGGAAGAGGCTTTAGGTTTCTTCAACTGTTTATTCTTCTTTATTTTTCTTCTGAACATGAATCTCACTTCTCAGGAAAACTGCTGTTTCGGATGCAGTCTTACTGAACCTCTGCCCAGAGCTTAAACCAAACTGAATCTGAGCCTTTTCCAGGAAGACTGGGAGGAGATGTGAAAACTGTTTAGAACTAAGATTAAAAAAATAAATGTGGTGTCTCAGCAGTGCTGCTTTCACTTGGGATCTGAACTCAGGTCAGATGGGCTATCCTTACCACAATTCCTGAGAGGACCCAGCCAGGAAAAGTTCATTCCTCTTAAGCTGTCAAAGGTGACACAGGCATTTTACAAGTGACCCTGATGCCAGATTCGTAGATCTCGCTTCCTTTAGAGACAGATTTGGAAGGAACACTGAGGATGGTAGGAAAGGAGGAGGGAACTCTGGCCAGGCAACTTCCTGCCCCATAGGAGAAACTGGACCCCTGGCTGCCAGAAGAGGGATGGCATTTCTTACAAGGATTGTTTGATTGGCTAAAACAGAGCAACCCTCATACCAGAAGCATCTTTTTCACTTGCACAGGAGTTAGGAGGTAAATGAAGACTCACTAGTAATTCATGTGTCAGGAAACAGATTCAACTAGAACAGACTAATGAAATAGGTGTTAAAACATTTTACTGTTTGAAGGTACAGCATGGCCTGTTACTACAAATTCATTTTGCACAGTACTAGCTAGTGAAATTGGAACATTAGTGCATTTTTTCCTGCTTACTGATTTAGTTGATATTTCAGCTTTGATTTGTAAGGGTTAAATTAAACTAAACTGTCTTCTTTTTATATAGAAACATCAAAAGCAAGATGTTTGCTAATAGCAGAAAATATTCACAATTCTTTATGACTAACACATTGAATGTGACCAAGAAAGAGCACTTCCAACCTACCTTGTAAACTTTATTTTCATTTTCATTTACACTGCCTATATGAATATAGGAGGATTGAAGGGAGAGACACTTGGGCAGGATTTGACCTATGAAATAAAGTTTGTTTATGGTGAAATATAATCTTTTTTAAATTCCTTGGTGTATATACAGTGTTCAATTTTTTCTGTACCTCCTCAGCCTCTAATACTGCTGCATGTCATTGTGGTTGCTGTGACAAAAGAAAAATATCTCTCTGACTGCCGAAGAGCCACATGGGCTCTCTCAAGGGACAAAGAAATGCAGAAAGGAGAAGGAAAGGGAATAGGGAGGTGAATTTTCTGTAGGTGTCATTCCATTACCATTTATGGGATAGAGTAAGCCCACAGGTGCTGGATGTTTCACAGAGGGAAGGATGTAAGCTGTCTTTCTGCTCTGCTTTTAGAAACATTTTCCAAATCTCCCTAATCCACTAATCTATTTTTGTGCTTTTTCTAAATTTCTGAGGAAATAGACACAGAGCCCTTCTGAACAAGGTTGTACAATTAGAGGTTGAAGAAACTTATCTGACTATGGATTGATGAGTCAGTTATGGATAGCAGGAGTGATTTATAAAACATTCTGGCTAATATCTAAAACTAACTAATGAACCTAAAGATACCGTTAAAATGTTTAAGTGTAGCAGTTGTCTCCCCACTCCCTCCTTGCTATCTTTTTAATGCCTTCCTATTCTTCAGCTAAATTAGTCAATTAAAAGAAAGTGTCATTCATTTGTTCACTGTCGATGCAGAATGACACCTTTTTACTAGCTTACATGCCTTTGTGTGTCTGAGTCACACTTGAATCTGTTTAGTGTCTCAGTAAAGATCATACTTATCCACAATTTTAATTGTTAACACAGACCACTAAATATGTTTTTGGTGTTTTCAGCAGTTTTCAAAGTCTGTTTAAGAAGAGTTTCCTGCTTCAGAAAGGAGATTTATGCTTCTAAAGAAACAGAACACAACCCCTCCTGATCCCATCCTGATCCCTTTCTATCTTCTCCCCTGCCCATTTCTGCAAAGAGGAATCTGCAGGCGTCCAGAGGAATGTCTCTCTACATTTCTGCACTGATTCTCTTTCTGTCTGCTTCTGCAGATTATAGAAAGCAAATAATTAGAACTCAGGATAAGTTAACTTCAACCATATTTCCTCCTACCTCTAACTGATTTCAGTATCTTGGAACAAGTACTTGGTGCACGTGAGCTAATTACTAATGCATTCAAGAAAAACTCAACACTCCTAGGTTTTATTTTTTGTTTTTCAATTAAGGTTACTTTGTACTTCTCCCTTAAGTCGAAGTTCCTTTTTCTGACTGCAAGTTATCAAAAAGAGGAACAATACTACTAGATCTACTTTTAACTAAAAAAGTGTTATGATAGCAAATCCCTGGAAACATTCCGGTTTGGAGGACTTCACACAAAAGTGCGTTAAACCAAGTGAAAACCAGTTCTAGTGCCAAAGACTTATCTCTTGACCTATGACTGTGAAAGTAACAACACTGCCAAAATAAAGAGCAGTACCTTAGCGCTAGGTATCAGGGCATCCTGTGGATTTTAGAGTTAACCTCAGCTGGAGCTGGTTTCTATAAAATACACTAAAGAATCTTAATATAGAAAAAATAGTTATTCTTTTCTTATATTTTTCAGTGGCTTTTCACTGTAGGGAAATTGGTTTTGAATCTAAATGAAGGTTGCTCAAGCTTATACAAGTTCTTGGTGAATTTTTGTGTTAATCCGTTGCCACGCCAATGCAAATTCTTGGTAAATTCAGCCCTTAGAAGCTCTGTCTGTCCCATGCTGTTGACTAAGTTAATTTTCCACACTTACGAAAGAGTGTTCTTAACTTTATATCTGATTTTAATATATACTCTTAGTGTACTGTTAATATACGACTTCTTTAAAAAGTAACATTATAATTGTGTTACCTTCTTTTTGTCTACCTTTTATTTTTTGGTAGATATCTGTAGACCTTTTACTTCCTTCAGCTGAATCAACTATTGATCCCTGATTTGGAACTTATGCTACCCAAGAGGGGCTTGTAATTTTACCCATAATGGGCAAAAGAGAGTGAAAAAAAGGGTTATGTTTCTCATTTTCTATACATTAGGACTTGGACGGAAGGACAAGTTGTACAAATATTTCTCGTATCTGTAGATTTATACATATGGTACTATTCAAATTCTATTAATGATGAAGACTCTTTCAAATTTTATTGATTTTCTAAATGAATTCTCCTCTATCTCTACAGGGTATTGAAATCTCTATAAGAACCAGACCAAGCTTCCCTTCTTTCCCAGATCTAACTCACTTCAGAAGAGATAAACAATAATGCTTTCTTCTGAAAGGCAAAAGTGTTCATATTACAATGGATTTAATTATTTTTCACTTCATTGTTTCATTTTACTTTGAGTGAAGGGTGTTTTTTACCTGATTTGCTACTAAGAAGCAGTGAGACTCTTAATTTCATACATAATTTAAATAACATTTTCCTCTTTCATACCTATATGTGGACACCTACTATCATGTGGAGACCACCAAACAAAACATAACATCTGGAAAACCAGCTTGCAGAAGAAATACTTTACCTATGAAATGGTCTGTTTCCAAAGTACACAGGTGTAAAGCAAGACAGGCAGAACGATCTGCATTTGGAGTATGAGCTGAACAGGCAATAAACAGAGCATCAGTATGGGTATACCACTGTATACTCTAGGAAGTGGATATGTCCTGCCTTCTCTGCACAGACCTTGTCCTCCCATCTCAGAAAAGATACAAGGCTGGAATAGGAACAGAGAAGGACATCTGGAAGGTGAAAGAGTTTCTGTACAAAGAGCATCTTATGTAGACTATGACTTGGCAAGAGACATCCGAGGGTCTCCAGCAGAAGCCTGTAAAAGTGCGAGAAGAAAAGACTGGAAGTCATGATTTTATCATTTCTAGTGCAGAGCCAAATGTCAGAGCAATTAACAGGCTAAAACTTCACAAAAGCAGACATTTTATATACCAACTAGTCAAACTAGAAGCTACTCACCAAAAGTTATCACAGACATTCCACTAATGACTGAATCTCATGTGGCAGGTGAGATACACCCTGAGTGGTATAGATGTTAGTTCCAATTTATTAAATTCTAGGTGGAGTGACGCTGTTCCTGTGGAGATATTTGCCTGCACCTGGAAATCAGCACATATTTGCTGCGGTGTGACCCCAGCCCGAGTGGGCACTTCGTTGTAGGGGCTCCGCAACAAAGAACCTGGCTGGCTAGGAGCTGCGAGACTCGGTGCAAAAGCGGAGTCCTGGCTGTGGACGCACCCAGGGCACGACCAAGGCTCGGTGGCAAAAGCACGTAAGGGTGAGGGAAAAAGGAGGGACTCTTCGTGGGGTGAAGGCAAAAGGTTTATTGAGGAGCGCAGGGAAGGCTAACGCGGGGAGGAAAGGGGCACGAAGAGCCCAGAAACTGCGTAACAACAGCTTTTAAGGGGGGATGAAGGGGAGGGGTTACAGTAGGATCCTCCAATGCCTTGCGGGCATGGAGGCGGAGGGAATTCAACATACAGCAAAGATACACCAATCAGGGTATAACAGGGGTGTAGCCAACAACAGCAACCAACCAACTCACGGGGAACACAGAACTTTCTGGGTGAGATATTAACATATTCATAACTTGGGGTGGGAGAAGTTCGGGGAATTCCAAAGAGATTTACATAAAGGACACAGGGAATTATGGGGAGAATAATACAATTAACAATCAGGGTACATTAAACATACAACAAGCAAACATTTTACTTCAAACAACTTCATAGTGAGGCGGGAGAGTTGAACCTCCCTGTGAGGGGGTGATGCAGGTCTCCCTAACTCAGAGAAGATGGAGCGGTGCCCAGGTCAGCCCAGTGGACACAATTTTGCAGTTTGTTATTGTGGGGCCCCATGAGCCAGATGGTTGACTACCAGCACATGTATTTAATATAATTGTGTGACTCTGGGAGCTTGGCTTAACTAGTTTCTGCCCATATGCTTAGGTGACTTTCATAGTGTTATTTAGTTCCTGAGAGCTCTGGATGATAAAATTTAAAATTGGCTTATTAAGCAATTTTTTCCCCTTCTATCTCTATTAATTATCTTGCTTTATAAAAAATATTGCATAAAATGAAGATTTGTCATAAAATGATGTTTTAATCTTGTATATCAGCAAATAAACACTGGTGGTACAGAACGTATGTCCAATTCTTAATGAGAATATTTATTTTAATACTTTCATTCATCTTATGGCATTGCTTTATCAACTTTTGTCTAAGAGTCCCTACTTCTGCATGGATTTAAGAATCTCTCTTGCTGATTGGCGTGAGACCTTCATTCCTTGCTGGTGAGATAAACTCCTCCCTGGAAAGCAGTATGGATGAAGGTGACATATTATTCTTGGTGGTATTCGTTTTGTTTGTTTTTCCCGACCGGAATTCTCTCTCCTTTACAATTGAGATAGTTCCCTTAAGATCTTCCATTTAAATTAAAGGTAATGATTTGCATATGCAGTGATAAATGAAAACCACTGTAACAGATTTTGTGATTTGTTACATTAATGCACAACAGTAATTTTACTAAATTAAACAGTCTCAACTTTGTGCCAATAGCACAAAACCACGTTTTTCCTCCGGCTCTCAGTTTTAGGTGTTTTGACAAACTATCATCCAATTATAGCAAACAAGAAATTGTGGTAACCTTTCCAAATCAGTAAGTAGCTTTGTCAGTATCCTGAAACCATACTTTGAAATTGTGGGTACAATTGTAAATCCTTTTTTGTCTGTTAAAGGGCTTTGTAATCACTGCAGTGAAAAGACAATTACCAGATTCTCTATGGTAGAAGTTCCCTCAAGAATTTTCAAGTTTTTGGATGAACTTGAATTTCCATGAGCAGCTCTTATTTCTTGTGAAAATGAGAGAAGATGTGGAAATTTCTCTATTCAAACAAAATCTCTGTCAAACTAAAAATCACTTAAAAATCCCTCATGAGTGTTGCTTTCTGATGAGCTTTATCAAAGCTTCAAGGGAAAAATGGATGAAAATGTATGTACTAGGATTTATAAATCTATGGCAAGTATGAAAACATTGCTTCTAACATAGAGATGAAATACTGTCATTAGCACACAGATTATTAAAGCAATGCTACATATCTCCTTTTAGTACTGACATAAGTTTGAGAGAAATTGCTTGGAGACGCATGTGGTGAACAATCCAAGAATTTTGCTTCCCTCCTACTTCAGGATCTGTGTCTTCCCGCTGAAAGTTTGATTTCCTTGGTGCCTGCCATACAGAAGCTAGAGCTCTTTCCTAGGACATTTCTCTTTCAGCCTGAAGTTGTAGTTGCCAAATTGTGTGTTCACAAAAGTAATTTACTATAAATTTTTTAAGCATAATTAGAACACAAGGTAGGGCTTAATTTGAAATTAGCTGCATCTAATTTTTGCATTTTCTGCGCTATTTAAACAGTTCATTGATGCTGTCAACAACTCTGGTGGAGAGTAATGTTAATCTTTAGACTGTAGCATTCCAAGCTTTAGAGTTTTCAAGTTTTAGGGTATTTTTCAATTTTTAACGGTGTATTGCAAAGAAAAACAATGCAATAAAAATAGATAGTCATTGTAGCCAGCATCAACAAGTAAGTTTCCAATTTTTCTGGATGTGTCTATTTAATTTTATCCTAGCCAAATTAATTGCTCCTTCAATCTCCAGATTCTGAGAAATATAAAGAACTACGTGAGAATGAGCTCACTGTGATAATGTACATTACCAGAAAGGCTGGCCTAGAGTGAGAAAAGTCTGAGCACATGAAGAAAACACAGGCCAAGTCCAGGACAGAAAGCCTTGGTGAGAAAACATTTTCATTAGAAATAAAAATATATTTTTATTGTCTATTATCTATTTCTCCATTGAAAAATCTGGCCAGTATTTAATTTTACTGTTATCAGCACGTCTTCTTATTGCTGTAAATTTATTGGTATGTCCAAATATTAAATCCAGATGAGGATTTAGTGTCATACCCTGTTGTCTTCAAATGCTCAGAAATTAATTGTCTGTAATAATCATTACCTCTTGCATTTCAGAACTTGAGTGAATTTAGTACTCAGAAACCAGAGTCAAAACCAGCTCTGGCTGATATTTAGGGCTGGTGCAGGTGTCATGCAAACTTTACCTCGGTGCCTCGTCAACTATGACTCGCATTGGCCCACTAGTTCAAAATAAATGCTAGCAAATTAAAAGGAGAATCTGAATTGCTGGCCGTAGCTAAAGACAATGATGATCCCATTGCATATTACGACATTATTTGCTGCTTTTTGGATGTCTTTGGTGCAAAGGTAAGATAAATGGTCTCTGTTTCCAGCTAGATATAAAATGCTTGTTGTTTGAAGCAGCTCATAAGCTGAACCCTCCCTCAGGGAATGTCTCTTCACCATTGCTGAACGACCCTGAGATTAGAGGTTAGAGTGTGATGCTAATAGCACCACGGTTATGGGTCCAATCCCTGTATAAGCCATTCACTTAAGAGGTGGACTTGATCTTTGTGGGTCCCTTCCAACCCAGAATACTCTGTGATCTAGAAATAAATATTAAACATAATAGTCCTCCACCCAAATAGGTTGGTCCACTTGCTCCTCGGTGGCTTCTGGGAATATTCAGGTTTCCTGAGTGAAAGTAAGTTATTCTGAATTTTAAACAAGGCCTTCACAAATAAATATCTATTTCCAGAAATATCATACCAAAACAGGAGCCAGTAAAACAACAGGTACTATTTACAGTAGTCAGACTTATACGCTAATTTGGGAAAAACCTTATATTCTGAGTACCCTATTAAATGGGTTAAAGTAAATTTATCATTTTTACTTCAATGTGTTTATCATATTACAACAAACAGTGGCAGCATGAGATCATGAACCATTAAAATTACGACTCTAGAAGTCCAGAGCATGTTTATGTAGCTGTAGTTTTGAATTTGAGTTGAAAGCAATGAGGCAACTTTAAGCCATGTAATATGATTTGTTGACATACATTGGAATGCAGACAGGTAGCCCCACTGATGACCATAAGGAGAATGCAGGAAATTTATTTTCCTTGTCAAGCAGTAATTCAAAAGTACTGAAGCAAGTGAGCGTTTCAGATGTTGCAGACATAAACCTTTTGCAAAAGAAAATATTTAGATACCACTCCCAGATGCTCAGGAAAGCCAAGAAGGTTAATGTACTTTTTTGACTGCTACTAATACAAATTTAATATATTTTCTGACTACATATGTCTATAGGAATTTTGAATATCTCCATTCCTTGAGTTTATCAAGAAGCTGAATAATGAAATGGCTGCAAGAGCAGCTCCTTGTAGTCAGAATTAAAGACCAGACAGAAGGGGAGAGGTCTCACGGAGGAGAAAGCTAATTCCAAGAAACTTGAGTCACCTGTCTGCAAATGAGGGTGATGGTATGAAGTATAAATCTAAGTTTAGTTTTCTGTGATTGCAACTCAGAAATAACGAGTACCTTCTAAGTAAGCAATAGACATTCTCTAATGTGAATTAGCAAAAGAACAACTGTTTGGTCTTCCACAGAATTTTAATCTGCTGAGATTTTTCCTTACTGCTTTCAACTGTTTTTTCCTAAAGTTTTGTGCATCATATTGTGATAATAAATGTGTGTATTAGAAAACATCAGAAAACACAAATAGCTCTCTAAAATAAAGACATGCTAAGAGGGAAAGGAACCAAAATTTCCTTCTGCCAGTCAAACAGAACTGACACTGTTTCTGTGGGCTTGGGAATATCATTCCCATTCCCCTGCTGGAGAGCCCACTACACTGTTTCCTTATGAAAAATAAAAAATTGATGACACTTAAATCTAGCGCCATCCTGCTCCTTTGCCAGCCTTCATGGAGAGGCCAGAGAGTGGTCTCATCCCTCCCCACCCCAAAAAGCCAAATAATTGTTTCTCATCTCACCAGATCTGACTCTGTAGGGTAGGTCTGCATGTTTCCTGCTGCCATGGGTTGTACCAAGGGGCTTTTTTTAGATCCCGATGTCTGTGGGTAATCCTAGCCATCTAGCTCTTACTCCAGCTGAGGCTCAAGTCATTTCCACCTCAGTACTGAGCCTTAAAATTCCAGGGGCTCTGCTTAATTCTGTGGTCTCAGAGAGTGATTTAGATTTGCTGCAAAGCTAAATCAGAATCACATAATGGAAATCTAGGTAAGCAGTTGTCATTATTGCAAGGAAAAACTTTTTTTTTTTCTAAAGAAAGGCAGCTTTCTGGTAACACTACAGAAAGATAACAGAAACCTCAAAGAAACAAGGCTTATACTGATTTTTAGGTCAAATATAACAAAAGAAAGGCACTTTCTTTTTTGTCTTTATTCTCTTCTTTCAGCTCTTCCCCCAAGCTGTCATTTGATGGATCAGATACTTCATCCGCAGTAATACCTGATCACTCAACTGAACTCTTTGACCAGATGTATCCGCCCTAGGTCAAAGATTCCATTTCAGCCGTGCCAACACAGTTGTCTAAGTCCATGTTGTCAAAATGGAAAGCAACTGGGTATTACCTTTTGGGTTTTTTTTAAAGAGAGGGAAGAGGATTTTTAGTTATCTTTCTGATAGTAAAGTTTAAGCCAGGGAAAATACATTGGATACTTTGTTGTTACTTCTGAGAGAAATGTGTATTGGCTTGATGTCAAAATGAGATTCTCGTTTTTATTGGGTACTTCTTTTACTTTGGTTTCCTGGCTATGTTTTACTAGTAATACAAAATCAAGTGCTGTTTTTATTTTCAGTTGAACGAGTGTTTTACCTCAAGCAAAAATCACTGACACCAGGAAACTTTTGGAAGACTTTGTTAGATCTGACTCTTTCTGATGAGTATCAGAAGCCTGGAAATCAGAAAACAAAACTAAGAAAAAGATAAATTGCAATTAGAATTTAAAATATTTGCTATCTCATGAAAATTAAGCAAATAAGATAATTTTGTTCACTTTCTAACATATACTAGAACAAAAAATAAATACAGGCCAGCTCTTTAACTCAGAGCTGAGTTGCTGCAGGATTTTCAGTACAATCTTGAAACACTTCAGTGTAGCAGAAGCAAAAATATTCTGAGCCTTTGAAAGCTGGGGGCCATTCCCTCAGATGAGGTGACAGTAATAAACCCACGTCTGGCTTTCAACCCTGCCTCAAATAATGAGCAAAATCAAGCAATAGGTCACATCAAATGCTTTCCAGAACTAACCCAGGGAGATACGTTGTAAATCTGCAGCAAATGTAGGAAATGTTACTGTTTTATTACTAATGACAGTTTATAAAATGGAATAGTATTGTTATAATAGTACAATATAATAGTTTATGGTTGAAAGATTAAAAGCAATATCTTTTCCCCTCATTTTTGACAGTAACACCTAATTCCATTAGGAGCAGATCTATGAGGTTATTTTTATTCGTTGATAACTGCAAAATCAGCTTTTTTTGTTGACACACCTTTTTGAACGTCACAATTAGAATAAAATGCTGTTGAGTGAATTTTAGGTATGTGCATGCAGTTAAATTCACATTCCGATATTTTTCTGGGAGAAATTTTATTTACAGATTCAGATCATTACTTGCAGAGATTTAGATTTTTAAGAATGTCTAAAGCATGTAAATAGATAATGCCCATGTAATTTCACAGGATATCTCAAAGCCAGTCAAACAAAAAATAGAAGGGCTACACTTTCTTCAAAAACTGTTGTGTAGTGTCCCATCAGAACTACTTTGATGAAAGTTTTTGTTTTTATCATATGTTCAACAAATATCATTTTTATGTTTTTATATATCGTTTTGATCATATGTTTTATCATATGTATTGCTCATAGGAAAAAATTCCATGCAGAAAACCGAAAATCTTATTATGTTTTCATTCAGTTATAGTTAGGTCTGTAAATATTGAAAATTGGCAAATAGTTGAATACCATGGCTTCTTAAGTGTCCGTAATTTTGTGTGCTGTAAGGTACAATGAAAGCAATATCTGATGATTTTGCTTAAGAAAACTCAGCTTGAACTGCCATATCATTCTTGACTCAGTATCATTTTCCATAACCGTTGTGATTTAGAAATAGTTTTCCCCAATTTAATACTCCCACTAAAAAGACCACGAGCTACTCCCCTCCCCTCCTGAAGGGGAGGCATAAAAGACAAAGATCAGAGGTTAAGATAAGAACCATCTTCTGGAAAAAGGAATGACATAAAAAAAGATTAAGAGCAACAATATTAATAACAACAAAGTGTAAGACAAAGAAATGATTTACGTACAAAATAAAACAGTACCAGACTGTTTTGCCTTGCACACTGTCTCTCACCAGAACGAAACTGTCTTCACAGAAGTGAGAGTCTCTTTGCCCTGCCCCAGCAATGATGTGGGGTGGTATCAAATATCATCTGGTTCTTGGCCACACCCTATCCCACTGACCCGGGTGCCAAAACTAGGGCAATAACATTTTCTAATATTCTAGTTATATGAGTATTTTATATCAAATATTCTAAAATATTTTAAAGTAAGGCAGAATATGTACTGCAGATAACTTAGAGAAAGATACTTAAGATCTTGAACTCAGTCTTTACAGAAATATATGTCTTCCATAGTCTGGCAATTCCAGCGACATGCTGATGGGAAGGAGGCTGTCAAGCTTAGTAAGCAAAATGTAAATTTCACTGCAACTATACCAATGACTTTTCGCAGTCATTTGAAAAGTATATTTGAAGGTTACTATGAATTAAAAGGAGGGAAATATTGTGAGAGAAAATAGTACCTAAGTGTCTTATTTAAAAATGCGCCACATAAGAAAACAACAAAACAATTTCAAGGACTACAATTTTTTGTGTGGTTTCAATGCTATTTCCCACTCATCACTCTATGAAACAACCATAAAATCAAAAAAGAAAACTGACCTACTGCTACTAAAAATAACGCATAATGAGCTGTTAAACATCAAAGTAAAACTGGAGCTACATAGGAAGATAGCATGTTCTTTCTTATCTCCATTATTGTAACCTTATGTTTCAGAGGACGTTGGACAGTGTTCAAATGAGTAAATACATGAATAAATTTTTATTTCTTATTCAATGCTTTTACATTTCTGTTTTAACTGATAAACTGGTAGGGAAAAATCTGTTCAGATCCTGTTTTCTATGGTATGTTTCTCAAGCATATTTTGACATTTTTACAATTACTGTCCTTATAAATTTTAGGATTGATCAATACACACTGTTGAACAAAAATACAAATAAATGAAAATAAAAATAAAAATAAAATAACTCTCAGGATCTGAGTTTAAAAGCTTGTGGTTGAAGTCATGAAGAAATGTCTAAGATAGCACACGCAAAGTATTTTATACAAGTGGAAGTATTTGTCATGGAATTTTTAAATTGTAGACTGAAAATACAGTTCCTTAGTTCAAGGTATTTTATTTGACGATGCAATTTCTATCCACTGTTGCAATCAAATACATTTCAAAAACATGCAAGATTAATTGTAAAATATTAAAATATTAAACAATGCTTAAAAACAAGGTTTAAGTTCAATTATTTTTGAAGACTTCTAAGGACTTCTTCGTTTAAGAGTAAATGCCAACAAAAATGATTTTTGCCTTATCCAGTTGAAAATAAATACTTAACATAGAGTATGCAGTTTAGCCAGATAAAGCACAACCAAGGGAATGGTATGAAATAATTCTTCTTCTTAAAAAAAACAACCCTTCAGTTAAGATTTTGGCCCTAATCCTGTCCTCATTAAAACCAGTGGCAAATATCCCATTGTTTTTAATATAAAAATACTAACAACTTTATGACATTCTGGTGATACTGGAAAAGAAAGTTATCTCCTTAGAATCTCTCTGTCTGATAAAATGGAAGAGACATGAAGAGAACTTGTTTAAGGATGCTCTAAAAATATTCTTGGTTCTCAGTGAAAAAAAAAAAAAATCATGTCTGGTGTGGGCTGAAAGCCCAGTATTTTCCCAGCAGTGGAATGAGGACCCAGAGAAGGTGAGAGATCTTGGGGACCTTTTTATCCAAGTGAAATCAAGCTAACTGTCTAGCAACAACGAGAACCTACATAATGCAAGACTGGGTGACAACAAAGTGTCTTTGTTGTAAAACAGCAGAAAATATCCTGTTTTATAACTTTCTTCCAAAATGCCCTGAAATGGGGCAAAAGAGCTAAAAACCCAGGGAATTCAAGGAGAGAAGGATGTAGACCAAAGGAACTGACAGACTACTCTCTTTTATTTCCTGCTGGATGGGGATGAGCATGGCTGAGCTTGTGCCCACCCTGCTCTCTGCTCACCTGACACAGGCCAGCCCTGGCCTGGAAGCCATCCAGCAGTGTCTGGCTGTTCTGGTTCCAGTTTTTCAGCTCGAAAATTTGAATTGGATTTAACAGCCCATTTATGCACCCTCTGGGTTTGCAGCAGAGAGCTGGGTCACATCTGGGTGATGCTGACCATGGTCAAACTGAGCAGCACTCACCTGTGCAGGACTTTGCCTCCCGTGACACCCAATGGTAGCTGGAACAAATTAAATAATCTTTAGCTTTATGAATAAAACAAAGGAATGTAAAGAAGAAGAAAGGAAATAGACCAGTGGCTTTTGGTTTTTCCTTGGACAATGGATGATCTTAGCCAAAAACATCAACTCATATAACTAAGGTGTAATATAAAGACATGGTTTTGGAACCATTTCTTGTGAAGACAAAGAGAGTATTTTAATTTCAATTTTTAGATGAGTTTGCATTCAAAATATGCCATTAGGAAAAGGAAACATATTTCCTACCCTGTTTTAAAGTGTGGATGAGTTATTGCTTTGATACAGATGAGACAAAATCCTTTAGACTACATTTGGGAATAATTTTAGACTACATTGGGGATACTCTTGAAAACTCTCTTTATTATACAGCAAAGCTTGTGAAAATATTTCAGCTTGACCATTTCTCCATGAAAATGACAATGTGTAAATCTACACTTCTGGCCAAGGAAGAGAATGTTATAAATGAGCTCTGCCAATGTGACTTGAAAACTGAAATGTCCAGACATGAGTCTGTACATGTTGTTTAATCCCTGAGTTTATAGCATTAGTCTTAGCTGGTAATAAAAAAGTTGTCTAATATCCTTCTTGACTGATCAAGTCCTTGTGGTAAATTACACAGATATGAGGTTATGCGCAAAAGCTCTTCAGAGTCATCATAAATCAACTACACTGAAATGGATTGGGAAGTAAGCAACATGAGCCACTTAATTCTGGTTGTATTTAATTCAGAAGCTCTACATGTCTAGAACAGGCTTAATAAAAGATGCTGATTTCTGTAATCATTTGAGAGGAACAACTTTATTTTTATTGTTGATAGGCAACCTAATGAAACAAATAGAAAAATAAATGGAAGGAGGGACTTTTACGAAGGAGCTGTATAAGCACACTAAGGAATTTATTTTAATTATTTAGCTGAAATAAATGTAATTCCAAAACCCAAATGAGCTGTTTGTGAGAGCTGGATGAGTTGAAGTTGTCAGTTTAAAAAGTACAGCTTTTATAAAGCTGCTGCTAATGAAAGTCTAAAAAATTTAAGCTGATGTTTGCTTTAAAATGAAAACAACCTTTTTTTAACTCTACATTTATGCTTTTTACATGGACTATTTTTAGATATTGAAATGTATTTTTTGCTATTATCTTGGTACCTTGTGGTTTGTATTCACAGACTTGGGATATGCTGTTACACATAGGAAGTTGTCAGCATGAGCCACCCACATCACAGTTGACAGAAACCCCCTAAAACCCATTAATCCACTTTGAGAACCACTGCTGTTTCAGTTCCTACTATTACATCAAATTCAAACTTGTTCACATGACCAAATCAACCAGGTTTTAATCATCCCATGGAGATGACTTGGTGTCTCTGGCAGAATCAGTTCTGTACAGTCAAGGCTTTAGGGTAATTTTTTCAGTGTGCCAGAGACTTCCAGTAAAGATGGAGGAAAAGAGGCCACTGAAGTCAATAAGCCCTGAATTGGAGCCTTTGAATTTGGTTTATCTCTTATCCCAAGGGCAAAATAAGAGTACTCCAAAATAAATAAGTGAAAGTAATCTTTTAAAATAGAATAAAGGGTCAGAACAAATTATCTTTGGTTCTGTAATGAGTGTATAAAGTTTGTTTGAAGTTCTACTGTAGGAATAAAGATTAACAAGCAAAAATTCTGCCTTGCTTGTCTTAAGATACAAGCAAATGTGTGTAACCATTGTGGTCTCCTCCACGCCAGCTCTTTTTGCCTTAATTAGTCTAAAATTTCTTGGTCTTATGACAGAACTTTTGAGCCTATGCAGGCGTAAGAGAAAGGGGCACCAAAAATGCAGATATCTGGAACTACCTTATATTTTCTTATTTCTGTTGCTCTCCATAAAAATATTGCTGTGTGCTTAAGAAAATAAATAAGGTTCTAAGGCTGAAGGAAATAAGAAACAAAAAATCCATTTACCATATTAGTCATCTTGTCTCATCTGCCATTACACACTAAGTATAATTCAAGTTTGCAAACCGTGGTGAGAGCAGATCCAGCCTGGATGGTGAATGGGATCAGGTCCTCTTGCCCTCTCTTTCGGTGCAGGCAGTGGCTGGTGCAGGCATCTGCTTTTTCCCATGTATAGCTGCAACAGGCTCTCCATTCCAGCCTCCTCCCTGGGTACTGCAGAGGAAGGACGTTTCTTCACACTTCCCTTCCCCAGCGGTCCCCTTCAGTCTCTGGAGGATGAGGAAGCCCTTATGTTCACATCAACGCAGTGCAAGCATTTCCAGGGTGTTTAGACTGATTGTGGGGCTGAGATGTACGTGGAAGGGCAAATACCTAGATCTGGGGAGGCTGATATCGCATACCAGAGATGGAGAAAATCAGCCAGGGCAGGAAGCGTTGTGGGCAGTAGAGGCAGTATCTCAAGGGTTTGGACACGGGTTTGGAAAGGGGGTTGAAGATCTGGGGCTGTGCAGATTCTGGAAATACTCTGTGCCTCGAAGAGCAAGTTTTGAGCCTGCCAGTTAGTTGCACATGAGTATGCTGGTAGGGTTGAACTGAGGGAGGTGGCAGCTAAGTGGCAAACTCCATTTGCAGTGCCCTTGTATACGCAGAAATTGCTCGAGCCAGTTCTTGAAACTCAACTCTTCTCATGCATTTTCCCTGCTTTTGCCTGCACAGCTCAAGGCCTGACAGAAGTATCTGCCATACTGCCAGTAAGTTCAAAGAGAAACATTTAATTTGTATGGACATCTTAAAACCATAGAAGGCTTTTAAATTTAAAAATTAAATCCAGCTGCACTAACCATGCCAGGAAAAATTGCATAGGGCTTATGGTCAACATGGATTCTTAGCATATGAGCAGTCCTAATGACAGGAACAGTGACTTCAGCAAGAGGTCAAAAAATCATGACCTCCTATTTATACAGGCATTCCTGTAACTAACAGGAGAAGTTACTTGTGTTCAGAAAATGTTTAGAAATATATATCTGAAGTTTTTCTCCCAGAAAATCCATATGAAAAGAGGGATCGAATCTTGAATGCTTTCAGCTATCCATCTCAGAACACTCGATCTTCATTGTCTTTTAGAGGCCTTGGGCTTCGCATTAATTGTCTGATGTTTTTGTGTTTAACCAGATCATTGAGAAACCTTACACTGAATATTGAGATGGAAGAGAAAAGGGTCCATATGTTGCTGATGACATTAATTCTGAATGACATTTCTGTGTCTCTCATATCCTTTCTCCAAGGCAATGATGACTGAGCTCTCACCCAATAGAAATGTTTTGGTTGGTCTTAGATCAAGCACTCTAGAAGTAAAAATAAAAACCTAACTACTTGTAGTTTGGCAAATTTGATTTATTCTGTCCGTATCAATTTTTGTGTGAAATATATGTGTCCGGATACATTTCTCTGCTGGCTGAACATGCTTTTCAGTATTCTATATTATATATACTCCTTTGTTATGTTTTTCACATGTCTATATATTTATGTATATTTCTGCATCATTATTGATATACTCTATCTGACAATCACAGGAAAATCATTGCCCGTAACTGTTCTGTTGTCCGTGTAGCTTTTTGATGAAAATGGCACCAATCATTTTGCTGTCTGCAAATTTGCTATGAGATTTTGATACCACTCCTGATTTCTTGTTAGATAGTCGATGTTAACCAATATTTATTTAACTTTAGTAAAGTAGAATGTGTGAGAAGACTCTGAGTCATAACAGATCCAAATAAGTGAGTTTACTCCTCAGCCCTAGAATGTTCCCTAACTGCACTGGGAAATGTCCTATAAATCCTTGCTTTTTCAATGGTTTTATTTTCTTCTGCATCCATACATGTTAGAGGCTTCTCTCTTGAAAGTGGAAGATGAGATAATTATGTAAAAAATGCAAAATAATTATCTTGTTTTCAGCATTTTTCTTGTGCTTACCCCAGTTCTTGGACAACATTGCTTTACTCCCAGGGAACCAACAAAAGTGAGAGAGTCTATAGTCATATATTGCAGCTTGTAGTTCCTGAAGGAGATCAAGGGAACAGATCGTGGAATTAAGAGAAAGGACTTGCTATGAACCACAGTATTAAAGATATAGGAAATTACAATAAATCATTTTGGGGCTCAATTATAAGCGGATTTTTTTCTCCTATCTGGCCGTAGTACAGGCATGTGAAACAGCAACATATGGAGAACAACCACTACTTTCAGAAAAAAACTCTGAATTCAAAAAGCCTCTTTAAATCTAGAGCTTGTCCTGGGTGAAGATTAAAAATTACTGATGAATAGGTGTGACAAAATTGAATAATATCCACTGCTTTAGCGAATCATATTGATGGGGAAAAATTTAGGATATCAGTTCCTGAAAATGGTAAAAAATGCTTCAGAAGCACAGAATTAAATTTAAAATAAAATACTATATTTTGCTGATGACACTTCTGTTAAAATTTAGAGGCTGCGGTGAGGATCCAGCTTCTGGCAATCAGCAGACAGCTGTCTAAAAACTGTGTATTTGACTAGTGATGTCTGTCTCTCAGTATCAGTGAAAAGAAGGCTTCTGGAAGTGCTACCAATTTTAACTACTGATTTCTTCACAGAAGTGTCTTTCTCTACCTTTTTTTTTTCCTGTTTGATGTCTTTTCTGAAAACGTTCCATTTAATCACAAGTCTTTCCTGGTGGTGGAGTAGGCAAGTCACTCTCCACGATATTTGAAAAGTCATGGCAATCAGGTGAAATTCCAGGTGACTGAAAAATGGGAAACATTGTACTCATCTTTAAAAAACAGTAGGAAAGGTGACCCTGGGAACTACTGACCTGTCAGCCTCACCTGAACAGATCCTTGTAGAAGTTTTGCTAAGGCACATGGGGGACAGGGTTTTGATTCAAGACAGCCAGCACGGCTTTGCCAAGAAATTTGAGTTTGTTGGTCAGAGGGTGAAGGTGTTCCATTAGGTGAGAAAATTATGTTGCTCTGTTTAATATATCACCCTTTTCCCCTTCATTTTCAATGTAATTCTAGGGCACTAAGAGGTCAGGAAACACGCAAAATATGAGAAGTACTTATTTTGGCTGATAATTCATTAATTTGACAGGGCATAAACTTTTTCCTGCTTCTTCATTGCAATGATTCTTCTCCTTTGGTGATTTAAAAAAAAACCTTTCTATTTTAATGGTACTGATGATGATTATACTCTAACAGAAGGAGTGTCAGAAGCAAAAGTCTTTGGCTGATGTGGCAAATACATCACTGGCAAAAAATTCTAAGCAGAGCTGTTGATACATATATCACTATTTGGCCTTCTTTCCAACACCTGTCCAGAGATTAAGTAGAATGCAGTTTGTGCTTTGTCACTTACACTACGGATGACTTTGGCCTTAAAGTGTAGCTCAATAACCTTAAAATACACAGTAGATAAACACTGAATACCAGGCTATCAACAATTTTATTCCTAAATGGATTATGAGATGACAGGATGCCAATATGATAAGCAAGCCATCACTAAGGCTGGTTGTTTTATTTCCAAAGTAACAACTGGATGCAATTAAAAGCTATGCTTTTCTCTTCTGTCATGTCTGGTCAATTTTTTAGGTCTCAGTTGAGTAATAGTGCTTCTCGCACCTCATCTCCTAGGTAGCTATTAGAAGTATGCCACTTTCAATTGCCAGATGTTCCTGTCATCAGCCTGACCCTTCAAGAAAATTTAAAGCAAAACCTGTCTCTTGTGATTTCTTCATTTTCCTGTACAGTAGAAATGAGAGAGGGAGTGATGAGTAGTTTATGGGTCAGAACATATGAAGCATGTCAATTTACAACTACCACTTTCATTTGAAATTTGCAGCCTGTCTTGGAGGTGTTTGGTATGCCTTAGTAATTTCCCAAAACTTTGCATGGATGAATCTAAATTCTGCTCCAGCTCAGACTCTGTAGGAAAGGCTCATGTTTTAGTCCAGACACCCAGCCCAGCATCCTTTGTTTGTTGCCAGGGCTCCTTATTCTGTCAGAAAAGGAGGCAAGTGTGGTTACAGAGTGCTCCAGTCAGCAGCCCAACTTACTGCTCCTATTATGAGTTGTTTTGGACCATCAGTCTTTGCATTACAAACTTTTATCAGTGGGATAGGCTGCCCAGAGAAGTGATAGAATCACAAACCCTGGAAGTTTTCAAAAGGCATTTGGAGCTGGCTGTTGGGTATATGGTTTAGTGATGAACACAGTGGTGCTGGGTTAACGGGTGGATTCGAAGATCTAAGGTGCCTTTTCCAACCTTGATAATGATTCCGTGGGTCTATGTAGTGTAGAATTGACTGAAGTTAAAAATCTAACCCAATCTTCTGTTTAGCTGAGTGTTAATAAGTTCAAAAAAAATAAAAATCAGTGATAACCTGAATGTTCATTTATGTTACCCAGAGCCTCCCTGTTTCCCTCTCCCTCTTTTTCTAGCTACAATCTACCCTTCTTTCATATGTGGGTAAATGCCTTAAAAATGCATGTATATATATTTGTGGGTATGCATAAATTGCTATTTCCGTGTTTTTAGTGGATGTCGTCCCTGCCCATGGCAGGGAGGTTGGAACTAGATGATATTTAAGGTCGTTCCAATCCAAGCTGTTCTATGACTCTTATGAACAGTGTGTCTAGGCCCTTTGAAATCAGCAGATAGCCTGTCCTTAACTGTGCTATGTGTTTGGTCAGAATTCACTCGCAACGTTCTCATTGTTCTAAATAAGGAAACATTTCATTTTAGATATCCTGATTCAGTAATGGTTTCTAGGGTTGCGTGCACAAAACTGACACATTGTATTGCTTTCCAGAGGGACTTTTCTGATGATGTTATGAGATTTGCAATCCTATTTCTTGTCTAGCACTGAATAAATTAGCAGCTTTGGTTCATTAGACACTCTGGTGGTTCAGGTCTGCTTTCTTCATCCTCCAGGCTGTAGCTCTCAGATATGTTAATACCTCACATTAATTGGAGGTAGTTACTTCACAGCAAATTTTAGTTGATGGAGCACTCACAGCAGAACATGTACTCTCAGATATTTTAAAATATAGCTATAAAAAACAAAAAAAACCCAACTTTAGTTGCTCAGAAGCATATAATAGGTCTGAAAAAATCATTTGGAAAAGAGGAATTTTAAAGGGTGACTTAATTTGTGACATTTATACTGGATTTTGGAGTCTAGTTTTAAGAAGTTAGCTTATCTCATGGAGTAGCATAGACCAGGACTGGACATAGCCCAGAAATTTGGCCAGCCTCCATAACTATCAGAAATCTTGTGATATTTTTAGAGGAAGTTGCAAGAAAAGAGATATTGCCTGCTTTTAGTTACATGGCTTCACTCTTTGCCGTACAGCTTAATGCATGCACAGACACACACAGAGACATTTTGATTTCAGAAGATTTTACTGATAGAAAAAACAATTCCATTGAAATGTATTGCAAACCTTTATCAGTAATACTGGTTTTAAACATTTTAAAGGCCAGAGTAGATATGCTGGACTCAGGAAAAAGCCTTCCATGTAATATGGATCTTAATATAGAAGTGATAATCAAAACCTATACACGGTGCTCAAAATTGTGAAATATCCGTGTTTTTTAATTCTTATTTTCTGGTACAACAACAAACAATAAGGAAAATACTTGTAATTCAGCATATGACTTAGAAGAAGTCACATCAAAAGATAACAAAAGTCCTCCAGATAATGTGTTTAGTAGACTCAGGACTCAATGTGTGATTTTCTGTATTCTCAATTCTAAAATTAAGTACAAGGTAAAGAGAGGCTTTGCATGGTAATTTTACTTGCAGGTACATGCAGATACATGCTTTGTTTAGCCCAGTAAGAACAAGGTCACATAAAACTATTCCTTGTCTGGAAGGACTAAGTAATCTTAAGAAATGAGGAATTATGTTTTTAGGTTAAAAATACTCCTGCTTGTTTTTGAAATGAAAATCAAAAAGAAAGGTGATAGGCCTAAAATTGAACTTCTTGTGAGGGATGGAGTCCAAGGCATTTGGCTAGATCCACCACCACTTCTCTGTACCCACATTTATGATAGATTCGATAATGGTAAAATATGCGTAGCAGTTGTAGCTTGCTTCATGTGACATTCCTGTATTTATGTATATAAAATTATAGACATATAAACAAACACCGAGTGAATTTTATGTCCTTGAATTAGAGTTCTGGAAGAATCAACAGATCTTGAAACACCTTATAACAGGTATACACATGAGATGTAGAGATGAAGGGATGTTTTATATCCTGGCACTTCATGTCGTATTTGTGATTATGATTGTTTGCATGCTCAAAGTCTTGAAAGATTTTCTGACTAAAAGCTTGGAAAGTTCCCTATAAATTTCTAGAACACCAACATTGAACATAAACATTTAAAAAATATTTTCTTATCTGTGTCTGTGCTTAAGAAATTAAAAGAAATGAACAGATAATTTGTCATCTCAGTGCAAAGGTTTTTGTATTTGTGTGAGAGTGCCTATATTCCTTCCATAAAAAGAACAAAAAGGGATCTCTTGGGTTTTTTTTAGCTATGGGCAAAGGGTGAGTTGAGCAGGTGTTCAAATAGAGCAGTGGTGAGATGCAGAGAATTACCTCTTTATGGAACACAGTGGACATAAAAAAGAGTTTGGGCTATAGAAAGGGCAATGGATATTGTGTTGTACGTAGGATTTTATTATTTTCTTTCCTCCCTGCAGTATGTATTTACTGTCCGATTATTACCTTCAGGGCACCTAGCATATTGTGAGCAAATAAGAGTATGTGGCATTTTTGGAATAAATTTATATAGATATAAAAAGTGCTCAAGACTGCAAAATTGGACATTTTTCTTGCCTCAGAAAGGGACTTCCATAAAACCTCATAAACCATGAAAAGCAGAGAGTCAGCTTTCCTGGCATCCACAGTCCTTTTCTGCAGATAAAGACACTTCTTTCTAGTATGTAAATCTTCAGTACAAAACTGGCTTCAGATCTGCTAAATTTCTACCATCAAGTAACATATTGCTTTTCTTTTTGTAGTGGCTACTGCCAGACTGACAGCTAATTTCTTTTCTGCTGCAGATGTGCTGTTCTGGCTAGTTTCTGCAGTGATTTTCATTTGTTTTGGCACCTGCAAACTCATGACTCTCAATCTGGCCTTTTCCTAGAACATATGTTCTACAATTGAATAATGCATTAGTATAGATCTAGCTGACAATTACATTTTTGCTTCCTTTCTAATTTTGAGTGCAACATTATCAGTTTGGGATTTTTATTTAAATGTTTTAAAGCATGTGACTGCAATTTATAATGACGTCCTCTGAACATCTTCAGTTCAGGTTATCATCTTCTTTTAGTATGATTTTGTACAGATAAAACACAGATTAATATAGCTGATCATGTGATTAAGCATACAGCATATATATACTGCCATTGCTGCTTTTGTAGTTTTTAATTTTAATCCTGCCTCCTAATCCTCACTTTATCTGGCTTTTTATTATTACTATTTGATATTTTCCATGCATAACCACTTAAGAAAAGATTTTCTTAAAAAAAAAGGACTTCCCACATGTGTAAGAACATAAATACAAGTATTGCTACATCGCTGTAAAACCCAGGAAAATGTAAGAAATCCCTTTTCATACCCATGTTTTCATTAGCAAAGAAACATGGTTGTGCCATCTACCACCAGTGTCTATTACCAACTGGTAACAACCTACACAACATACTAAACAAAACTTAGACAGCTGAGGAATAGGAATTAAAAGAGCTGTTTTGGTGCTCTCAGTGCTCAGCTGCTGCTGAGGCTGATACAGTTGGTAGTGCTGCTAGTGACTGCTTCAGTTGATGAAGTAACATGATTTTTGTCATTCGTGCTTTCTTTGAGATTTGCATTCTTACTTTTGAGTGTGCATCTCCATGCCACTGTGGGAGCTCTCCCAGCCTGTGTCTTGCCCTGCTCTGTCCTGCACGCACTGCACCCCTCTGCCACCACACAGACCACCACAGGAACAAACTTGAACACTCAACAGTACATGATAAGGAGGTGCCAGGAGGTGTGATGGGGGACAGTCATGGTGGTTATACAACTGCAAAGCTCTTTGCCCCCCATCCCCCTGCCACGCTTGTCCTTTCCATAATCCTCATAAGTACCAGTTCCACAATGGAGATCCTTTGCAGGTGGTTTAAAACCACTAAAACTGACAGAAGATATAATTTCTGTTCATTGAAACACGATGTGATGTTCCAGAGTCACATTTTGAGACAGCATTTCATGGCAAAACTTCCATCACATAAATGACATTGTGTCCCTCTTTCTAGCACTGCAAGTCACTGCCTAACAGATGTTGAAATCTGCAGTAATTTTTGCGGTTATGAAACCGGTCACTACAGCTGGACAGATTTCTCCTAACACAATGCCTCACACTGGGACAATATTGAAGAGCAATTTTCACATGTGAAAGGAAAAGAGTGAAATAAATTTCCTCTGGCAAACAAGGTTTAGTCAACATATTTTAAAGGAGAGGGCCTCAGTATGACATAAAAAAAGCCCTGCATGGGCCTGTCACAGGAGCTGTCACTCGCTGCCAGTTACAGTTATTTCCAGGATTATGCAAGTGTTGATCCTGGAAATACATTATGAGGAGTAAAGGTGTCAACAGCTTCTCGTGTTTGGTCCTAGATATCACATGGACTTGTGCTGGCTATTTCTTCACTCCTTTAAGTACTGATGTTTGCTTATATCTACATGCCCAGCCAGACAAGTCAGGTCCCAAAAAGGAAAGGATCATGACTGGCTACTTCAGAAATACTCCTGCAGTAAATTCAGCTCTCCTTCATTCTTACCAAAGAGTGCTGAATTCTCCTTGTCATGCTTTAGCTGTTCAAAGATGCAAAGCAGCAAGACTGGCTGTATAATCTGAAATACTACAAAGTGATTCAATGGTTCTTGAAATTGCTCATGCTCTAACTAGTGTAACTTGTCACATCCTTAAGGAATTTATCAGGATTTTTTTTCATTGCTCTCCTTATTTTTCCAATTATCTGGAATCATCCTAACATCTAAAGACTCAGTCAGGATTAAGTCTGTAATGTGTTTTGCATTCTGTAAGGGCACAGAATAATCTGTGTATCTGACTATTTACACAATCTTAATGCCTCTTCCTAAAGATTGAATTCCTGACATGGAGCACTTTCTTTCTAAAAGTAAATATAAAATCCTAAGTAAATGTAACATCCTAGATCTTCTAATACAAAACATCTAAATTTCAAAATTTTGAAATTGTAAGACTGTATTGTATTTCTTCTCTTAAATATTTGGTGTCCATTTTGTGTGGCCTATTTTGTTTGTGTGTTTTCCCTTACCTACTTTGTTCCTGGAGCAAAGATTTTAGGGTTATTTATGGGGTTTTTTGAACATTTCAGATCATGTAAGACCTTCTTTTTATTTTCTCAATACAGCAACCATTGAATGAAGATTAAAAGCCTGTTTGTAGAACATATGGCACATCCTCCTTTTCTACTAGGCCAAGGAGAGGTATTCAAAGAAATGGAGGTAGGGAGGAGGGTGTCATGCTTGCTGCAGAGGGATCTGTAGGTCTCACATCCTCTTAGGCATTTGGCTATGGGTGGAGGATAAAAATGTCCTAATGTGAGGCTTCTGGTGGCTGTCATCTCAAATTAAAATGGAGAGGTGGTATCTTAAAATTGTAAAGCATCAGAAAAGGCCATGCTGCCACTGAGGAGCAGTGGGGTAGGACAGGACCCGACAGAGAACACCACGATCAAAGCTCGGTGTCGTGATTAGTAAAAGAGGCAGGACATTTCTTACAGGCACAAACTTCAATTTGAAATTCTATTTGTTGCCTGTCTTTATGTGAAGTAATGCTGCAGGACCTGATTTTGCAACTTTCAGAGCATGTCTCCATGCATGAGAGGGTGCAGATGGCTGTTGCTGGAATCGCAGAGGCTGAAGACAGCTCTTTTTACAGATCAGCTGAGGTTCAGAATGCTATTTGACAAGCAGCATTGTCCGTTTCAGAGAGATGATCTTCAAGAGTTCCAATGGACTACATATGCCACCATGTTATTGAAAAATGGCAAACTAAATTACCAGCAAGTTCATTTATTTGCATTTTTTCCAAAACTAAATCATGTTCATTTATTTATTTATAATTTCATTACATTTTTTTCTTTGTTTTTCCTACATACACAGCTATTATTTATTGCCTTTCCTCTTTAAAATAAAGAAGTATTTCCTTGATTACATTTAAGTCTCCATTTATCAATAAAACATAAATATATTCTTGACATTTTAATTTTATTTTTAGTGGGATATAGTTTATAGCTTTTTAAATTTATTCTTCTTGATCTTCTTCATCCTTCACCAACATGGTTTCACAGCGAATTTCAGAGTCTCTGTTGTGTATAGCTTTTAATGTGTTTGATTTTTCACATTTGTTATCTGTTTAGTTTATTTTTTTGCTTCTCAAATGTTTTATAGGCACTACACCAATGCTGATCCTGTATTTGTGTTGGCTTAAAAGTTCCATGTAATTTAAAATCCCGTTGGTAGATCTCTGGGAGGAGACTGCCTTGGGCTTTCACATCCAAGAAATGTAATCCACACTGCCTTTATGCAGGTTTACTATCTCAGTGATGTATGGCATCTGACAGAACTTCTTTGAAGAGCTGCTGAGAAATTTCTTGGATTTGGATACATGATGTAATTATAGCCTTGATTCACACGTGTGTCAGCATTTTTTCTTTTCATTCTGCCTCCAGTAGCTCAGACATCTTACCTGAAGCCATTGTCCATTGCTTTCTTAGGCATAAGTCCAAGACCTGCAGGGTCACTTCAAGGCTCAGACTCAGCCTGGATTTTCCCAAAGTGCAAGTGAACAAAGTGAGCTGTTCAAAGAAGCTGACTGAAGCTGTGAATCTTTTATTTTCCCAGAATCCAGAAGTCTTGTAAAGTCTAGGAGTGTCTAGATGTTTCTTTTGCTTGATACATTATAGTTAAACAGCAAAAAGGGAGTTGTTAATCACTCTCATGCTTCTGGCATGCCTTGAGCCATTTTCCATGGAGTGGCCTGATATGCAAACATGACCTTTTTTATTGAGCACTTGCAAATGTGGATTTCTTGGGTGTTTAGTGTTCCTTTCAGGACACCACAGTGCCCCTGCAAGTGCATGCATACAGGTAAAATGCCTAAAACCTGCTGCCAGTCCAAAACTTTTGATTTTAGAATACTTTGAATATTTTATCTTCGAAGTCTATGAGTAAAGCAGATGAAAACCAGCCATTTAACTTCAGATTTGTATCACTGACATAAAGCAGACATTATATCCTTAATTTTGCTAGATAATTATATATACAATATATTTATTTGTATTTTAAAAATATATATATATATTATAGCTATATATAATTATATATATGTAATAAGTAGTTCAGACTTATGTTTTTCTATTTATTGACTGCAATGTTCTCTGTTCACACTGCTGGGATTTACTGTCTTACTTCTCTTTCAG
This sequence comes from Melanocharis versteri, assembly GCA_013397845.1. NCBI lineage: Eukaryota > Metazoa > Chordata > Aves > Passeriformes > Melanocharitidae > Melanocharis > Melanocharis versteri. Next base: position 945,021 of record VZTG01001350.1, on the reverse strand, counting down.
AATAAGAGTTAAAATTGTTGAGGCCATAAAAAAAAGCTACATAAAAAGCCCCAAATCATCAGATTGGCAAATGCATTTCTAGTTCGGGTTTTCCTAAAATAAGAACAACATTCTTTGTACTGTCTCACCATATTCTTCCAGATATTCTCCATTAACTGAAAGAAAAAATAGTTCTCTCTTTTCTCTTTCTGTAAATAATTTTCACAGAAATACGTACTTGATATACAAGCCATGAAGAAGGTGTCTCTTTCCCTAGTTTTGAAGGTGTTTTAGACAATGCTGCAGCCCAGGAGCAGTTCTCAGGACTACATCTTTACTGGTGAAAAAAATGTTCCCAAACACTTCTCCCTGACCCTGCAACTCCATCATCCATACCAATAAATTGCTGGACTGGTCTCCAGAACAGTCTCAGCCATGACCAACAAGTTCCAGGCCTAAATTAGGGCTCAGCACAGGCCAGCAACTGCTCTCAGTGGGCAGTTTCGATATGGCCAACCATGAAGGGAAACAGAATCAAGTATGGGCAAGGATTATTCCATGCCAAGTACCAAGACATACTGGAGGCTATTTCTAATGAAAACCAGGCTTTTTCCCAAGATGTACTTTTTATTTCTATTTCAGGATATTAGTATTTTGCAAATGCTTCTTGCGGTTCTCTGATATCTAATCTATGATCTATGCTATGTCATGATGGTGCAATTGCCTGCAAGTCAACAAATAAAAAGCACATATTCTTACATACATGTCTCAGGTAACATGTTTTGAATAGCATCAGTGTAAATAATCCATGAATACAAACCAGGATATGAACGTTTGTTTCAGAAACATCTATGAAAATAGGGAGTGGCATCTTTTTCAGAAAAAGGGGCATTTGTGTTGCATGAAGCATGCAATACAGATTCTCATCTGTAGCACAGGACTCAATCTGCATGCTCACCCCATGTCTGTAGTGGCTCTTGAAAAAGCAGAGAACTCAAGCAAAAGCAAATCGTGTTGTTCTTCATGGTCTGTGACATTACTGCTATTTCTGTTCCACGAGCAATAAAAATAAGATGTCTTATTACTTGTCTTGATTTTTGCTTATCTTAATCTGACACCCAAGTAGGGAGTGACTAAAAATAAATAACTAAATATTTCATGGAGATTAAAGGCAAAATTGGAACACTGCTCATGATGTGGCATGAAGGAATTGCCAGAACAAGGCATTAAGTTTACAGCACTGGCTAGGATTCATATCAAAGTTGAAACTTTTCTAAATGTTATTTTCTACTCATCATATTATAGCAGTGATTTATGCACTGTAATTGTCACCCCTCTCTTACTCTCATCAGCAGAGCTGCAGCTGACATCAGGTCAAGCTCAAGTGTCACCATTGTTGCCTGTTACAATGCAAGACTCCAGTAGTCAGTAATCAGAAATAACGTTTATAGCAAAAGCCATTTCTGCTACGATAACCATGCTCCGGCCAGAAGTTCTCATCTGAGAAAGAAATAAAATATATATTATTTGGCAACAGGTCACATTTCACCTTGCTAGAAAGGGAAATCTTCATGAAAAGGAGAAATATGGGACATGGCGGATCCCCAGGGATTTATCTTTGAGGTAATGAGGAAATTGAATCCTTAACAGACATTTAATTAGTTATAAATGGGTAAGCTGGGAGGTGAACAGTCGTAACTCTTTACTGCTCTATTCCTCTAAGCCTGCAGAGCTAATACCATAGACCAGTTCCAAAGCTGATTGCTGAATTACTGACCTGGAAAGGAAGAAATAAATAACTAAATGTGCTGGAGTATAGATGGCTACACTGCCAACATGACATGTGCCAAGACATGGGAATGGAAACCCAAGAGCCAAACAGAAAAAGGAAAAAACACCAAACCAACTGAAAACCCCACCCCAAACAGAAAATAATGAACAAAAGCCCTCAGTGTTTTGAAATGTTAAGTGTGGCTCAACAGGAGAATCTAAAGATCTGGAATTCTGCAGAAAGGGAAATCAGTGTTGGAGTTAAGTTTCAAGATAGGTAGTGAGAAGCTGCTGTACAGACTAAGTAATGATCTGGTCTTCTTTTCAGCAAAAGTAGGTTGGAATTATTTTGGGAGACTAAAAGCAATGAAAATAATTACCTTATCTTCCATGTTACAAGTTACCCAGAAGGAGATTTGGTTTAAAAACTCTGACAAAGTACCCTTTAAGTGGATTAGCAGTTGTTCTACAGAACACAGGATATTTACACAAAACTTTTTAATCATAGCCATAGTTGCCTGTCCCCTTATCACAGACTAGACGTTTCATGTTTCAAATCAGAAGAGTTTTGCTTACATGGGCAATGTGTCAGAGTATTTGTGTTCAGCAGTAGAGGACATTGCTGTTATTTCATTGTGTTTTACACTAAGGTTTCCTGCTTCTGGATGTATAAGGCATCTCAGTGAGCATTGTTTCTTGCTGTTGGTAATGCCTTCTGCTACCTTTCCTTTTTTCCTTGCAGGATGGACTTGAATTTAATATCGTCTTTATTTCTTAACTGCACAGGACCACATTTTCTCAGCTGTTCTAGCTTCATGCTGCTACTGTACATGATGGAGGGCAAAGGAATATGTCTTCTCTCCTATCCCCCAGCAAATATTTGGGTTTTGCTTCTACTCCTGTGGCAGCAAATGGAGGAAATAGTCTGTGGTGTTTTCTGGTTGTGCAATGCAAATACATCAGGAAAGATCATTACTGCATTGTTCCTCAAGAGCTTTCTTTTGGCATAACTTTGTAATATGCTCCCATATGTACACCTGCAAGTAAAATTTGTTTTACGCACTAGTTATTTCTGTTCTATTTCTGTATTTCATTATTTCTAACACTCATGTTTGAACAACAAGAGACCAATTTTAGGCAATGTCCTAATTATATCCTTAAATATTTTTAATGGAATGAAACAACAGACTTTTTAGGGTGTCCAGCTACATTAGAAAGGATTCAGAAAGTTTCAAATAGTTACTTTATTGAAAACACATTTAGAAAGAGAAACCTCCTGGATTTTGACTGTTGAAAGCTAAATGATTTAGAAATTTTACTTTGACACAAGATTCCATTCAGAACCCAGTGTTGATCACCTAACAAAAAGTTTCTCTGGAACATGCCAGGTTGCAGACAATTTTACCCTGTAATAGCAAAATTTCTGAAATAATTATCTAACTTTAAGAACTAGAAAATAGAGCAGTGTTCAGCTCCAGTTGTCTACTATGTAGCATTTTCTATGTTTTGATTTCTTACCATTAAATTATTTGACACTTGTCTGAATCTAACATGAAAAAGAATCCTTAATCCAAATGAAGACACCAGAATATATAACAGTAATTTTATTGCCATGCAAAGATAAAAATTAAAATAAGATATCTTTTCCTAGTTTCCAGATTTTCTGTTGTGCCTTCTTACTTTATTCTCAGTGGAAATGGCAGGGTCTTTGCTAATGTATCATACAGACTCCTTGTTTTGACTCCTTCTCTAGTAATTTTTGCCAATATAGCCTGTTCTGCACCATCATTCTTTCTCTTATGCTATATTATCCTTGTCCTTTTGACTTTTATCCTTAAGCAATACATAACCTCACATTTCAAAATGCTTTGAGATGTCCTAGCTCTGTTTGTACTTAACTTCAAAATTCTGTACACTTAATGCAATAATGGCCCAGCGTGGATTCAAAGTTGCTCCCGAGTTCTTCAGTGTTCTGAACCTTTCCCATGTCAGAAATATTACTTTCTAATTCTGATTGACACGAGATTCTTTTACATCCTGATAAATAGTAACTTGTATTTGAGTATATATACTTTGTTACTTCCACTCTTGACCAACTAAAACATCTAGGACCCCAGTAATTCTGCTACTTGAAAAGGCTTGGTGAGTAAAAGTATGCACAGGGGAGTACGCGTTGCTCTCTTACTTGCTGTAGAAGGGATGTAGGTGTAAACGATAACTGTGAGACTTTTTAAATAGGAAAGAGGTGGTTTGCAAAAGAGCCAAATACAATAAATGTTGAGGCACCAATGCCGAGGTAGAAAATTTATGCAATGGAAAAAGGTATTTGGAAGATATTGTGGTTGAAGACCCTGTGGGAAAGAGAGACAGTTTTGTCCTCCAAGCTTCTCGGAGGAAATCCTGACAAATATTTCAAGTGAAACTTTTAACATAGTCTGCAGCTATTCCCCAAAGTCTTATATAAGCCTTACGAGGTTAGGTAAAGAATTAAGACTTATTCAACTCTTGCCAGTTATCATCTTGGGATAATTGATTCAGTGTGTGAACCAAGTTCATATCTCATCTTATCAATAGCTGAAGTTAATTCCAAGCTGTTTGGCCTTTCATGTGTCTCAAACACACAATCATTTAGTAGCTGCTACAACAGTTATCCATCAGTGCACAACCGTTTCATCCTCAGTAACAGAGATTACTGAAAAAGATGCCGTTCAACAGAAAGTGGATTTTTAAGGCACGTCAGCTTTCAATTGTTTGGAAAGAAGATGAGAATTGATACAGCAGCTGCAATGTTTAGCAAAGGTAGATCCAACATTCTCTTGCAAAATGTAAGAGAAACTATGTTGATAGATTTTTGTTGTTGACAAATAATTTAATATTGTGCTATTCATTTAATATCACAATATCCTTGAGAGGAAATTAATAACTTCAGTTGCTGAAGTTGCTTATTATGGACAGTAATAGGGAAGAACACAAATTTAAAATGATAAAAAAAAAGACGGCTTACAAATATATGTATTTTTATTAGACATATAGTAACTGGAAAATGTCACCTTTATATATGAGAAGCAACTGACAGTAACAGACATTTTATACTTTTTTTCCTAGCCTCATGATCTGTGATCTGGCTAATGCTTGCTATTTTGGAGGTAATTTTCATGTATCTTTTGATATGAATCTGGAACAAGCTGCTAACTATATTGAGCTTTTTAAAATCAGAACTGGACTAAAAAGCATTTTCTTTTTCTGTATGACATTCCACATCTTTAGATTTTTATCCAAACTAATTTCAGGACTTTATGTAAGAAAAAATGCGTTAGAAAAAATGCATTACCAAGAATGCTTCTATCACTAAATCTTGTGCTATTTATTTTTCTGGGGTTTGTTTTACTTAATTAATATTTTTTATAACCTCCCCATTTGTGCAAAACTCAGTATTCTGTAGTCTCTTAGAGTTCAGACGTGCAGATAGTTCCGCACAGGAATAAATATCTGTTTTGGCTGGCATGGGCTTCAGACGACCACAACATGATGAACTTCAGATATTCCATAAAACAGTGGTAAAACTCCCACTCACTTCAGAAGAGCTAAACCTTAGGCAATATGTACTTTTTCTACATGCAACTGCATTTGATAAGTTGAGGATCTGCGTCATGGGTGCTCGTCCTTGAAAGCTGAAGATGCTCAAGAAGAATGTATTTGGTCGTCAAGAAACCAGGTTGCTCCTAATTAAATCAAGCAGTTCCTTTATAACTGAACCCTTGTAAGTGTAATTTAATTGTAAATAACACATCAGTGACAAGACTTCGCATTTTAATCTACAGTAGTTTCCAGAAACCAGATGTCTTGATTTCCAGCTGGGATCTGAGTGATCAGGGCTCAGTCCCAGGATGTCACGAACAACCTCGGTGATATCACATGGTTCAATCTTTCTGTGGCTCACTTCTCAACATATAAATGTAATCAATAAAGATATTTCCATCTATTTCCTCTGCTGCCTGTTAACTCTGAAAGTCGGGCTTGGGGTCTGGGGGTGGGAAGTTTGTTGTTATTTTTCCTTTCTTTTTTAAATCTATTCCTCATTTTACTTAGGTAAATTGTAAAGAATAATGTAGCACTGTTGCAGATTGATGCCTCTGAATACTGCTCTACTCCATTATGCCAACATCAATGTGAATATGCTGCTAGGTTTCCTTTGGCATGTTGTTCTTCCTAAAGCTTAAAAGTTTGTTCATTACTCAGACCAGCTGTGGTTCAAAGATCCTCAACCTAAAGGTCCACAGGCTAGCAGAAGAATAACTGGCCAAGAAGAAAAAAGGAATAAAAATCTCTTAGCCTGTGTTTTTAAGAAATCCCAGGAAAGCATAACTTTTTTTTTTTTCTCAGAAAGGGTCACAATTCAATTTTATTCTTCAGTTAAAAAAACCACAGATATGTAAAAACATATTTCACAAAACTCTCATAAACAGTGATTTTCACGTAAGAAGAATGGAATTCTGCACAACAGTCTATGCATTAGTCTCCCTGGTTCTATGTACATAACATTTCTGGAATGAAGCATATATAGTAAAGCACACTGGTTGACATTTTCCATTTTGTGCAGATGAATTGAATTCTGAAGAAGCATTCAGGAGGTCTACAAGTCAAATCCTGCTGATCTAAACACTGGATATCTTTGAAAATTTCAGACATAATTCATAGAAGATAAGCAGTCAGGCATGAAAGATGAGAGAGAAAGGAACTAACATCTTTATGATAGAAACGCTGGATGCTTAACAAAGTGTCTCCTAATCACCAACTTTAGACGTAGACAAGTCAGCCCAGAGGATCAATGATTTTCATAAGGAATTTTCTGTCTGCCAGTGACCAGAATTCCCCATCTGTGCTTAAACTTGGAAATAGTTATCTAGTAATTGTTCATGCTTTGAATGAAGACATTACTGGGTAATAAAATCTTTATAAACATCACTTACTCACCCATAAAACAGACCAATGACCTAATGCTATAATTTACATTTTAAATCTAAAAATTTGAACAAAAAGTAGGTTTTTGTTTAGCATATGTTTAGCTTGGGTGGGCAGGTGGGGTCCAGTCTTGTTAAACCAAAAATACTATACCTTTGGGTTTTCTCAATAACAAGAAAAGCAGAACAGGGTATTAAGGACTGATTGATGAAAGTATTTGACATGAACTCATGCAGCGTAACTACTGCTTTTATCTCAGGACTGTGCTCCTCTGCAAAGAAAAGGCATTGTGTGAGTGAAGTTATAAATTGAGCATGAAAATGGTGCATTGGTTTTGCACTGGCTGCCTGCACATGGGTGAATATTTAACACACCCGGGTGGATTATGATTACTGCCCACTAATGCCATGTTTTATTTAGTGAAGGGATGCAGGAGTGATGCTGGAGAGCCATTTCCTTCTCAGTGGCTCTATGGATGCTCCTCTGGCTTCCCTTCCTCTCCCATTGTCTAAACAAGAGGTTCTTGTCTCCAACTTTTGTGCCTCCTGTACCTACAGTGAAAATACAAGGTGACACTGACTAAAATTCTGCTTCTGAATTTCAAAAAATTAAATCACTTGCAATAATATTTTCTTTTGGTTTAAATTGAACTGTTTAAACATATAACATTAATATTAGTTTCTTATCACTTACAAGCCAAATTCCTGCTTAATTTCTGCTGATGCAAGGTTAGACAGGAAAAAATAAGAATTACATGAGAAGGTCTTTTATCAGCAAAATGGAAAAATTACCTTCTTTCCAGAGAGATACTTTCATTATGATAAGGTGGAAGAAGAGGTAGCCATAGCAGACTAATAACACTTTACTAAAGCTTCCTTTCAATCTTTCTGGGTCCTCTTTCCCAAAGCTAAAGCTCCCATTTCTTTGTTCTTTTTAAAAAAATTTTATTATTATCATAATTATTATTATTATTACTACTACTACTACTACTACAACTACTACTACTGTTTGGGGGGGGAAGGGGTGTAGGGGGAGGAAGTGACTAATAAGAGAAATATTCTTTTTCCTAAATGTCATATCACCTGAAACACTGACTGTAGACAGGGGCAAGTTCAAGTGCCTGTTTTGTTTTCAGAGTTTTGATTCTGTAAGAAAGGACACATAATTCACAGTTGAATGGGGGCTTCCCCCAGCATCAAAATGTGTGTGTGTTAGGGAAGATGCAAGACCTTTTTAAGAATTTTAATTTCCCATATGTACAGAGTTTCTATTGTCAAACCCAAGTGCTTTAGCAGAGAAGAGGTAGGTCTATCTATCCATTCACAATATAGATAGATATGTAATATTTCCTTTGGAAGAACATCTTAAAACCTTTCATTCCAGAAAAATTGGAACTGAATTTTTCAAAAATATCTCACTAGAGATTCATAAACTCTCAAGCTGCAGGAGTCCAACAGATTAAAGCAGCTTAGGGTATCTTAACTTCAGCCTTCAAAGTTGTGGCAAAAGCAGAAGATTTTCAATTCTTCCTTCACAGTCCAGTGGAATTGATATATTCCTTTTCCAATATATTTTCTCACAGGAATGTCCTCAATTGTACATGCAAGAATTTAGAGCAAGTCAAGCACACTCCAGTCATCTTCTTCACAGCCAGAATCCTCCCAGATTTTGATATCCTTAAAATAGATACAACTCTACAAATAAATTCCCTTATGTCCACATCTTTGTCTTCCTCTCTTGTTTTATATATATCAGAAAAGCACCTGACATAAATTGACTCCTTGTGTATTTTAAATGAAAATTATCTACTATCAGTTTAGCAACAGTAAGAAAATAAACATTTAGAACCTGTCACCCTCTAGCAGTTCAGTGGCTGCATTTTTGTGTTGGAGTTCTCTAAAAAAGCAGAAGTTTATTGTGAAGTATTGGCTCAGTCTTGACACTTAAAAAAAATACTTAGTGCTAAATTAACTTATTCCTTTGCATGACAGTAGCATCTGGGGAGTTTTTTCTGTTTGTTAAGTACTAGAATGACTAGCTTGCCACTTCTGGAAAATGTTACTTTCAGGAAGAAAGGATTTACAAATAGGGAAAGAAAAATGTCAAAAATTACAGTACTATGAGCGTGACAGCTCCATCTGAGAGTCCTAATTGCCAGACACAGAAATGCTGGTTTGCAGACCACATCAAAACAAATGGGAAAATATCATTAAATATAGGTTTGGAACCCTCATTTTCCTCTATAATGTTGTAAATTTTTGCAAATCTCACAATGTGAGGTTGTCATGGATTGTAAGCAGAGATTGCTAGAGTAGGAACAGGTGGGTATAAATTCAAAAGAAAAATTAGAATTTCTTGCCTAACTAAATCTGTATGAATTTAGCAAATGCTAAGGGAAAGAAGAAATAATTAAAAGAAAAGTGCAATAAAATCTCTGTCTGCTGAATGTTTAGTGTCAGGCCCTGGACCCAGGCCCACTAGGACATGCTCTCTGCAGGCTGAGGCACACTGCTATAAGGTCCTTATCTCCTCTCTGGAATGTTTCTGGATTTTATCCAACCATATTTAATACCAAATTTGTAAAAAACCCAGGAAATTTTAGCCATGCATTTCTGAAAAATATATGTTTTCATTAAACATAAATTGGCTGTCCCTGGGCAAATGGGAAGATAAATATATGGATGACAACCAGTGGTCTGCATTGTTTATGCAGCAACATGGGATACTGCAAACCTGGCATTTTTGCTGTACAAAAACCCACAGTAGCTATTTAGGAATTGAAAGCAAAACAAACTAAATAGTAGAAGCAAATACTGAAGTTACTTTAGAGGCACAGAACTTAAAAGATAACAATAAAATGATAGAAGGAATATTATAGTGTAAATTTCTCCACTGTCCTGCAAAAAACAGGTCCACCTGCTTGTACTAATATACTCTGCCAGAGCAATGTAGATATCTTTACAGAAATAAAATCCTGAAATAAATGTCTCCCTCCTCCCCAAAGTGAGAAGCGTTTTCTTGCTCTCTTAGGCTGTGGTTCTGTTACTCAGGTTGTTATCCATGCAAAACACACACATAAGACACAGGAGATAAAAAACCTCACCTACCTGAAGGAGAGAACAGAGGCCCCTCAGATACAGACGCATCAGATGTCATTCTGTCTCTCTGTTTAGGCAACTAAACTTTACAGAGGGAAGCAGATCTAGATGAAGAACTTTGAGTATCTATGTGTGTATCTGTTGTGCACTCAGGATTATGGTCTGTGGACATCGAGCCTATAGATCAGCAGTGAGAGACACTCAGCTGATCAGCCAGGGCTTTCTGATTCACAGTGCCTTGACTTGCTCAGCACTCTGCTTGTTGATCCCCCTTGCAATCACCTGTCTCTTGTGGGAATGCTTACATGTAAACACCTGAAGATGACAACCCTCAATTTTGTACAGGAACTGCCCTTCTTTTCAGACCCCGCTGGATTCCTTTATTCTTGCCTTTCGTGCAAACTTCCAAGATTTGTGTACAGTCATGTAGCTGATGAGATTCTCAGCAATGGGCTGCTTTCAACTTTACAGTCGCAAGACAGAACGAGCGCAGTGTTGCCAGATTTGAAGGGAAAAGGATCTGACTGCTCTACAGTAAAACTCATCTATTGTACATATTGTTAAAGGGCCCCGCTGCTGTCATGCCATAGACAGTGGATTAGCTAATGAGACTGTCTGTGGGAGCAAAGAGCTGGTTCTCAACATGCGGCTGGTTTTATGGTCTATATGCAATAAATGCTCGTACTAATTCCAGCATGGTTTCCCAGAATACACAACCGCAATTTACACTTGGGGTCTCTAATATTATTATTTACTGATAAAATCTGGTAAAAACAGTTCACCTCCTTTTCCTAAACAATGACTTTCAGAATCTGAAATGGCCCTGAAAAGAATAAAATTAGAGGTTGGACATGAGTTATAAATGTGAGATCAGGACTGAACAGTGTAATCTGAATCACTTGCTTACCACTTTTCACACACTTTTTGTTGAAAACAACCATCTTGTGACTGCACAGGCTGGTTCAGTAACTCTGCTGTCATGAGTACAATTGTAAAATAAACACAAGAGACTAGAGGAGAGAGTGAGAGAATGAGGTTGCCAGCTGGAAGCCTTAGCAAAATGATATTTGATGACCTTAGGAACCATTCGGTACAATTGAACCCTGTCTATACTTGGCAAAATATTCACAATAAATGTAATTGACTGCTACTCTCTGAACTTTGGGGCTATATGGAACTGATCTGTCTATGAAGATTAGATGTTAAGTAATGTCTTTGCTTATGTGAGGTCTTTACTACTCTGTGGCTAGTGCGTAGGCTGCAGTATACTTTAGAAATATTTTGCATATTTTGTTATCAAGATTTTAGCTGGTATGGCTTATGGTGACATTTTCTTTCTCTACCCCCTCTCTTTTTTCTCCCTGTTCTTCTATATGACTTTTTTACGCATGTGCCTTTCATAGCAGATTGTTTCTCTGCGCTTTTTTAAGTCCTTGTCCTTTTTTTGTGTATATGTTCTGAAGTAAATTGGATGCACTTTTCTATCGGTGACTTCACAAAACACAGTCAACACCCTCTAGAAAAAAAGGTTCTTTTTCAAGTTTTCTCTGGATTAAGGCATTTCCAAAGGAGACATTAGGTGACAGACAAAAGGAACAAAAAATTAAAGCTTTCTGCATAAAATCCACTTCCAGTTATTGCAAAATATATACAAAATATTCCATGAAAGAATCCTGAAAATCAAACCAACAAAGTCAGTTTTCCTTCAGGTGTTGGAGATCTTCCTGTTAGCAAGCAGAGCAAACTGATAGCAATGCTTATGCATACATAGAGAAAAAGTCTCTGAGCAACTTGTTTTAGTGGAAGGTGTCCCTGTCCATGGCAGGAGGGGTGGAATTATCTGATCTTTAATGTTACTTCCAAGCCAAGCAATTTTATTATTCTAGGATATATTATTATATACTTATGTCTGTACATAAACACAGGATATTTTAGAAAAAGAGGCAGTCTACATCTAGCCTCTGGTCTTTGTATTGTAAGTATATGAGACAATCCATCAATATATTCCTGAAGGCTTTCAATCAAAGTTCTATCAAACTTTACGCTTAAATGCAATTCTAATTAATAGTGTAACTCAAAGGCTTAGCAGTATCTAAAAGAAACCCTGGACAATTAGCAATAAGATATGTTACAATAATTTTTTGCATGCATTAAAGATGGACACCTGATTATTTATATAAGCCAAAAAATTCCATACCTCTACTTGCCTCCATACCCAGGAACTCCCTCCCTCCCATGAGCAGTGAAACAAATCTTACTATATTTCATTTTGATAAAAACCCATTTCTTTTATTTTGGCTTCCTAAATAGTAAAATGACTTTTAATACAGTAATTTTCTAGACAAGGAATAAACTCCAGGAAAGGGACTGAGGTGTGCCTCCTATGAAGTGAAATGGCATAGAAACCAGTCTCACTTAGGCCTGAGCTCATCTCACCAACTGCATGGCCTTAACCCTGTGTCCCAGACAGACATCACACAGACCCACAGGATCTTATTTAACTGCTGAGAAGATGGAGTTCATCTCTGGAGACCAATTTAGATGGTGTGTGGGCTGCAAGTGCAAATCAAAAGGGTTTGTGACTGATGAGACTGAGAAAGAGAACTTCTCCTGCATCTGTACCAGCTGCAACTTTCCCAGGGCTGATGCTTTCCAGTTTCAGTAAATTGCATTGCTGTAACCAAAATGGAACACGGTGAAGAAATGAGTTATCATTGTTGGCGCTGAATCAGAGAAGACCGGATGCTATCCTAAAGCCAGTGGGAGATAGTAGCAAGCATTTCTTGCAAACCCTAAAATGTAAGAACATTATCAGTCATAAATCATCTACAATATTTCTCAGCACTTTGTCAGCTAAATATCTACAAAGTAGGTCACACAAATCCAAAGAAAATTCAGATTCATCAATTATCTAGCTAGTATCTTATTGATTTGTTTCTAAAACTTGTTCCCAAGAGTTTACTGAAACTGAGATGTTTATATTCATATTTTTTTTTCAATTTAATAAAAGAATTTCCCAGAACTTTTGACTTCCATCTTTGTCTTGGCAAAATTGCTCTAGTACCTCAAAGCTATTTTTAACTTCTATTGTATATGAGGTACTAATGCTAGGATGAGTTAGGGTCTTCATTTCAGAGCTAGAGATATCAAAATATATGTTCATTTTTTAGAGCTTTTCTATTCTCTGATGCCTTACTAACAACAAATACATCAGCATTCAGCCTCCTTTCAGCTGCCTAAGAGGAGGAGGTAAATCACTTAGACCACCTAGCTTCCAACTGCTCCTCCACAACGCAGCTCTCTGGTAGGACCTGTCTCCTCTTCACCAGCGACACCTTGGCAGCTACCTCTGGACATTTCAAATGGCACCAGGTGCCTTTGTTTGGGCAACTGCATCGAGTCCTTCCTGATACACTCATAGTTTACCAGAAAGTAAGATGTTTCTTCTAGGAATCTTTTATGATTGATCTTAAAATAACTCTTGGACAAATCATATTGCCCATCAGAGACAATAGCAAGGGACAGGGGGTGGGTGGGGGGCAGGGTGCACCTGAAGACCTGATTATCTTTTCTTGCTGCCACAATGATCTGATTTGCAAAGCACCGAGGACTAGGACAGTCTTTCAGTGGTATTTTTTTAGAATTCGTCTTCAATTTACCAACATATGACTTGTTTGAAAATGGCAAACCACGAGATTCACTTTGTCTCAAGTAATCTGCAGGCAGTCTTATACACCACAGGTATTGGAGCATGTTGGTATTGGGACTGACTCCAGTTTTTTTTCACATTATTTAGAAGAGTGTAAAGTCTTTAAAGTAGATCCCATATGTTCCAGTTCCTTTTAGGTTAATGTAATTCCAGTGATGCCAATGGAGCTGCCCCAACTCCTGCATCATGCACCCAGGTCCCCCAGATGTGGTTCTTGGTGATCGTCTCTACATTCCAGATCATTTCCAGCTACTGTATTACATAGTTCCTAAACATTTTTTTTAGAATTTATTTTAAGGCTTTTAAAATTAATGTAGTTTCACAAGTCTTAAAAATCTCTTCAAAACGGTAAAGATTTTGAGAAAGCTTAGACTTGCTGCTTAATCAGTGTCAGTCCTTTGCTTGTGTTGAATTTAACATGGCAGGTGTCTTATTGATTCTCTATTTACTCCATTACAGCCTTTTTTTAGAAGGAGATCAGTGCGTGAAAAATCTGGAGATGATGCTATAATATAACAAAATAACCATATGATGATGATAGAATTTAATTAAAAATATATGTGATTTTTTTCTAGTGACTCTTCAAATTATTCTTGTTATATTCTGTCTGCATTTTTGGTAAAGATGCAAATAAGTTCTTCTAAATCTATTAATATAATTTAATCAATCTGCACTTTAGAGTCCAAAAATTGTTTGGCTCTTGTATCCGTTGAATATCTTGGTCCTAATGATGAGGATATTCTCAGGACACTTCAAGTCTCTCGGCTGATGTCAGCCAATAGGCACATAGGTCAGCCAGAAAGCTGTTTGGGGATGTACAGAGAAAAAAGCAGAAATGGGGAAAAAAATAAACACAAAGAACACCATGGGTCATATGTCTTCCAGTTAAAGGAAGATTTCCCTATGGGAAAAAAAAAGGTTTAAGTACAAAAGTAATCATACTGTCTCTCTTGAGACCACTTTCATAGCAACAAATGTAACAAAGAGCTGTTGTGGCATTGGATTAAAATGCTTTTTTTCACCCAAGTAGTGGTTAACCAGTTCAAGCAATTATTCCAGTTTAGCCAGAGGCTCCAAGACAAGAAAGAGATAATTTGAAACACTCTTACTTACACCAAGCTGTTTACTACTCTTGCAGTTTCAGTTCTGAGCAAGATTTAAAGGAAAGGAAAACCAAGAGGCTTTCTTCAGTATGTTGGTTATTGCCTTTCCAAATCAGCTGTCTGTGTACAGAGCCAGTCTCTGTGTCACTTGTGGCCTCTCCTTGGCTTCTGGTCAGCGAGCTTAGGAATTGTTTGTTGTTTAATAGAGCCCTCAGAGATTATTCTTGGAGAGGGTTATTTCTGTAAACCAGAATATATTGACTGAAAATTCTTTTCCTAAGCCTTGCTAAAGGAGCAATTGGATGCACTCTTTCCCTACTAAATATTCGCTGGGAAACAGAAGACTGAATTTGAGGTCTACACCCCCACATTTTTTGTTTCTTATTCATCAATTTACCACAGTCAGGGACACTGTCTGGTGTCTATATAAAGACTTTTCATGTGAATCGATGCTGTCATCACAATATGAAGGTTGCTCCCTGTCTTGCAGGATTAGGTCAATGCTAGGGAGCAAATTTCTGTGTCAAAAACAGTAGCACTGGCAACTTAACAAGAATTTGTTTGAGACACTGCAAGGACATACGTATAAACATGAGTATTTACAATTGCTATATATTTATCTGGAAGTCAAACATTAGAAATTTTTTCTTTTTTGTCTAAGATAAAGATTTAGAGGAAATAACTTTAAAAAACATGATGAAAGTATTCTTTTTATTTGTTTCTTCCATGAAAGAACAAAAAGCCCTCAGACCCTGAGATATATAATGCAGAACAGGAAAAATAAACTGTTTGAGCCAAACTTAAACCTGCTTGCTTTATCTTTGGGATACAATTTTTAAAGAATTGCAATTTTCAAAATGCAAATTCTTAAAAATTAAAGACTGAAATGCCTTCGCAAATATCAATGCGAAGTTTTCTGAATTTTCCCCTTCTCTGACTGAATTTATTCTCCCAGAATAACTTAAAATTAAGGAAGCATTTCCATCTTTCAAATTTCATTTTTATAAGAAGCAACTTTATGCTGAAGAAAAAATTAAATGCCGGTATTGTTAATGTTAATCCACTGAATGAATAGCAGAGCCTTTTGACTTTATGTCTTACTCTCAAAGAATAAATGCAGGCAAGCTATTAGTATGATATTAATATTCATATTTATATCAATAATTTTGTTATTGAAATCTTATTAATTCTTGGCTCTTTAGTGAGCTGACAGCTTGAAAAAGAGCTGTATCTCTGTGTCTCCAACAGGACATAGCTGCAGAGCTGACCCTGAGCAAATCAGCTGGACATTGAAAATAGCACAACTGCATTAATTATTCAGTCCTTCTCACCTCCGAGTGTCTGTGGAACTGCTCCAGCACCACAGACACATCCAGTGTCCAAAATAGAGTTTTTCAGCACTGGTCAATTGTTTTTCACTGTGAAGATGCCAGTAAAATGCCTATGAGTCAAATGTTGCAGTTCTCAGCCTTACCCTTTGTGGATTCACCCCATAAGCTGTCATAATAAGTTGCCTTAAAGTTATGGTAAATTGTCCTAGTGAGTCCAGGGCGAGTCATGGTGGGGATAGACGAGTGAGTAAAATGATCGGAGTTCTTGTGAGGAATCAGGGCGAAGGATGAGGGAGAGTTTTTCAGTTCTTTATCCCAAGATATTGGGATATACATGGCATGAAACATGGCTTAGCAGAAGCATTGGAGACAGAATTAAAATTTCTAAAATTACTTAAAATTCTGAATCCAAACATATTTCAGTTGATCAGCTTTGTCTGAACTCACATACTAGGAAATACTCTTTTTATTTAGATATAATTTTGGGGGTTTTGATGATTTTAGCAGAAATGAAATAGTCACAGATAAAAATCAATATCAAGTATTCTTTTTAAAAAATGTATTCATCAAATGCATGGTCCATAGATCTTTAGCTGAATAATTTCCATGAACTGATTTTAAGCAATCAAATTTCATAATTTCGAAAGTACATCCTCTAAGTATGTCTAAGGAGGTTGGATTTTTACCTCTTATTTACATTTTCAGGCACTTATCTGATTGCTCTCAAATATCACAGCCTTCTCTTGTGAATGTAAATCCAAGATATACTTCAGTATCTGGCAGGACTTTTTGAGGGTGTTTGATTCTCAGTTTAATTAATAAAGCTTTATAATTCTGCACATCTTGCTCATCCATTCTATTTCTTTTTCTAAAATACACTGCATGAAATATTAATTTCAATTATTTGACCCAGCCTGAATTTGTCTTGAGTCCTGGAAAATGTTCAGCTGAAGTTACCAGAATGCCACAGAACATGCTGGAAAAAGAAAGCTTCTTTTCCCATAAATGTCAGCAAAGGCATTTCAGAATAACAAAACACACATGATTTAAGTATTCTGGGGTCTTATTTGTTCATATCGCTCAAAAGATGCCTTGGTTGCTTTATTTACAAAAATATACTGAAACCGCTGGGAAATAGGCATAAATACCTTCACAGGTCATGGAACAGAGGAAGTGATGCTGGATCAAAGGGATATGAACACTTTCCCTCAATTTCTCATCGGCTGAGACTATTTCATTCTTAAGGGTACTTACATTTCTTGGGCAGGGTATTGATTTCTTGTTTTTTAATGTTTGAGGACACACAGGATGTGTCCTAGTCCATTTTCACTAGTGTAGACATATCTGTAAAATCCAGGATTTAATATCATCTTGGTGGGGACTGGATCTGGCAGCAGCTGGAAAACCAAGCATTGTGAAGGAGTAAGGAACCTGAATGTCCAAGGACACTACTGCTGAAACTCCAATAGATCTTTGGGAAGCAAAGGAGCATGGAATCTCTGAGAGGTAAAGGAAGCTGGAGTGGTTAGAGAGAGCTACTCTTTTATTCCTTCCTCTCTTTTTGCCTATGAATCTTGTGGCCCCTTTAGTCAAGACAGAGGATATGAAAGTTAGAGAGGAACCTATTTGAGCTATGGGTTATTTGGAAAACAGCCCTTTTCCATGCTCAAGACTGAATCACTGAGAAGCCTAAAATGACAATTGCAAGCTGAAATCTGCCATCAAAAGCCATCCCTGAGCTTCCACGTCCTCATCATTGCTGTCTACCATGTGTTGTAGAGGGAGAAACATAGTAGTCTTGTTGGTGGCAAATGCTGAATAAACACAATCCTCTGCCAAGATAATCATTCCAGGTTTTCTTGCTTCATGGGATCCACCTCCTTTCAGCACCAGCTGTTCCTGTTGCCTCAATGGAGCAAGAAAGCTCCTTGTGTCATCTCAAGCTCATTTTTCGCAGGTTTCTTAGGTGGGGCTCCTGGGAGAGTTAAAACCAACACCTTGTTCACATAGATCACAGCATAAACCCTGAATTAGACCATACCTCCATGACAACAGTGTAGTATAAATATATTCTAATGATTTATCATGTTGGCCTCGATTATCCTTATGGGTCCCTTCCAACTCAGCTCATTCTGTGATTCTCTGATTCTGTATTTGCTTTTCCCTTCCATATAAATAAAGCTGAACATTTGGGAACCACACTCTGTCAATGTTAATATAAAATCCAGATGTCCATTTTGTCAGCCTACTGCCTTATACTGGATGCTTGAATGCTCTAATTTTCTGCCCAGTGGTGAGTTATTTAAGGGAAAAATATGTGTATGCATAAGAGTGTGTACAACACTGCAGCTGCTACAGCTAGTGCTCCAGGTTCAAGATATGCACAGATGAATGATTTCAAGTCCCAAGAATAAAAAATAACCAGCCGTTGGCATTGGTATTTCACAGAACTGTGAACATATCGACTTACATTATGCAAACAGGTGGTCATACATGAATATGCCACTGTTATTTGTTTTTAACCACCTGCATGGGGATTTACTTTCATGTTTCAGGGAGCACTGCTGCACTGAGATAAAAAAGTGTAGTCTTTGTAAACCTTACCTATTTTGCCAATCATCTCCCGACCTTGGGGCACATGTTTGCAACAGGATTAAAATTTCGTCAGATTGTCACATAGCCTACATTAGACCATTCCAAGCAAGAGTGAATTTTCTCTACGTGCTCTGTGCCGATGCTAAGTTGCACATTTTGTGAGTAAATTGCTAATATCTTTTCATGCCATAATCCAGTTCTGATGACCTTTATTTGGAAAGGCTAACATTGTTGATGGTTCAAATGACAATTTTTCTGCTGGATAGAAATGAAAGGCCTTTACCATGATGATTCTGAATGATTCCTTCTCAAGAATAAGGAATTTCTCTCAAGGGTGATGGCTGCACAGTAGCCACCAAGACCAGTGCCAGGAAGTACAACTTCTCTGCTGACTTGAAGATACCAACTATGGCAACTTAAAATTAACTTTGCATGACAGTTTATAAGGTGATCGTTCTGACATGTTGTTCTTGACACAAATGTGTCCTTCACACGGAATGTGCTAAGGAAAAGCTGCATACTGCAGTCGAATATTCCTCCACTGCTATTTGGAAGTGATGTTGAAGCAACTTGATCTCGGTCTCAGAGAAAATATTTATTCAGCAGTACACCATACGAGGAAAGTTATGCAATATCTTATATCTTAAGATATATTGTCAGCACTATGCCAAATTCTGATCTTAGATATGTGTGGAAAAACTCATATTTCATCAACTGAATTAGTCAAAACTCTCATTGAGAAAAGACAGTAGGCTTTAGCACATCAGTGTCAAAGAGATTTGCTCATATATATCTGAAGAGAGGAAGGAATTTGCAAATACAGAGCCAGATTGAAGATTTACCACTGATTTTTCTGGGCCTTGCTTCACACTGTAAAGTAATTTCAGGAGCAAATGACATGTACTTAGTAGTGACTGTGTAATGGAGAATACATCCACTGTTCTTATAAGCTTTTTTTCAAAAGTAGTTAAATTTTTTTTGCTTTCGTCACATAAAAAGTTTTCCTGAAAGAACTTTGTCAAAGTGCTACATAACTCTGAAGCTTTATCCACTCCCATTAAACCAATAGCATTGTTCTGGATTTCAGTCAGTGTTATTGAGTACACATTATGCCTTAAAAAGGCTATTCGCATGGGTAAAAGGAGTGGAAGTTTTCTCTTTTCTTTAGACATAGAATTGAAATTTTGGTTTTAAAAAGTAAGTAGCTTTCAGTAAAATTTTATTTAAAAATATTCCATAATCAATCTGAAGCATCTACAAGAAGAGATTATAAAGTTTGTTTCTAATAGAATCAAAAATATTGTTACAGGATTCTTTTTCTGGCTTTGCAAATGTGTACTTAATTTTCTGACAAGCAGCATTTGAAAACATCTGTTCTGTGACTGGATCTGCTATTTTTTTTAGAGCATATGCAAGAGTGGGAGAGAGCTGCATTAGAGAAGCTTAGAGTTTACCTTGTTATCTAATCAGCTCATTATTCAGCAGTAGTCAGAAAAGCAGCTCATATGTTGGAAAGAAACAGAAAAGAAAACAAAATAGGAATTATAAAACTTCTGCCACTGTACAGTGCTATGGAACTCTTACAGCTTGAATTACGACTGCATTTATGTTGCCTCCATTAAAAAGAGAATATAATAGCAGTGGAAAGAAGAGGAGGAGGTCAAAAATAGGAGGGCAAGAAGAATGAATAAAGGTTTGGAACAGCTTCTATGAAATAAATGAAGAAGGAACCTCTACTAAGCAAGACATAAAGGAAGGAATACATAGTTCATTAAAATAATAGGTGTGTAGAGCAGAGAATGATTGTTCCTGTCTTTGTCCTTCCTGCACACGCTGACGTTATCTTTAGCCTGGAGCTCTGGAAATATTACAAATTCAAATGGTTTAAAATATGAAATCTGAAAAAATATTGGGAAAAATCTGCAGTACTTAGATAAAAAAAAATTGCCTCTGAACAAAGACGTTTTGGCTCAGTATTCATGGAAATCATCCTTACATTCTGAACCTGCTTTTATCCCTTTTCTCAGATCTAACAGTTGCATAGGGGTTCTTCTATAGAAAAGCAAAATACAGGAAATAGTTTGATTTTGCCTGATACAAGATTTCGTATGTTCTCATTTGGAAACTACCATCCAATTGAAGTTGTGGCCTGCAAATATCAGTTGTCCAGAAGAGGGAAAAGGGCTGTGGTCTTCATGAGAAATGACAAAGTGCTAGACCACCATTGCGGTGTCAGTTTAGTTTAAAATGAAAAGTTAAAAGCACAAAAGAAGACAAGAATAAAATAGCACAGAAGGCTTGATAAGACAGACATACAAATCTTTATTTAAAAAATGGTATTTTAAAGGATAAAACGTTATCATGTTACTCCTCATTTTTCAGTCTCTGCAACAGGACTAAACAGTACATGTGGGATTATTGCATGTTTTACTCATAATTCATGGAGCAATAATGCTGTGTCCCAAGTTTGCAGTGCTTGCTGATTTCAGGAAAGATTACTTGTTTTAAAGACTGTCTGCTCAATGTTTGGGTCAGTGTGGCTGGCTGCCTTCTGTGCTGAGAGCACATGAACCACAAGCAAGGTACCACCCACAGCTACTCATAAATGCTTTTTAGCAAACATCATGGACTGGAGGCCTTGGATTGAGCTCTCAGTGCCCTGAGCAGGACAACTGCCATCACTTGAGTGGAAATTCCTGGGGGATTTAAATAGTCATGGGTTTTCCCAGCTGAGGCTTTAAGTGTCATCCCTGCTGGGACGGTTTTCAGAGGCCTGGAGATTGTTTCAGTTCCAGCAGGACTGTGTGAAGTAGTGCTGTGCATCACCTGGGGCAATCTGTGTGAGCAATGTGTCTGCTAGGAGCAGAATGGCTGCCAACCTCTCAGGTTTGACCCCTTCTAATACCTGATTGCCCACACACCTCAACAAATAACTTTGAAAAGCATTAGTTGAGATACATTTGCAAAAACAGTTACTCAGTTTTTCCAACTATAGAGATTAAAAGTACTATGAGAAAAATTAAAGCATGATTTTTGAGACAATCAAAAACTAGCATTTGTGTTTAGATTATTCCTTAGGTTTCCGAGTTAAATTAGTCCTTTCTTTTTCCAGGGTAACAGTTCTTGTGGCACTGTGATATCTACCAGGAAAAATTGTTCTCTCAATTTTGATTAAAAAACAGTGGTTAGTGAATTTTTCTCATCCCTTCATTGGTTATAAACTCAGTATAAATTTAGCCTTTTGACTCCAATTAGAGCTTTGAGATTTCTGGGGAACAGATGACATATTTACAGCTCAATATGTTTGTTTCATCCATCTGTTCTCCTCTGGCAGGTTGTAAATTACTAGGACACATGCTGCTTTGTGTACATCTTGCACAGAAAAGAACCGTGTGGGTAGGGTTTCCTGCTCTAATTGGTATTTAGGTTCTTCCATTGTGTGTAAGCTGTGCAGTAGTAACCTGTGGACAGTTTTTTGATCTTCCCTAAACACATTTATTTCTGTCCTCACTGAGGGTCACCTCAGCAGTGGAGAGTCACAGTACAAAGAGAACAAGCAGTTCAGACTGGAGCAAGGTCAGACACTGTTGGACTCAGAAAATCAGAAGGTCTCAAACAGTTTTAAAAGTGGGAGAAAGTAAAGAAAAAACCTGCTTAGACATAAAATGCATTTTGTGGCAGTGATATCTTCAGTAAATGATTCAGGGGGAAAATAAATTGTTAAGCTTGTAGAGATATTTCCAATCACAAACTCATTCTCTATAGGAATAGCACCAAGCCAAAAAAATATATCTTTTTCATCAAACCAAAATTTGTTTCATTGCAACATGTGTCACTTTGAAGTGCTGTAGTTTATGTGAACCCACTGCTGGAATCAATTTTCTTTGAGAATTCTCCATTTATCGTTTCTTTTACAAACTACAGTTACACTGCTGTCTCTGGTGGTGTGGACAGTCTGAAGTTTAAAAGCAAACCATAGGGAATAGAAGAGGTGTAGAATGATTGTGCTGTAATGCTGCTTCAACTGCAAAGTCTGAGAAGGCTAAAATATCAATGCAGGTTTTATGGAAATCAAACAAAAAGTAAAAGAATATATTAACCACAATAGGAAAGATTATTAAGGAGTCAAGGGATGATATTGTTGACAAGGCATTAAGCCAAACAATATTTGTCCAAAGCTGATAAGGGAAGAGGGTTAGAAATTAGAGAAGCTTAAGCAGATATTTATACAATTCTGCTTTGTACAAACAAGATCTCCAAGGACAGGACCATGGTTAGCATAACCCTATTATTAAAAAAAAGTGTTCTAGGGATTTACTTAGAAAGCATATATCAATGCATTTAGTCTCATATGGGACAAAAGTGTTTCATGAGATCAAATAAAGATACCCTTGGAAAAATCGACAGCCTGAGAACAGCCACATGTTCTCAGGAAGTGGAGATCATGCTTCAGCTGGTTGGAATTCCTGGCGGATATTATTACTGCAGAGGTGTGGGTTGATTTGCTAAAGTAACAAACAAAAAACACAGAATTTGCACCGTGGTTTTTCAGGTATTTTGATCATGTAAACATCCTAGAACTTTAAACTGGTGAGGATTAATGTTCTTTGATTCAAGGACAAGTGAAACTGGCTAATGAAATTCAAGTTGTTTCTTAAACTCCTTTGGATTAATGTTTTTAAACCACTATCAGACTTAAACTTTGCATTTAGAATTTCTCAGATATTGTAGGATTGGACACAACGAAAAAAAGTGCTCCTGAACACTCCCATTTCTGCAGTATGAAGACTAAGAGACGTGCAAAAGAAACAGGAAGCAAAAGGATCTTGGAAACATTTTAGAGTTTCTCTAAGCTGTATTCTGCCACCTGGGAGACTCAGCAAAGCACTGTGTGTCTCTAGTCCACTACAGAAATGGAACTTTAATTTCATTTGCTTGGTTTGTGGACATGGACAATGCTTAGTACAGGCTTAGCAATTCTTTGCAAGGCTCTTGTGTAAGTATGATTAAAGTTAGAATCACTTTAGGATTAATGGTTTTGTTTTTGGTTTAGTGCACCAAATTACAGCAGATGGGATCAACTGATTTCTTTTTGGCTGCCAGTGGAGAAATATACTCAGGAAAGATTATTAGATAAGCACACAGAGAGAAATCATCTTCAGAGAATACTGAAGGTACTCTTCCAAGAAGAATCACTTCAGGAACTGTAAACTTTGTAACTTGGATGACTGTTGAGATTTCATGATCGCCGTAAAATTCCCAGATTGCATAGATTAGACAGAAGAGTCAGTTAACAAAATGAACAGATGTCAAATGAAAGCTTTCCAACAGATCTTAAAGAAAGAGCTTTAACAATCAACTCAGATCAAGGCTAAATTATTTTGAGTGACATGGGATTACAATAACTCAAAGTAATAGCTAAATTCTCAAAATAAATATATCCCAATTTATTCCATAAAGTTCAAGAGCCCTGTATGTATTGAAAATACCAGATATTTTTACTGTAGGAGTGAAAAATGTATCTAATGGGAAGACTTTAACCTGTACACTTTAACAATTTCAGGTTTGAAATGAAAAAAATATACAAAAGGAAACCTGCAAATAGTGGTTGCATCTTCAGTATTTTTTAAACTCCTGCAGTGAAACCTCTATTCATAAGAGAAAATTAAGCCTGATGTTCTCATCTAAAGAAAATGTGGCAACACATCATAAAATCTCCCTTGCCTCTATATAAAAAATGAAATTTGAAATTTATGTTATAGCATAAAATAAAAGGGAATATTTAAGAAGAAGAAGATTTTTTTTTTCTCCTTCTCCAACTGCTATCAAGACATCACCATGAAAATTAATCCGATCTCTGTCTCACAGACTTTTGGGCTTCTTTGAATAAAGTGTCTCCCACATATCTCTGTCAAATGAGTACAAATCTCACCAGGAGAAACAAGTGGCTGTGAGAAGCAAGGAGAATTTTTGGTCTCTGATGGTGCAGACTGGGTTTGGTGTGTGCCAGCAGTGCTGAACGGGAGGAGCACTATCCCCAAGGCTTCAGTGGGGGTTTCAGATGAATGCTGCAGCTGCTGTGGAAGTGTCCTCCTCAGCACCAGTCTCAGTCTTGGTCATTGTGAAATCTCACTGAAGCTTGCTCCCACTGGAGAAGACACAAAATCAAGGGGTACATTCCTGTGTTCAATAGCTGCTTTTTCAGTTTTAGCATTGACATTGTGACTGCTAATCATTCTCATTTCCAATTGAGTCATTGAAATGTTCCCCAGATTTTTGGTTTAGCACTAAACTAGTTTTTTTGGCTTTGGATATGTTGAAATATCTAAGCTTGTTAGAAGTAGATGTTAGTCCAGATGGAATTGAAACCAGATTTCTGAGGCAAGGAGTCTAAAGTAACAAATTATTGACACTTTTCATTACTTCTACAGCAGTCTAAAATATTGGACAAATGACTAATATGAATTCACAGTTTAGATAGCTTTTGGAATAAAGGCAGGCCATGAATTCTTTATGGTCAAACATGATCTCTAATCACTCAAGTAACAGCTCTTTGCTTAAAACTGTAGATGTCATTTTTGGATTAGATTTTATTTTACAGGTTTTTTTGATGAGCAAAATTTGGATTATTTCTTGTGTTATATGAATTATCCTGCCTTACAATCTGACATCTATTGCTGTGGGGTGGGAATCTACAGAAAACTTGGCTTCAGTCATACTGCTCTAATGGCTTAATTGTTATTTAGGGCAGAAAATGTCAATGTCGACAGATCAAAGCCTTCTCAAAACTAAAATGAATTCCTTGGATACTCCAGAGGTTTGTATCCACATTGGATCATATTATCTACAAGTCTTGCAATAATCATTTTATGCCTGTCCATAAACACAGAGCAGATGCAGGTTTCCCCTTCTCTTAATGTCCTTATGTATCCAGCATGGGGAGAGGCTGGCTTAGCTGTGCAGTCCATTTACACAACTCTCAACGCCCAGCAGATTCCACTGCGTTCTATTCACCCATCCGAGGGCTGACCTTATGTTTGACCAAAACTGGTAAGAAATTCAGTGAACTATCTAGACCACACAGAACGCCACGACTCCGTTTTGTGGAATGGATCTCCTTTTTACGTTGAATGAAGGGGCAGATTTTTGTAAAGCTATAGAGATGCTTGTGCTTTCCTAACTATGAAAAATTTCATTTCCATGTGGGCTGCTTGATTGAAGGTGAGTTTGGAATCAAGCCAAAGGCAAAAACAAAAGAAGGCATACGGAAAGAAGGATTTCTTGCACCACCTGGAAGTGGAAAAGAATTCCTGCTACTTCTTATAGTTTGCCATGTCATTTTGAGTGTTTCAGGATGGTGAGTAAGAAGTTGACTGCCAGTTTATGGCTTACATAAATTTGGATAGTTTTCAAGTCCTGTGTTATCTTTGGAGGGCTTGAGACACACAGTGTTTTTCCTTTGGATGTTACTGAAAAACATACATAATCAAAAATACTCCATTTTCCCATTAAATTCTGTACAAGACATTTGGTCGCACTTGAAGTAAGGGATACTTCCTATTTTCAACTAATCTCTTCTTTCCTTATACAATTGTGTTTCTAGAAGAGCTTGAATATTACAGTGTTTCAGAGGAAGTAATTAGAAATATGCTTTCAGATACTTAATCATGCTTTTATATTACCTAATAGAGAGGGAAGTGCAGGAATTGCAAATTTTCCCACAATTTCCTTTTCAGAAAACCTATAATTATTGTTTCTTATTTATATTTAATTGTGGATTTCTTTAGGGAAATTTGGGGGTGGAAAGAGAGGAGTCTATAAAAAAAGTAGAATTTTTCCACCATAATGCCAAAATATGTGGATCTTTCATTGGAAACCCAAACACTTCATTCTGAGGTTTTCAGTGGCACCACAACTATTTCTAAGAAGAAATTCCCCTTCTCTGAATGTTTCTTTTTAATAGCAAACCTTCTGTGAAAAAACACATTTTGTAGAAATAGATCAGCATATTTTTGATATTTGGTTGTAGTGGAAAGGTTTTTGGGTTAAAATGTTCTTAAAACAGCTCAGTTAATGACATCATTCACCTCTTTAGACTTTGAAACCTTACTGAAAAAATCTAGTGTAAGTGTCAGATACATCAAGCCTTTATAGGCTAATATACTTCACGATATCATAGAAATTTTGTATGTAATTAACCAAGCCCTGTGAAGTATGAAAATATAAATTTCATCAAAAGAAGTATTTTGGAGAAAGCATATCAATGCAGGTCATTAGCATTCCAGGCGTTGACATCAACCAAACTGAACAACAATAAAGCTACCATAGCAAGGACTAAAGGAGATGGAGCAATATTTTTCAAAACTTTGTACAAAGCTCCATATGAACACAAAGAATAACCATGGATTATGCAGCCATACTATTCTTTTCACAGAAATCATTTGCACTACTAGTTACTAGAGATGGAAAAAAATAACATAGAAGTTTCAGCTGCAGGATATGAATCAATTTCTATTTTATGTCCTAGTTTATGTATATATGCTGAGTATTGCCAAACCAATAAACTATCAGTTCATAGAAGTTTAATTCCTGTACTTTTCTATAAGTAGTACGCTGCGCAGGAAAAAATAAGAAAATGCCTTACAAAACAAATTGAAATTCTGCTTATATGAGTTCTGACACTCAAGAATTAAAGAAAGCTAAGTGCTATTACTTCATTTTTTGCAGTTTGATAGGAAATAATTTTAGAGGAGTCACAACCTAAAAAATAAAGTTATTCATCTAAAGGATGAAGCAGTTAAGAAATAATTTAAGTTAGAAATATTTTGCACTGCCCTGAGAGAGAGTCTGTATATTCTGTCACGTGTATTTTCTGTACACAGAGACATGCACGGGAAATACTTTCACATGTAGGAGACTGCAGCCTGAATATGGGATTACTTATTGGAGGCCACCCACAACAGCACCAGGTTGAGGTAACTCTTCTACCAGCAATGATTCAGTTAACCTTTGATTAAACACAGGAATTTAAACTATGAAAAGGTCTGAAACCTGACACAGTCCTTTGACACTTCCATGTCTGTCATTAAAGATAATCCTGTGTTAGGTACTGATTTTTGAAAATGGAATTAAACTACTTTGGTTTTCAATCTTAACCCTTCCAATATTGCAAATGTAACCCTGCTGTGTTAGGAGACTTCCTGAATTACTGCTTCTCCTTTCAAGTCCCTGTGTTTGTGAAGGAGCTTTGCAGGGAGCATGAGGGCTGGTGAACACCACCTGGGCAGTTCTGTCACCAGCAAATGAAGTGACTGTCCAGGTTGTAGGAATCAGTGGACCACAAAACTGACCAGGACTTCAGAGTCTGATCACACCCCATTCTTCTTTCACTTTTTCACACCTCAGTGAGACAGCAAATCAGAAATACAAACAATATGTTTGTTATTTTTTTAATATTTTCTTTGTCTGAGAGTCACCAATGCTATACGACTATTTTTTACTTCATCTCTGAGCAGATTGTGCTCCATCTTTTCCCACTATTTCTAGTAGTTTGTGTGATGGAAACCCTGTGGTGATCTGAGAGGCCTGCACTCTCAGACAAACTTTTACACCTTTTTAATTGCTATGTTTTCTCCTCTTCCTCAACTCTGTTTATCCAAGTTACTAAGAATATCTCAGTGGGGATCTCTTAATATTTCCTCAGCCTGCTGGTTTTTTCGTGTCCAACATTAAACACAGGCAAGAAGTGACAGGTTCTCGTTTTTCAGCTGTTGTGTCTCACCTGGATATACAAAGTGAAATAAAGAAGTCTAAAATAAAATTAAGATGGAGCACAACTCAGCAGAAAATTTCCACTGGAAAATAGTGTGTGGTGTTCCAAAGTTCATAGGCTGTGAAATATGAGAAAGTCTTTGGGTTTATACTGTTTTTGAGAAATTGCCCATCAGTTTTTTGGATAGGCCATGCGCTGCAGCCAAAATGGAATAAGCAAGGTCCTGTCTGAGAATAGCCCAGGCACTGACTGCTCTGCAGAGACAACTCTTACACCCCTAATCACTAGCAATGCTGTTGGTGACAGGACGTCACCCCAGAAAAGGTCTGATCTTGGAATTATGGCAATTGTCCAACTTGAGTAAAGCAAAAACTGATCGACAACAGAAGACTTCTCTTGAAGCTAAGCAAGAATCTTGGCCAGACTGCACAGGCAGCAGTGCCCTCCTCAGCTCTTCTAAAGCCACTCAGATGCCCCTGGAGGCTGGAGTGCCCACCAGTCTTTCCAAGTCACTGACAAATTTATATGGCTTTCAGAGAGAGAACTTTTAATTTTTTCTTTTTCCTGAGAAGAAGCTTTTCAATCTGCCTTGTCAGCCTATACCCTCTTGCCAGTGTACATAGGATGTTCGTAGCCCCCAGCCACTCACAGCAAACCGAGAAAAAGAAAGAAGAGGCTTTGTGTTGTTTTCTTTTAGCTCCATGATATATAGGCATGAAGCCTGAAAAGGACCACTCGGTCCTTGACAAGCTTTCAAGTAGCACCCACTTAACTATCCCAGTAGTGCAGCTGCAGTTTACACGTATCTAGCTAAATTTCTGGTTCCTCTTCATAGGTGTCGTATGAAGGAACAGTAAAAAGGTTTCAAAATTATTAATTGCAACACCGCTGTTGAAAGGTTCTGTATAAATGGAGCCATTTTAGAAACATGCCTATATTATTATTTTAAAGCATTCCACATGCACTTTGTAGAAGGAAGAAAAAAAAGAAAAAAGAAGGACAACCTAGGGAAACTGCAGTTTAAAGCTGAGCAGTGCAAACAAGGAAAAATGACAAGAGTAGAAAAGACTCTCGTGGGGATGTGGCCTCTGCGGGAAAAGGAAGGCTAAATCTTACCCTTGTCAGTGAAGCTCATTTTACAGTAGCAAAGAGGGCATTTCATTTTGGCAGGGTCCTGCTGGCTGCTTATTAGAGCTGCTTATTGTGCAATCGTTTCCGATAACAATGTGCAGAGCACTATCTGGAGAAAAATACTTTGGGATGCACAGAGTAACCTGGTATTTCCTGGTGGAATACCAAGCTTATCCTTTCCATGACACTAATCTCATAATTCACTCACTGAGCAATAAAGATTTCTCTTACAAATTAGATCAGTTTGATAATCCATTCCATGTTTTGACATGCTTGGTGTGTTGCCACTCATGTTCTTTCCTGGATAGCAGTTTAATATGGTGATTTGTGATGCCAGCAGGAGGCTCAGACAGGTGCATGGATAAATGGAGTTTCTTCATATTCCCACTGAAAATGCAGAAATCTCATGGACTGCAAAATTTTTGTTTTCCCTGCATTGCTATTTTGTGTAAATCCTTGTTGAGTGTTGTTTCTAAAAAAGTGAATACAGAAAGAAATAATGCCAACTAGCATTCCTTGACGTCATTTTTGTGAAGAAAGAAAAATATTTGATTCTATTTTGGTTTGGTTTTATATACATTATGTTCCAGATTAAAGGCCACAAATTCAGTACCCATGATAGGTACTGAACCTGTCCCAAAGTTCTAGGAGCTAAAGACATCAAGAGACACAGTGCTAAAACCTGAAGAAAAGGTATGGCCAGGAGGCAGTTCTGTCCCCATTGAAGCAGTTTGGCTGTCCGTGCAGCATACAAGTGTTAGTACTTTGAAAAGTACATTGACTTTATTATCTAGCTTCCCTTTCCTCTAGTAGGAGTAGGACTGTTGGTCATGAGGACATTAATTTTCTCTTATTCACTAGGTGTGACATGCTCCAAAAGCGCTGGTTCCTAGATATGCTCCTCATAGGGTAGTCAACTGGAAAATATCTCATTTAAGAAATTGGTTGCATTAAGTAAAGATCTGGGTTCTCCACAATTGAGTAGCAGTGAGCTTTGTTATGAGTCAACAAACTGATCTGTAGAACCACATCTGCAAAACGTTTCAGCGTCTAACTTGTAAGTGGAAATGTCTATCTAGAAGCACGTGAAATAATGATGGTGTCTTGGGCCCCTTCAGGCTATGTAATAGTGATCCTTAGAACGGTTGTTTTTGTTAGCATGGGATGTGGTATCTGAGCTCCTTCATGGCCAGAGCTACATCTGACCCAAAGAAGACGGGAGGAAGGATATCGGTCTCATTTTCCATGGGTCTCCAAGCTTCCAGGTCACCTGCAGAGCAGATGGGAACTGAAGCACAGACCCAGGGCCCAACTGCAATGAAAAATGGCCTTTCAGCCATTAAAACACCATTCAAAATGCTGATTTTCTAAGCATACCTGTTCTGTAAACCTATGTTTCTTAACAGCCAAGGTTCTGAGGCTGAAATTTCCCTGCTTGTGTAACACAGTGCCAGCTCCTCTGTGCTGTTCCACAGGCACCATCAAACCTGCCTGTGGAGCTGGAGCACCTCTCGCGTAGCCGTGGAATGGTTGTTTGTCCATCGTGCTTATGTCCAGTGGGTAACCAAATTGCTTATGGTTTTCTTTCATTTGCATATATTTTTATTTGTTCAGAGATGCTAAATTGGCGGCCTTTGAAACTCAAAGTGGACAAGAAGGCACAAACAAATGGCTCTCTCCAGCTTTCTAAATATTGGTTTTCTTCTGGTTTCTGTAAGAAATGACACGAAATCCTGCTAATATCTAAGGTTATCTGTGGCCTTGTGACCTGTGGATCCTAACCTCAGTGCGACTCTGGTTTGAACACTAGAAAGTGAAAGGTCAGCGAAATGAGATAGCTTATGTATGGCAACAGGATTAGCAGTTTGGGCTGCTCTGAAGATATTAATTTGGACCATCCCATGGCAAATATCACTCAGGTGCACTTAAGGGGAGAAAAGGAATTTTTGAACTCTTGAAAAGACAAAGTATCTTTTGCATTGCCGAATATGACTCCAGAGTAAATAAAGGCACCGAAATGAGCTGATTAGTTGGGGAGTTAAAAATATAAAATTATAAGCATGTATTTTCATTTCCCAATTAATTAGTCCTCATTAATCAAAAACCCTATTGAAATATGATTCTTGGAGCATGAGATAAAACCTATGAGAGACCAATTAAAACATTCAGGATAACTCGTTATGCATAAATTGGTTAAAGTTAGATTCAAAGAAGAAATTGGATTTTTGCATTTACAGATGCTGAGAATTTGTCTTGAAGACTATTTTAATGTAGGTTTTTCAAATATAGATCAGTTCCCATCTTGAACTATGGCTTTCTTTTTTTTGCTTCTTCCTTACGCCTCTTGATGTGTGTGCTCTGCATACATAACTCTGGTCTAGTGAAAATGTAGTAACCACAATATGCATTTTTAGAACGGTTTTATGTTATTCCCCTTTCTCCATCACCTGTGGTTTTTTGAGCAACGTTTTACTCTGTACATATAGTTATTTTCTTTAGGGAAGGTCTACAATGCCATAAAACCAGTGTATTTTTGATCCATTTGCAATAAACTGAAATCAGTGGGATTTCAGTACTTTTAAAACTGAAAACATATACCTAAATATAGACTTCATTTTGACAGTTATGCTGGACATCCTGACCATTTTTATTTGTTCCTTCAGTTTCCTTTTCTTAGATCTCTCATTGCATGTTTAGCTGATTCTGGTGGTGAATTCATCTTTGGAAAAGCTTCTTTTCCAACCACAGGTGGCAGCAGACAGCAGAAACTTCAGGAATAAGGGCTTCTCAACATCTCTGAGTGAGCTGAGATGACAGGATAGCTTGCCTTGCTCAACGGGGAGTGTTTTTTATCATTTTCTCCCCACATCCAGTGGCTACTTAAACTATGTGTTTTATATATTTATACTATATCTAATTGCACTGAAAATATAAGCATTTTTGGTTTTTTACTCTCCGACTACTTGCATGTATAAAATCTTAAACTGAACAGGTTGGTCACCCTACAAATCTTTGTTTTCCAACATTTTATAAATATTTGCCCTGCATCTATTTTAGGTTATATCAAACTGGGGCAGTTTTTCTGATCTTTTTTCTGGGCTGTGGGGTAGCTCACACTGGCTGGAAAGGAGATTCAGCAGGTTCTGGTGTCACATGAATTTGCACAAGTCATTCAATCAAAAAGAAGCTGTGAGAGAGCTGTTGGTTCCTGCCTAAATCTCTGTTCATAAACCCAAACTCACAGTCACAGATGTAAATTTTCTATCTCTGCATTTTACATTGTTTCGGGTAAAACTGCTCTAGCTTATAAACTTATTTTTGCAAGACAAAGTCCGGTGTATTTATTACTGTCTTTTCCCAAAGCCTTGAACACTCCAGATGTATGCCACAGCTTTTGTAACATGCTAAAACCGAGGGACATTAGACACATATCCACCTGTGTGTTTAGAAAACTGTCTGCTCCTGTAGCAAAACTAGCACTGGTTCATTAATCTAATAAATAGAATAAATTAGTGGAAAAGCCTTTGGTTAATGCTGCTGTACTTCT
Source organism: Melanocharis versteri (assembly GCA_013397845.1). NCBI lineage: Eukaryota > Metazoa > Chordata > Aves > Passeriformes > Melanocharitidae > Melanocharis > Melanocharis versteri. The sequence continues at coordinate 912,024 of VZTG01001350.1, read as the reverse complement.
CAAAAATATTGATATGTATTTGCATCATCTTGGTCTGGTGACCAGGCATTCTAAAAGTCATCCCCTTCACTCCAGAAGGGCTGCTTTAAAGTGGGCAGCCCTTTAAAGGGCTTCTTCACAGCCTGCAGGGAGGTGTACAGAGATGTCATCCCGTGGGAGAAGCTGTCATGGTGGCTGCTGGGCCGTGCTTCCCTCTGGTATGGGACACGAAGGTATTCCAAAAAAAACAGGTAGGAGGGAAACAGGGGCTGGGGGGGGACTTGGTGACACCCCCACTACCTGGATGAAGGCACAGACAGCCCTGGGGTGGCCGGCCAGTGGGCAGCTGCTGCTCAGGGCACGGGGATTTGTGGGACCCAGGATCTGCACTGATGATGCTCCCAGGAGTTCCAGATTTCCTGGAAGGACTGAATGAAACTCCTCAAAAAGGACAGTGTTGATGCCTGGCTGTGTGATACTCCACGTGAAGGCAGAGCAGACAAGAACCACTGCATTAACTCAGGAGAATTTTGCCTGAGGGTTTTATGGATGAAACAGCACGAAGTGAAACTATCAAAGTAATTAAATAAGCATCTCTGCTTATTTATTAAACTAAAAGTGTTTAAATTAAAAGAAAAAAAAAAGAAAGGAAAGAAAAATTTCCTTCAAACGAAGAGGAGTAAAATGTATCCAGCAGTTCTGCTCCATTACTCAAAATAAAACAACCCAGTAGTTTGACAATGCTGAATGAGATCAGGTCCGAGATGTGTAGCTTCCTTCAGAGCAGATGATGATTCTGAATAAAAGTATTAGTGGGTTGCAAAAGGATGGAAACACACATCTTTTAGTGGAAGAGTAAATATTATCCAAAGCTGATTTGTCTACTGGTGGATTTGTGTCTCATGCTAAAAGCATGAACTTTTTCTCAGGCAGCATATTAGCAAAAATTCCTCTAAGGAGAACCTGCTTTTAAAGTATTGCTTTAGATTTTACTGGTGTACCTCCACTGCATTGTAAATAATAAATAAAAGCAGAAAGTAAAAGGGTGATACTATTCCTTTTAGGCTTTGGAAAATTAATGGGATACTAATGATTCTCTAATAAATATGTTAACAGATTCTTCTGCTGAATTATTTTTCATTTTTTTTCCTCATCCAGTGCTTTCATCTCTGCCATTTCTATATATTCTCTTTGTCAGACTGACTGCCTTCTTTTGCTGACCTTGCCCTCAACTTCCTAATCTGATTCCTTTGTATTCTTAATTTTCTTATTCTATAATACACACTTTTCTCACTCAAATCTTTCTTACCCACTTAAGTGTATCAAGATTCTCCATTTTTCCTTTACCTTGTTTGAGATTTCTTTCCCCCTGCATTTCCTGCTGTGGTGGAGAAGCTGCCTATGAGTTACTCTTCTGAAGTCCCTTTCGGGGCTGACCTGGCAAAGCATCCACTTCCTGTTTCAGTTGAAAGAAAGACCTCTGTGCGCCTTATTTTTCACTTCACGATCTTGCAGAACAAATGACAAGTGTCAAGAAATGTTCCTTCCCAACGGTTTAGCAGGGAGTGACTTTGCTCTCCCCACAGGTGGTGTTGTGATTGTGAACACAAGCACCTGCAGACCCTCTGTTAAATGTGGTGCTTGTCTCCTGTCACCACTTCCAGGCAGCAGACACTGCCAGCAGTTTAAAAGGAGCCATACGGGCACTATTAAAGTGGGAGGAAGGTGAGAAGCGTAAGAAGAGAAAGAAAATTTATGGTAACTCTTCAGAGCTCAGGATTCTTCCTGCCAAAACACAGGACTGGTGTTTAGGCCTTGATGTACGTTAATATATCATTTGGGGGTCATATTTATGGTATATATATCCATTCTTTAATGTTCTTTAATTGAACTCACTGGCTCTGAAAACTGCACTGGGCATTAGAAATTTTATCTAGTGGAAGAACAAAGTCTCTAATTTCACTAGATTTTGGATGAGCATAAGTTCTATTTCACCATCAGTACTTAGAAGTCACACAGCAGAATGCAATATTTTCTAAAGTATTTTTTTTCATTTTCACAGTGCTTTCTACACAGCTAACTCGACATAACCATAAGCAGCATGTCTTCTCAAAAATCCATACTAAATTGGTCCCTGTGCAGGAATTTTAAAAACGTACAGACAAACAAACCACTCAGAGAATATAAAAGAAATAATATCCATAGATTTCTGCTCATGTGAGCAAGAGCCAGGCAGAAGAGGTTTGGACACTCCTAGAGGACAAGGGAGTTCCCACAATGCGTGATAGTCATGGCACAGTAAATACGAAGCTGCTGTGTCTCACAGGTAATCCCTTCCTTTCAAAATCCCTTCCTTTCAACTCTTTGGGAAAGATCATTTTGATTGGCTGTGTCAAGTTTTCTTCGGACGTATGGATTTGTGTGTATATGTGTGTCTGTGCACACACCCCAGCTGAGAGTCAGGCAGCAGCAGCAGCAGCTCTATTCAGGGGTTAGTGCCTCTCTCCTCAAGCTGCCCAGCTCCTGTAAAAGCTGGTAGGCAGGAATGCTGCTCGGCACAACTGCAGCACAGTCTGGTTGTAAATTACGCTTGATTCTACCTAGAGAATTAAGCTCTTGTTGTGATTGCTATTTCAGTTTTGTTCTTCCCAGAGGAGAAGGGGAAACCGTGCCAATCCCAAACGCGATTATTCGAGGCATGGTCAGAGCTGTGGTTTGAGCTTTGAGTCTGCAGAGAAGAAAGTTGTTTTTATAGCTGGAAGGATTTTTAAAGGAACTTTGTCTTGGGACACAGTTGTACAAATGACTATAAATGTGGATGATTTACCTACTTAATAGGTCAGTACTGGACGCTAGGGCACTTAGGAAAGTGTGCATTTAAATAACATTTCCAGCCTCAAAAGATATTAAAAATTAAGGAACAAGATTCCTTGGAAAACACATTTATTAGTTTGTGAAAATTTTGTGTATTCTTGTTTTATAAATCAGGAAGAAATTATCTGTGAAGGGTAAATAGTGAAGTCACTATTACCACTGACCAATGACTATTTTTTTATTATCTGTCAAGGCAAGTAGCATTTTAATATAAATCAACTCCAAACCCAGCATTTTAATGAATTACAACTCTTCAATTTATGCAGAACATATTTGTTCAACTTTAGGAGCAAAATGTGCTTTTGTATATATAGTTCCTTACAGCTTTAATGTGGATTTGAAAAGCTGAGTTTCCCCAAAGGAACATAACAAACAAGGCAATTAAGAAAAAATTCCTGAGAAAATGAGGATAAATTGACTACAAAGAGAAGTTAAAACTGATCACTGTAGTGTTAAAAGGCATACAAATGGAGCAGAAGGAATTTCTGGCTAAGAGATCAGTGGAGATTTGTCACTGCCACACAACATGATTGAATGGATGATAGCAGAACACATCATAAGGCAAGGAAAACATCACATTTCAATTTGTACCTTTGCCTGTTGAATTAAAGAAATCTTTTATTTTAAAGATTGATAGGGAGTTGTATGATTTGAACCAAAGATAAGAAATATAGTCTCATGATTTTAATCAAGGAAATTCAATAAAAAATACTGAAGCATGTATATGAAAGGTTAGAAATAATAATTACTGGATAAACTTGAATTATAGTTATTCCCTTCCTACACTTTGTCTAAACTTATTAATATTTCTTACAAGGAGAGATAGTGGCCTATAAAATGTTATCAGCCTGCCACAGAAATTTATACTTAGAGCAAAGCAAATCACAGACTCCACAATCTTTTAAAATATTTTATTATAAAGGATAGGAAACCAAATCCACATTTTTTTCAAACCCAGATAAATAAACAGCAAATATGCTTTTAATTTTAAATGTGTTTTGCCTTTTGCAATAGGATCTGCAAAAATGACATTCTTAACTTGGAGACCTGCAAAACTCTATCTTTTGAGAATATGGTGGAAGGCAGATGGCATATTTTGCACATTAATGAAGACCATTTAAAAAAAAAACTGCTGGAAAGTGGGACAAAACATATCTGTGAAGAAAGTGCTGAGCAAAGAGTAGTTTGGTAACTTATTCAGCAGAAAACTTCAAATTAACCCTTAGTCAAGATTATTTCAAATATATATATAAATATATACAACTACACAAAAAAAGAAAAAAATCTTCCAACTTAAAATGAAACAAATATCAAATTGTAACAAAATCAGAGAACCCTTAGGGGCTGCAATAGCCCTCAATGGTAATATAACCTTGCAACCTTTAGGAAGAGGTGTTTAAAAATATCCAAGTATTTTTTTTCTATTCCATAGAAATAAACAGATAAACGAAAAAAAAAAAGGTGGAAAAAGTAAGGGGAAAAAAAGCAATTACTCTATTATCATTACCCTTTAAAAAAAATCAGATCATTGTTGTGCTTCATCTCAGGAACAGTTTAATGAATGGAACAAAGCAACAAAGAGATGAGCAAACACCTCATCACGTGCAGATTTGTGTGCCATGTTTGTCCCAATTTAATTGACGAGAATATTACTTATGATTTCAGCGCGAGCAGGGTAAACTTCATTTCATTTCTAGCAGAAGTAGAATTACTGCAAACTACTTTCCTAAATGGAATTGATTCATATGACTTAATCACTAAGGGCTGTAAATGGAGAGAGCCATAGGCCACCCATTACTTTATTGCTTGTTATTAGAAGACTTTTTTCTTTTCCAATAGCCCTACATTTCTGCAGCATTTTAATAGGACAAAATTACTTGTTAGCAACCTGTAAGCAATCATCTAAAGTTCTTTAATATTTATATCCTTTTGAGGCTTTTCACCCTTTGTGTGGATTCAGGGTTGCCTGTACAAAATAAAGGACTGTTGCAGGAAATATAAACATGATATTTACAAGTTCACAATTCTTTATTTTTTATACAGTTCTGATGAGTATTCTTTATCGTTGTAGCCTAAGCACTGTGTAGAACTGGCATGCTTCTGATATTCACAAAAATGTAATAAAAAAGTAAAATAATTAAGGATAAATTGCGCACATGCAAGGATACTGTAAAATTAATCCATTGCCTTAAGCTATGCATTTATGTAATTTTTTTATACTCTAACAGTTTACCTTCCTGTGTGTTTTTTGATGGAAAAGTTCCATGCAAAATCATGTATTTTCTCTTGGATAATATTTCACCTTCTTAAAACCTTCCATTAATTATTCTACATGACATTCAGACTGCCTTTAATGAAAGAAAGGAAAAACCTAAAAGCACAGCTACTTTTGTTATCACGCTATAAATCCTAGCTCAGGGATTACGCCAATTATCTGATTTACCTCTACAGAGCAACTGAAGAATTTATGCTTATTATCCTTATCATTATTCATATGTTTGACTCAGTTTATTTATTAGAAACCTGTCCTTAAAGTATTTAATGAAAAATAATATTTGCACAAATAATTTGACTCTGGGATTAACATAAATCCATCCACTATTCAAATTCAGTTCATTTAAGAAAAACAATATTTGGAGTGGTCACCTTGGATGGTTTAAGACAAGTTTTAATAAAAGTGTCTCTGTAATCCTTTTTCATGGGTATAATGTTGGCATTTCACTGCTGAATAACATTCTACTCAATAGACCATGGTTGATATGTTTCAGTTCTCCAAATTCTGATCCTGTTGCTGAATTAAAAAAAAAAAAAAAAGAAAAAGAAAAAGAAAAAGACATCCACAGACAAGCACCAAGTTTGGGCAGAATAGCCAAATCCAGTTCTTTGGAAAATCATTTCAGCCGCTTTCTTCTAAACCAAGCTCCCCCCAGTAATCAAAGTGTGGGGTGACTGTTGGGATGTGTTTGCAGGTTACAGAGTGATAGCGAAGCGACTTTGCATCATCCCTACGTGTTGCTTTCAAGAAGCTCTTCCCCTTTTACCCTCAGGCTGCGATAGTGTTGCTGCTGAGGGCAGTGCCAGCCTGGCTTCTCCTGGGACCCACTGTGGAATTCCTTTAAAAGTCCAGAGGCCGGATCATCATGGTGGTGGAGCGCAAGGAGTAGCTGGGGCCTTTGAAGTAATGCCACTTGATGCCATTGAGCTTTCCGTGGTTCTGTCCAGCTGCGTAGAACATCCCGTTGAGATTGGAGGGGCCACAGGCATCAAACCACCACCCTGAAACCATTAAGACAAAAACTTAAACTGCAAGTGCACTGCGTATTTTATACTGTTTTATAGGTTTAGCTGATTAGCAAATTCTGGTAAATAGCTCATAAATAGTGCTGGTGTGGTATTTTCGTATTTTTCTCTTTTCTGCTATTCTATAGTTAGCAGTGCTAGAGAATGCCCTGTATTTACAGAATTGCAAAAGTAATTATGTCCCAACCCATTCTAGTTTTATATGTAGTATGTGAAGTAAAAGCAAGAACATGAAAGACAAATAAACTGGTTTTTATATTTAGACAGTATTGCATTTTTCATTTAAACCTCAGAAAAAGGCTATAATTAAAAAGTATTTTGCATAGTTTCACTTATTAAGTTGTTTTGAGTATAAGCATGATTTGATTTTATTTACCAGACCTTTTCTGTTGCTTTAACTGTGTTTGTTCAACTGCTCAGTTACTTTTGCTCCCAGACTAGATGGTTTTAGCAACTGGATTATGAGAATTGTGGTGCAGTATTGCCCTATTTTAAATTGTTGCTTTAAGATGAAATTAATCAGTGAACTCTCTTGTTTATCTCTCCAAGATGTTTTCTTGGTAAGGTGAATTTTAGATTGCAATGGGAGTTAGAGTTTTAAGAAAAATTCCAAATAACATGAAACTTGGCAACTCCAAGACTACAGAACACAAACTGACAAAGATAAACTAGGTGACATGCTGAGTCTACTGAAAGTAATGGGAATTTTGCTGGATACCTTAATGGGAATAGAATTTTCTCTCCAACACCTTGCAGAGTATCTACGTATAGTTACAGAAAGATGCTTAGTTCAGACTGAGAAAAGCAGAATGAATTTCCAGACTGCAAAAAGTATCCCCAATGTCAAAAATGTATTAACTACTGCGGCTAGGAGTTCTGTTTGTCAGAAAGATTTCTGTTGGGGCTTTATTTCGTAAGGAGACCTATAATTTTGTGAATCTTTAGCACAGATTTTATGCATCTTTCCACGGAATATGGTTGTACTGAACTTTTGTGTCATGAGGCAAATAGGATCATAAAGATCAGGTGGTGACTTTTGCTTTTGATAGCGAAATGCTACTTTATTAAAAAAAAAAAAAGTTAATACAGCCTACACATCACAGCATTATAATCTTCCCAGGACCCTTTGTAAAGCATTTACTAATAGTATTGGTAGTGGCAAACTGATCATCCAGTGAGAGCATAGAAAATTCTGCAGGTGTCACTGTGGACTAGAAGGCAGAATTTAAAATTTTCAGTGTGTTTTCCACTCTGACTTCTGGAAAACGAATTAAACTGTGACAAACTCCTTTTAGACAATGTTCACTGTCCCAGGGAATCCTCCAATTCCATCATATTTAGTAGCTAGACTTTTATCTACCTATAATGAATGCATTAGATGAAAGTATTTTAATCTACAGTTTACTACTACTACAGATATGATATTGATTGTGTTTAGCCCTCAGAACTGGTATTTACTCTGTTCTGTGCATTCAGATCCACATAATTTATTCTTCTAGTCTCGTAATTCCTAAGATTTTAGAAAGTACTTAGTGGGGTTTTTTCAAGAAGTAACACTTCATAACGAAATCTTGAGGGACAAATTTATGCCAGATAAATTCTGACAATCTTCTATTTTGGTACAGCTGACCTCCCTTTGATTTCGATGTTATACCTGAGGGAGCAATAAGCAAGGAAAGGGAAAGCTGTACAGCTGATGTTTTACCGTAACCAGAGTATAATCTTGTAGAAACTTAAGATGAAGTTAAACAGAGAAATCCTAATCCTCGTTGTTCAAAGCTGGAACCCAGGTGCAGCTGGGTTCTGTTTATGGTGTTGGGATGAAGACATGGCAAGCTGACCTAGTTACCATTTCATTTTAAAGGAACAGGAATAGATGCAAAAATGGTCTCTTTTGGGGTGAAGGTTTTCAGCGATGCCATAAAAAATCAATGTAAAAAATGGAATAAGCCAAAGAAACACATACATTTATGAAGCATTTTTGAGGATTTGCTCCAAGCTCTCATAATAGATTTCTTCTAAATAAACACTTCTTTCAAAATGTGTTCTAATAAGCTTAATTTTTTCCTATTGTACTGTTCTTGTTAGTGAGAATGAATAAATGTTTTAGAGATTAATATTGCATTAAAACTTTGGGTTTACTTTCTCACTGTCTTTTTTTTTTTTAAGTGAGCTGGGTTCTTTTTTCTGTTTCGTTTCATGATGGCTTTTTTTCCTCCATATGGTTATTTCTCTCCATGCACCCCTGCAGTCCTCTGAAAGGTCTTCACTCCCTGTAGGGCCTCAGATTATTACAAGACTTTCTACTGCATGTCCCAACACCAAAACTCACATCTTTGAATGGATGCAAAGGAAATGGGTGGTTTTGGACAAATTGTATATTGAGGAAAAGAGGAATGCAAGCAGTGACTTTCTTGGTAGCTATGAGGAAGTGGGGGAATATAAACCAGAGGTTTCTGAATGATGTACCTGCAGCACTGCCATTGCAGAAAACACCAAATTAAGCAGCTCCAGGGCTGTGAGACAGTCTGACCCAAGGAAAGACATTCTGTAGCCAGATGTTGTCTTATTACCTGGAGTTCACAGAATTCTCTTATGAAGAATCTTGTTTATTTTTCTCGGCAAGGTAATGGCTTTCCCAAATAAGTATAAAGTCATCTTTGAACTGCAGTAAGATTTTAACTTTGGAGATAACTTTTGGCAATAATTTCCATGGGATATTTGAATCACACATGAAAATGATGAAGAGTGGGCATTGTAAGAAATAATAATAGAAGTAAGATTTTAAAGTGAAGTGGTAAAAAGAAGGCTTTCATGAGAAGGATAAGAGGGTTTTTACTTAGAAAGAGAGGTAGATTCTTCCAGCTGTTGTGATCACAAAGTCACTAATTATGTATTTGAACTGAGGGCCAATTCAATTTCGTAAGTTAGCCCACCTCTAATATTTTGTATAGTAGAAACAGCACTACCATCTCTGTATGTTATAAAAATCCCTAGGTCCTAAAATGTATTTTTCAGACAAAATATAATGAAAATAATGCATAGATAAGTTGTTTGAAAGTTCAGCTACACAAATAAAAATGAATCCTCACTGTAGTTGGCTGCTCTTCTGGAACAGTTAAAGTAGGCTCACATATTGTGTTTGGTTGTGCTTTGGTCTTTAATTCACATTGCTATAGGGGGAAGTTGTTAAATTTCATGTCAGCTATTTTCATTAATCAATGTATTTTTTATGCTTAAGCCTATCCCAGACAGCTGAGCTCCAGACTATACTATATCTATACTGTACTATATCTTTGTCTGCATATGAATGTATATTGAAATAATTTCAACAAATTCTCGCAAAAAATACCTAATAAAGGAGCATTGCTCAAATGAGTAAAAATAATAAAAGAAAAAAACCCACACGCATCTTTTATAATGGTTTTCTGGAGTGACAAGTATAATTTTTGCATGACAGATTCTTCTTTGTCAAAAGCAATATTAAAAAAGGGCTTTTGTATGCCAAAGCTAACACATTTGCTTTTTTGGCTTGTATAAATTGCAATTAAGCATGTATGCATGTAAAATTCTTTTTCAGTGACCTAATGCTCATCAATTCATGAGTGCACTGTAAGGCTGGTGTGCATTGGGAACTGTAATGATCACTCAGGTTTGATGGGAGGTTCTTAGTTCACGTTTACATTCTAAAGTAATAGGTATCTAAACACTGCACATTTGATGGCAGACCCTTTCCTCACACATCTCTGTTCTCCCTCTTGATGACACCGAATTTCTCCAAATGCAGCAAGATCAACGCAGGCGTTTCAATAAGATCCAAAGTATGTCTGAATGGTACATTTGTACGGATTTATGGAATAAATGGATTCTATGGAAAGCTAAAATTTACTTCTAGCCCTCTGGGTTTGTCCATAAAAATTTAGTGCATTTGGAACAAAGCTGATAAGAAAAATTTCGAATGCATAAATATTGAAGTAGTCCTCGATCAAAAGAAATAGGAATTTATTTTAGGAAATATTTCAATGTTACTGACATTCTGTACTTTAAAGATATTAGATGGCAATACTTAGGATCTGCTTGATTTTGCATTGGTAATTTCTCTGGATGAAGTTTTGGATGACACCAAACTATCAGTGGAGCCAAAGGACAGAGTCCAAAAGAGTGAATGTAACAGGAAAAATAGGATTGTTTAGTCACAATTTGAAAGACAGATTGCCAACAATTTCACATTAAAAAAAACCCTTACAAAGGAATGGAAAAGAATTGTCTCTATTCTTTCCAATTGTGGAGGATATGACAAGATGGAACACATTTAAATTATCATAGAATTAGTTAGTCAACATGCAAAGCTTTCTTACACTAAGTGTAGACAAACTCAGTAACAGATTTTAACATGAGAATGAACATCAATAGAAATCTTGAAGATGAACAGAAAGACAGAAGCAATTACATAGAGAAGAATCTGTCTTGGAAAGGGACTAAATGACCTCTGGAAGTAATTTTTATGTTCTTTTGTTTCTTAGAGTATTGGATTGACCAGACTACTACTTGACAATCTGAAGATTAAATTAGAACTTAGCTGTCAGGATATAAAATGAAAAGGCATTAGCTTTTCATATCAACTGGATAATGCAGTCCCTTTCACAGGGACTTTTTTATGAGGTAAAAATAACATGAAACTTGCAGGCTGGTGACTATGTTCTAATATATCAAAAGTTAGTCACTTCTGGAAGGTCTCCTAACACTGTATTACAGTCGCCCATACTTAACCCTGAAAAACATACTGATTTAGTAATGCTTTTGTTAAAAGTGCTGCATAGTCATAAGTCTAATTACATATTTCCAATATTTCTAGAAAAAAAACCAAATAGTATTCTAACCACTTCTTATTTGCATAGTGATTATATTTTTCATAAAAATATTTGGCAATAAAAATGATACTTCATTAATGGTGTTTTCTGAGCAATTTCTTTATGAAAGCAGGAATATGCATAAAACTTAAAAACTGGTGCTTTTTTATGTAATTAGGTGTATACCCAGGGGTTCAGGTTGGATACTTTTAAATGTATGGTGCCACCGTTTCTTTCAAATATTTTGTTTCAAGGAGAATATAAGAATAACTGTGGCTTTTCTGATTGCTGTGTATGGGCAGATTTCTATATTCAGTCAAGAACTTCCCTCGAAGTCATGACACAAATCCTCCATACTCTTCTTGCCAGAGATTCATAAAATACACCACTGGAGAAAAAAACAGTGAAACAACAGGCAATGAATGCAACACTTTTTGGAAGTCATTGAGCAGTCTCTGACTTAATAGATGGGAAATCTATTGAGGCTCAATATATATGTGTTAAAAAATTAGATATTTTTCTGACTCAGGAAGCCCCTGAGATTCAAAAGATACTGATAAAATACTCAAGGGATGTATAATTTATTTGCATTTTTCTTATGCCTGTACTGACTGGCGTCAGAGATAGGAGACTCCAGCTGGATGGACCTCTGATTCCAGTAAAATAAAACAAACAATTTATTTCAGTCATTTATGCTGCTTCAAACCTGGCAAGACATCTAGAAAGTGTCCTTGTCTGTTTGCCAAATTATTTCAGTGATCAGAAGTTTAGCAATAATCTTACTTCTCACCTGAAGCAAGGTAAATGCCTTTGTGAACACCTCAGACTGCAGCCAATGCCAGACAAAGAAAATCACTTTAAAACTCTTTCTCTATGAGCCAAGATTTCATAAGTCACTTTCCAGTGACTGAAAACAATTTCACAAACAATTCGGGGCTCAGCTGACAGGTGGTATCTGGCAGAACAGATGGGAATTTGGCCCAGGAATCTGATCCAGAGATGTTAAATGCTAAGGGCTGTATTGGAAATCCAAGCATTTTGAACTTCTACTCATGGGCTCATTCTGATAATGGTTTGTAGCATTTTTAGTGCTGTTTCTTGCAAAAAAATCTGTGTATGTAACTCATTGGGGCACTCTTCAAACTAAGGCTTGAAATAACGTGGAGATATATATATACAACCTTTTTTTTTTATTAGTTTACTGGCCTGAAATATTGAAAGAATGAAGAAATTATTTGAACGGATATGATTTTTCTCCCTTTAAAGTTTAACAAGCATGCTTAGTTTAAATTTTCCAAGGCATAAAAAAGCAGCTAAAACATTTAAATACAATGACAGTTTAGAGGGTTTAAGAACCCAGCTCATGCATGTAATTTTGAAGATATTCCCTAAAATCCATGTAAAGATAGAGCCAAGTAGCATAGCATTGCTCTTGAAAAGACAAGACATACACGCAATACACTGTTGGTGCTTCTGTATTATTCTCCCAGTATTTAATTTCTCATTCTAGGAAAGAGGGATGAGATATAGGAGGAGAGAGAATAATAGTTATGATATAGACCAAATAAAACTGACAACTAACAAGATCACAGAGAGAAATGTGTGTTTTCCTTACATTTTTATTTTCAGCCTTGATTATAACCATATCACAGTCTTGAGCTTTGGCTTATCTCAGCCTTTATTCCTGACATAAATATATTCAGTTCACCTCATAGAGATAACAGACTCACCCAAACTGTCAAGATAGCTAGAAACTTGCTGCAGATTTCATACCATTCATCACTAAAGAGCTCTCTGTGATGTTGCCAAAACTAACAGTCTGATATCTTTTTGTGGAAAAAAATAAAAAAGAGGTTTTCCAAAACCTATTATCATTGCTACTTTTCTAAATTATTCTTTGTCTGATACAAAACTGAAATATGCTCCCTAAAAAGATGTTTTGGTATTTAATTCAATTTCAAGGAATGAAAAAGTTGTTTCAAGGAGTAAAGCATACCAGAGTGTTTGAGGAGTATTCTAGCATGATTGAAGTCTTTCTTGAGGAACTACAAATTACAGTGCTGTACAGCCTGTCTCCAAAGGAACAGTACTCACAGTCTAGTCCAAAAGAGTAGACATCTATCTCCAAAGGCTAATTGCATCTCCTGTTACTGTGTGGTGATTTGCTATACTTGTGGTTTCCTCAGCCTTTGGTAATTCTCCCCTTTCCTCCCTATTAATTTCATTTGGTACCAGTATATTCCAATATGTGGTTTTGCTGTTGATTTACAGGACTGTTGCAGCAATAGATGTGAACTTTGTGGAATGGTTGTTCAACAGCTGACTGACCTTAGCAGGGCGTTGACCTGTCATAGAAGCCAGAGCAGGAAAATAAACAAACCCCTCAGCTCCCAGAAGGAGCTGTCTGGGAGCAGAGGTGTTTCCAGGCAGCTCAGATTCATGAATGAGTCTGCACTTCAGCACAGACACAACTCACACTCAGGAGCTTCTCACTAGACTCTGGCCTGCCCTGGAAGTAACACACTTTATTTTAGAGTGTTCTCTAAAGGGAAGGGTCAACAGTTTTAATTGAAATAAACTACTGACTTCTTATCCACTATCTGTCTCCAGATCTATCTGGTTATCTTCTATTTTTTTATAGAAATGAAAAGGTAGTGTCTGATCACCTGTCCACTGGAAGAAGTTTCCCATGATAACATCTAATATGATTTCACTAGAGGAAGTTAGAGGAGCTTGAAAACTTGGTTCCTTAAAAACTTTCCCAACTGGGTCACTTCCAACTGGAAAAAGAGAATGAGGAGTTGGGTTGTGCATTTGATATAAATTCTCAGTGATGGGAACCCATCTTCTTTCAGCAGATAATTACTTTAGAGGCTCATATGTGCCTGAATGTGGCCTAAGCTGGATTCAGTCAGAGTGCCAGTAACCACAAATAAAACAGGTTTAACAGTCTGATCCAAAATACTGAAAAATTTACATGCTATAGGATTTTTTCCAGGAAAGTTAGACATCAGTGAGAGAGAGTCTCCAAACAAGACCAGATGTGAAGATAAGAAAGAGCCTTTCTTCATCATATAGTCAACAAACCAAAGAATCCAAATTTAACCTCTCTGCTATAATGGCATTCTAGAGATAAAAATGACCTTGCCCATATAGGGACTAGGAATAAGTATAATTTACCACAGAAAGTTCTTACTCTTAGGAGCATTAGGAGTCGGAATGGAGAGATAATCTCAGATATTCATTCTCTGCACTGGAGGGAAGAAATATCAGTCATATACACTAGCTGGCAGTCAGATTGACTTGGGACTTTAAACCGTCCCAGTGTAACTTGTCTGCACTCTTTCTCGCCTCAACTCTTCTTTCTTTCCTTCGGTAGTTTGACTCAGCTCACAAAGGATATCAGATTAAACCTTCCAGATTTAAATAGGTCTAGTCTTTCACTGGTGAGTGAATTAGTCATTTAGTGTCTTTATGCATTATGCTCACCTAACAGAGAAAGTTTAACCATTATAATTACTTTAATAAGAGAATCACATCCCTAAGTGAAACAGATAATGTATTATAAGTCTAGACTCTGATTGTTTCTAAACTTTACCATCTAATATCTAATACCTAGCCATTTATTTCTTCTTTTTCTGGTTGATTCTCCAACTTCTCACAAACTTCTTCCCACCTTTTTAATCTTTAATATTTTTGTTTTTTATTTTGCCTTTCTTGTCTAAAAAAATTACACTAACTTATGCTTTCCTCTTTGGCATTGTTGCAACGGCTTCAGTGCAGAAGTATACTGACTGCATCTCTGGATAATCCTTTCTCTCCTGATAGGAATCTAGAGGTATTGGCATTATGACAATATGCGTACAGAAAAAAGTAGCAATAATAATCATAAAAGAAGTTTTCACTCAGGACTTACACATCCATGATACAACTTCATCCGCGGTTGCTTTAGGAAAACACAGTAGATTCCTATTCGTGTACCATATTTTCACAATTGTACTCACCTCCAGTCAACATGAGAGCACATTTACACATGCAGTTGTCATTGTCAGCATCTTTTGTACTGAATTCAGCACCATGCAAGATCAGGCTACTCTGTTTTCCAGCAGTTCCACTGTGACCTTTTAAATAAAGCCTGAAACAACAAGAAAAAAAAATCAGGGTCACCAAAATAAAAAGGAAAGATAAGAGATTCAGAATTTTCCACATCAGGTTGGCATTGTATGAAGTGCACTCGTGAATCTCTTGTGTTTTGTCTCAATCTCTTTGTTGTTTCAGGTGCGAAAAAGGGACATTTAGGGTTTTTCCGTGTATCTGTAGTAGCACATTGTCCTTGCTCCAGAGCAGAACTGAGCTCAAGGAATCTGAACCAGAAATACAACACAGTAGAGGGAGTGAGAGAGGAGGAGTGAGAAGAGATGCTCAGATATCTGGAATACATTGACAGAATAATTGAGTACTCGAGTAGCTGGTTTCTTTCCTGTGGCACAGAAACAGCAGCCCTAGTTATAAGGAGTCATGTTATTAATGCCTGGGCTTGAAAGAGGATTTTAGCAGTCTTAGAATTCTTAATTCCACCATTTACAGCACAAGCCAGCAACTCAGTTCTGCCAAAGATGTCTCTGAGTGACGAATGGAGAATAACTTAGAGTTCAAGCCACAAAAGTCTTCATAATTTGCAATTCTAAACCTCCCTTTTCTTAGGGAGTCTTTCAACTAGTTGAAACCACAACCGTGATCTAGGAGCTGGAGCTCAGCTGCCAGCAGCCAAATGTGGCAGCTGCAGGAATATTGAACAGAGGACCTCTGTCCCACCAAAGAAATGCTGGGTACTGGAAAGAGAGGAAAGGAAGAGGAAGAGGAAGAGGAAGAGGAAGAGGAAGAGGAAGAGGAAGAGGAAGAGGAAGAGGAAGGTATCCTTTGTCATTGTAGCTTCATATGCAAGAAGGAAGAGACAGGATCTCAGTGTCAGCTGGAGAAGTTTAGAGCCACAAGCCTTACATCTCAGGAGCAAGTCCTGCCGCTGGAGCAATTAAGAGCAATTAAGAGGGGAAGACACATCCCTCCCTTGTCTCACTGAATCTACAGGCTAGGAATAAACCAGCCACAGGGCTAACCAAGAATATGATTTGGTAAATAGTGGGATAGACTTCTCCACTGAAGAGAAAGTGAGATACACCTGTTCTGTTTCTTCTAGGGTTATCGAAGAGGGGCAAATTTATCTTTTAAGTATCAAATATAAGACACATAAGGAGTCACAAGAGCAGAAGCAGGACATAAGCAGGAGAGATGTCTGCTTCTCTCTGTGAATTACACCTGGGAGTGCAATCCTAGAAAATGCTTTCCCAACTTCTCCCACAGATAGAGAGAATAAGGAGAGCAGATGGGATTCACTGACTCTCACTGCCTCTCTGTTGTTGTATTTTTATCTAGTTACTTTGCATGAATAAAAGAGTAAATGCCTTTGCCAGAGTGTCATTCATCCATTTGTTTAGATGGAAGGCAGATACTTTGCTGCAGTGTTCACAGCATTAACAGCAGGAGTAGAGAACACCCCTAACCCTTTCTAGCCTACAGTAGTAGCAGTAGTTGTAGTAGCAGTAGTACTACCGTAGTTAAGCCACTGGCATTTTTTCTGAGATGAGGAGAGTCTCTCCCTCAGACTGAGATTTAAATAAAACCCCGTTCTCCCACAAAACTTTGGAGCTGAATCCTGCTTATGAGAGCAAAGGTACCATATGGCAGCTTTCCTTAATCAAGTGCATGGCTGCTGTTTTTCGTTGCTTTAGTTTCGGGGTTTTTTTTTGTCTTGCATGCATCTGTGGGCGGATATTAGGTCGAAACAAAGCCAATTGGATTAAGCTTGTCACAGAAACTCATTACAGAAAAGCCTTGTAAGGATATCCAATGAGGTTACTCAAAATGTGAAGGCATAGAACCAAAACTTAGCAACCTACAGAGTTTCACACTTGTAGACTGACTTAAACTTCTCTTAATTTTCAGTGAAATTCTTCCTATATGTCCTTTGTTCACCTTTAAAAATGGAGACAGTAGATGCTAAGCATTAATATTTTAAAATAAAATAAAAAATTAAAAAAAGGAATTGTCAGGTTTATCCTTTTAAAGTAGTTACATTGCCTACCTTAATTTGATTTTAATTTTGGATGTTACCTGGTGGAGGCTGATGATTAAATACCTTTGGACTCAATCCTTAGAGCAAATTTTTTATATATAGATAGATAACTACACACACATAAACATACAAAACTTTTTGGATTCAATACAAATATCACGCGTAGTCAAATACCTTCCAATTGCACAAAAATAGATAAGCTCAAGGGTAAGCCTCAATAAAAGACTGTGAAAATCCTTTGTAGTTTAACAAGGAACAACCTAGGAACAGGAATTCAGGAAGGTCATTGCATTATGCTATTGCCCAATCATGGTAGAAATTAGCCTGTAATGACCATGTTAATCTATCAAAGGATGTTTGTTTTAGACAAGATTAATCTAAGATCTGTCTTTGCACACGTCCATTTCTTTGTTTCACACAAATGAAAGTCTGGAATTGATCCCATCTTCATTCATTGGACTTTTGCCTTGTGTTTTGGGCTGTGCCTAATATTTTGCAGAACAAAATAAACTTCCCTGAAATTGTGTTGATAGAAAAACTATTTTGTCACATGATATCTATGATCTGAGTTTAAATGGCTGTACATCCTCATTATATCAGCCACACCAAAGATCACAGAAGTCTCATAAAGTCAGTATAAAAAGCAGATTCTGTTTACTTAAATAAGAAAGACAAGGTTAGCCAGACCTTTTTATTAGAAATCAACACTATAAAACTCACTTAGCCCAATTAAAAAAAAAAAAAAAAGTACAATCTAAGAAAATATAAAACATAAAGAAATAAATATTACTTGGTATTCAATGTTTTCCCCAAAGGGTGAGGGCATTAGGATTATTTACAAGCTCTTTGCTTTCCCTGATATTTTACAAACATTCTACTCATCACAGATTTAGATCTTGCCAGTTATATTTGACTATCCCTCAACACAATTTGTCTAGTAGGTCTCCAGTGACTTTAAAAGAATAAAGTTTAACTTGGCTTTGAACTCTAGCGTGCTTATTGTACTGCAGCCATGTGCAGATGAACCACAGGGTGAAACAGTAATTCTCTTTCTTCAGGCTTTTCTCCCTGAATTGGCATTGCCCAACAGCCAGGAAAAAATGACACCACAAAGTTGGCATTACTTTACACCAAAATCAGATCTCAATCAAAACCCAGAATTGGTTCTGAAGCAATCAGTTCTCATTCTGAGCTTCAGTTCAAGCCGTACAGGTCCAAGCAAGTCTGGTGTGAGACAGCAAGTCTGCACAGCAGTAGGACAGCTGAGGAGCTCATTAGCTCTCAGGAGCAGTAGACATCTTACTGCTTCGACTTAGTTATTCAGTATTCTCAGATCCAGATTGGTAGGGTTGAACCTTTAAAATAAACTTCAAATAACATCTAGGACACAATTTCCCTTCCTTAGAAAAAAAATGGTGATTCGGGGTATAGTTCCTCTTGGTTGTTCTTGGAGATAAAGGAAAGGAAGCTATGAATAAAAAGCAACTCAGTACTGGTTAAAAGTCAAAGAACATTTTTAGGACTACATCTCCAGTCTTTCCACTTGCTCACAGCCAGGAAATTCTGATCAGAGAAAGAAGGGAAAATGCTGCTCAGATTTACACAAATAGGCAGGAAAAGTAAATTGGTGCTCATATAAGCAAGAACAAATCTTTACTTTATCTGCATACAATGGAATTGAAAAGCAACAAATAAGCAATAGCAAGTAAATGATGAGTAAATAGGAGTAAGAGAAATACTGCATTTGTATACAAAATTTTGAGGATTTCTGATAAGTTTTTTATGAAATTCTAAATTCACTATGAGGAAGAGAGCAGCACTCATTTAAAAACTAGCAACTTTCATAGTTCATGTTCTTAAGAAGAAACAGCCCATTTTTAAAATATTGCAACTGTTACCTCTTATCTAGCATTGATGTTAGAAACATTCTGTATTTTTTTCTGGTGATATTATAGCAATGGCAGCTTGGGAGCTCACTTCTCAGATGGTGAGGGAGAACTCTTAAGCATGTTTTGCTTTTCATCATTCTTACTGCATGACACAACTTGACTATCTGCAGCCCCTTGAAACAAAAGTAAGGTATACTGTGTGCAAAGAGTAAATCTAAAAATATTACATAAATAACAGCAGGGCAGCCCGAAAAGACATTTTAAATTTGCATAAGAAATTTTTGCTTTTGCAGTGATTAGATGACCTCAAATTCTTTCAAATAGATACAGCTTAACTGTCTTCATACCATGCTTAAAGAGTTTAACAGATAAACCTGGGATAATTCTAAATAAATAACAAAAACAAAAAAATTAAAATGGTACAGTTCTGCAACATACAGCTGTGAAAATTGCAACATACAGAATGAGATATAAAAATCCTAAAAAATAAATGCAATCATAAATCCATGTGAAAAAGTTGCATGCTGAATATCACTACAAGTGTAGGAAATAGTTTCTGATGCAATGCTTACATATCAAGCATCTAACTTTAGACTTTGTATTTATTTATTTATTTTTACTACAACGGGTGAGAGTTCAGTAGAACTCCCAGAATTTAATATTAGCTAGTTTTTTCTCTATTTTTTTTTCTGTTGGAATTGCTAGACATCACTCAGTCCCTTATTTATAGCAGTCTCTCAATGAAACAGCTAAGAGGGCGTATCCAGCTTTGCTGGTAATACTTACTTTGTCTGTAAACAAACAAACAAGATAATCGCTTACTGCAAACATTAACAACCATCATTAAGAGATGTAGAGAACCATCTCAACTAACTCAGTGTGCATCTCTTGAATATCCTATGAATTAAGAGCAAATTTCACCATTGCCACAGTACTAAAAATTTGACAGAATGCCATGACTGGAATTCATAAACATGAGTAATGGCTTAATATCCTTAACAATTAAATAGAGAGAACCAGGAGTTTTGAAGTAGGATTTAAAAGATTCAGCATGATAAATGGAGAGGAACACATCAAAGCTTGCCTTTGGGAAGTACTTTAAAGGGATGCCTCCAAATTCCCACCTCCGTTTTGTCTCTGCAGCCTAAAATGTCCTTTCTCCAGCCTGCTCATTCCACATGGCAGGAGGGAATCTCAGATTTCGATCCCTTCTCAAAGGAGAGGTTGTTAATTTTGATGGAAATGGTCATGGAAAAAAAATAGTTGCATGGGGATCAGAATCTTGTACCCAGACTTTCCTTTCCTGAGCTCTCTCCTCACTGGATTTTTATTTTTTCCTAACTTTGACAGGAATGGAGGGCACCTACATCTCAGTCCTTCTAACCTGATGGTCATCACTTAGGTATGTCCTGCATGTTAGGCATGTGAAAGGTGTCTTTGTTTTTAAAACCCATGTGACTGACATTACTTTGCCCTCTAGTTTAGAACTGTTTGAGTTTGATGAAGGATTTAACTTACATCTTCCATCTGGTTCACAGCTGCATCTAAATTTTAGATAGCTTCAGTTTGTGAAACAAAACCCACTTGTAAAGATGATGAAGTTGGTAGAGTTTCATGAAATGCTGTGTTGGTCAAGTAATTCCATTCATAATGAAATTTAGGTGATTAAGTCCCTTGTGAACCAAAGCCCACTGGGCTGCAATCATTTAGGTAGACCCAGCATGAGATTATACTTAAGATACTCTTAAGTCTACGCATAAATTGTAATAATACTAAATAAGAAATAAAAGTAAACAAAACAACCTAAACCATCCTCAAAAACAGACAGCAGCTTCATTTTAAGCTCAGGTTTGGGGGTTGTTTTCCCTTAAAAATGCTTTGATTAATTATTTGGGAATCAAAACTCCTTTGTATCAATTAATAAGGCATAATGTCTGCATTAAATATTGTTAGTTTCTTGGAAAGCTTGCCAATGCGCCTTTTCCTGAACATATTGCAAAATCTCACCAAGTCTTCCAATGGTAACAGTTGTCCATGAAGAGCAAAAGTACCTCTGTAATAAAGACATCTTACATATATTCAATGATAGATAACATGTTGTGAACAGGAGAGAAAAAATTCTAAATAATCACTCTAGAGAAATACTGCTGTCACTCAGGTTGAAATGAAAATATCTGCCAAAAGCCAGCTAAACATGGAACTAAATATAATGCGTAACTATCTGGGAATCCTAACTCTGGTATTTTACCTATATACCCTAACTTTTAAATCTTATTGCACTCCCACTAAAGGATAAAGAGAAACATCCCTTGTGCACGTTAATTTTTAAAATCAGTGGAAAGATCACCTCTTGATCACTGCCTGTCTTTGAACGAATAACTGATGTAGAACTACCGAAGAGAAGCAGAAAGGGAATGTCACGGTGTCTGATTGGAGAAAACCAGAAATATCAACCATAAAACCTAAGAATACTGATTTTTTCCCACTTCTATCTTTAGTACAAACTTGAGAATCAGTGTACATTGTAAATTCATGGACTTTTTATTTAACTTTATTATATTCCTAATAGAGTTTGTAACTGCAAACAGTAGGCATTATGGCTCTGCAAAATGTAGAAAACCTGAATAATGCAATAAGTAACTCTGACAACTTGAAGAGATTTTTAATTTGGCTCTTAATATTCTTGCTGCCTGCACATGAAAATAATTTCCTTCTATATTTGCTTTAGAAAAGTGTAAGACAAAATAACCTCTGAATTTCTCCTCAGTTGCTCTGTAGCAATGACTCACTGCTGTAATTATTGTCTGGCATCACTGCCGCTCCTTTCCCATTCTCCTGTTGAGACAAGTGAAATATGCCAGCCAACAAAATATTAATTCAATATATCCAGAGTAGGAACATATATCTTCCAATTTTAAAGATAAAATCTTAATATAAAATACAGCTATAAATGAATATGATCAGTTTCCCTTTGGAGTTGTCCCAGTACAACCTATCTAAGGGATAACAAACGCTATATAGTAGAGGGATCCTTCCCTGGAATTGCACACTCCTAACAGAAAAACTTGTTTTCTCTCTAAGAGCCCATGGTAATTTTAGCTTGTGTTTGAACTACACATCTGACAGGTCAAAGGAGAAAAATATGTTATTCTGGACAGTGAACAAGCAAACAACCCAGCCATGAATAAGAAACATATCTACACATCACAGCAAAATATAAAATAGTGTAGTAAGCCTGGATGTTGTACTGATTGTGAGTTTTTACATATAATGCAACAAATTTGCTTTTTCTATATTAAATTTTATTAATAATTGAGTAAAGCACTATACTTATTGAGTAAAAGTATACTGGGTAGGGATAATTAAAAGACATCAGGATCTACTTTCAAAGAAATTTTTCCTAACATACAGCACACGGCCTGTCACACTGCTGTGTGCAGACAAATGGTGCTTTGTCACGGTTTACAAAAAGGGTTTAAAAATATGTTTATTCTGGACAGTGAACAGGCAAACATATGCTTCTATTACTTGAAAAACATGCTACAGAAGCTGCAGAAAGTCGCTGTGGCAGTGTGAGCTGCTAGGTCTGCAGCTGATGTCAGTAACATAGTGGTGATGGAGAGGAAACATACGGTAACACTGAGTTTTACTGCTAACAGGAACAGAAACATATTTAAGGCTACTATCACAATGATGTGTTGAACAGAAATAATTCCCTCTACTCTAATCTCTCACCAAACACAGCACAGAAGAGATACATTAATCTGCTACTACCATTTTCTGTTAAAACTATTTTTCAACACAATACATATTAAAACAAAATCACCCGCCAATGTTTTTTCTCATGGAAATCTGAAATGAAACTTTTCAGTTACTAGATTTATTACATTTTTTATTAAACAAAAGTTAAAATCTTGTTATAGAAAAAGAATTTCATTCTCTCACCAGCTATATAAATGCTAAGGTTTCCTGTTGCTGCAGAAACTACCACTTTTGTCCTGAGTCATGGCTCTATAAAATATAAAACTAATTTATAAAATATAGGGGCTGAATTAATTTCAAGCTTGAAATAACTAGAGATGATCGATGTTTTAAGCAGATATATAAACACTGAACTATGCTAAATGATAATGAAAATTATTTTTATATCATTGAAGATTGATTAACTTCTTAAAAAATAAAATACAAAATTAGAAGTTATCTGAACTTTTTCCCAGCACATGGACAAAGCCAAGGTTAGAGAAATTTGCTTAATTCAAAATATAACCTAAAATAAAAAAAATATTTTTCTCCCTACTCAGACATACTTCCTGGGTTTGGCTGAAGCCAACAGCAGAAATGCCAAAACTGATTCTTAAGGGATTTTTTCGGCACAGAAATACAAGGACTCTACAGAGAAAGTAATATTTTAAAAGTTTTTAAGGCTTATATAAGTAATCAGACCTTCTGATGCTTATCTTTACTGAGTTGCTGAAGCTTGTGATGTTTGTATATCTTTATTTAAGGATCTTTTTTACAGACATTGAAGTTAGTGGAAAAGTTCAGTGAACATTTGTTGGAAATTTGATTTATCTTTAAATTGATTAATCATGTTTGAAAATCCAGTAAAAGAGGCCCACACAGCTACAGTAAAATTTAAACTTAATACTTCTTCCAAAATATGCTTGGAAGTTCCAAAATCTCATAAATACAGTTTGTTGAAATCCATGCAGATATATTGTAATAGTGGATTTCATAAATCTATGCTTTAGTTGTACTGAGGGTGACATTAATTATACACTGTCATCCACATAGGTTATACATTATCCTAATTAACTGTTTTAGATAAAATGGAAATAGAAAACTTCATGTATCAGCATGCTGTTCATGCTTACTTTTACCCTGATGGCTACCGTAGAGATACTGGGTATTTGTTACCACGCAGTGTCATTGAGAAATATCATTTACAGGCCACAGTAAAATATTTATCACACAGTTCGCTTAATTGAAAGACATTAATCATAAGTAACCATAAAAGTTACAAATTTCATAGATAGACTTATGTTAAAAATTTATATTAATCTTACTTAGATAAGATGGTATTTGGAAATTAGTGTGTCTAAAGAGTGTATAGTCAATGTAGGTTGGGGGGAGGGGTGCAAGAGTTTTGATTTGGGTTTTTTGTAGACTTTTTGGTTGCTTTTTTTTCTTTATAAAGAGCGTGCTGGAATTATGCCTGAAATTAGCAATAGCTGTGGTCTGAGAATATTAATTACCCTAAGCCCATCTTTACTGATCAATTATATTAATTAAAACTTTTCCATGTTGTTGTATTCAATTAGAAGAAGAAATCTGTGAAAATGACATCCAAATGTGTCATTTCTATTCACAGAAATACAAAAGAATATGTACATATGTACGTGCCTAGTTCTCGATGTTCCATAGGTTATATATTTATTTTATTTTATTTTTTAGAAAGCAAAAAAATTAGTAACTTTCTGAGTGGACATGGTTTTTATTTCACCTGGATACTGGATCCTCACTCTTTTCTTAATTGTGGAGGTTCAATTGAATGTTTATACAGCTCAGCAGAGAACTGCAGTCTACCTGCAACAAGCCACTATCCTAAGGATATAGAGTATATTTCAGGGAAGAAATTCAAGTGGTACTTTAATTGACATTCACCCCTCCTTAATATTAGACTATTTCCCTGAAGTTCCATGGTTATGATAATATCTCAGGTCACAAATCAGGCAGTGAAAAATTGAGCCTTAAGTATGTCTGCCTTACAGGAGAAACAGATCAAGAGCCCAATATAGTGCCACAAAATATTGCGTTTTCTATGAGAGCAAGTGGTAAGAATCAGATAAGTGGGGAGCAGAAAAATAAGAGCAAACCTCAGGACTGGCACTGAGATATGTCTTTAGATTCCAAAGATTTTGCATAAACTAAAATGAGGCAGTGCCCTTGAAAAAAACCATTCCAAAAATGTCAGAGGTTCGAGTATTTCCTGTAATGAGTCAGTTGCCGTGATTCACTTTAGGGAGTATTTACCCTTCTATGCAGTGAAAGTAGGATGCTGTCATTCTGTTCAAGAATCCTGCCCCTTCACACAGGCTTATATTGCTTGAAGCTGTGTATAGAATCCAAGCTGTTGGCTAAAACAGCAATGAGAGGCACACTAGCTAACAGATTTCATGACTGAAATATGACTACTGAACTTTTTAAAAATCAAATTGGATGTTGAATAAGGTGCAACATGTTATCACCATTAAGAAATTATTTAAATACTGAATTAGACAAAATATCTAGGCTGAATAACGTATTTTCCTCATGCTTCCACTGGCACAATAATTAATTTAAACTGTGGAAGGTATCTTCCAAATATCATAGAATTATAAAAAAAATCATGTTGGAAAAGACCTTTAGGATCATCGAGTTCAGTCATTAACACAGCACTGCAAAGTCCACACTAAAGCACGTTCCTAAGCACTGCATCTACACGGGTTATAATACCTCCAGGGATGGTGACTCAACCACCTCCCTGGGCAGCCTGTTCTAATGCTTGACAACTCTTTCTCAGAAAATTATTTTCCTAATATGTCATCTAAAAGTCCTCTGGTGCAGGTTGAGGCTGTTTCCTCTTGTCCCTTGTTACTCGGGAGAAGAGGCTGACCCCCACCTGGCTACAGCCTCTTCTCAGAGAGTTGTAGAGAGTGGTAAGGTCTCCCCCGAGCCTCCTTTTCTCCAGACTAAACACCCCCAGCTCCCTCAGCTACTCCCCACAAGACTTGTGCTCCAGACACTTCCCCAGCTCCGTTGCCCTTGTCAGGACATGCTTTAGAAATCCCTGGGGGGTTTGGTTTTTTTGGTTTTTTTCCCTTGTGAAGAGCTTGGATGTAAGGAAATGAATCATTATTGATAAAGGTGGAAATAGCCTGCAATTAATTTTTCATCAATTGGTTTTGATTATTTATACTTTATTCTGTGTTAGCAGTACGATCTTCTTTTACAATTGTGCCCCTTTGGGCATTTGCAGATCCTGTTTTAGAAATTTTTCCAGTGTTAATGACCTAATCACCCTATCAAATCTCACTACGGCATTGTTTTAATGTGGATGGAATGGAATGAGTTTGCAGCTGCCAAAAGACTACAATTTAAAGAAATAACTTAATGAATAACACATTAAAATAAATATTTTGGGTTCTGCATGAGATTTTCAAGATTTATGTTGGGATTCATGTCAAGAAATGTGTGCTTCCCACTGCATGAATCCCAGAGGAAAATGCAAGGATGTTTTGGGTGACATTATTTTCAAAGCATAAGGTTAATCAGAATTTTCATTCTCTTACCTGTGTTTGAACTTGTTGGATAAGCCAGTTCACAGTTTATGAATTTCTACTAATCAGATTAAAGGGCTTTTTCTGGTGGCT
Organism: Melanocharis versteri; assembly: GCA_013397845.1. Lineage (NCBI taxonomy): Eukaryota > Metazoa > Chordata > Aves > Passeriformes > Melanocharitidae > Melanocharis > Melanocharis versteri. Next base: position 885,587 of record VZTG01001350.1, on the reverse strand, counting down.
ATGTACTCATACTTGTGACATCAGTAAACAGTAAGAGAGGTTGAAGAACCACTTTGTGGAGGTGACAGGAAAAGCAATAATTTCCAACTATGGAAACAATATAAGATAGGATTTATGACAACATAATTTTCATGATCTCTTTCTGACCCTAATATTTTAAATTTTTTTACAGTTTTATGTCGTCTTAAAGAGTGTGCAATCATAATGAAATGAGAGTGACTTGACCTTCAGTGAGAGCTCTGGTGGTCCTTCCTCAACAAAGTACGTAATATGTGCTAAAAGAAAAAAAATTACCTGGGTAGATTACTGAATGAGGGCCTATGTCTGTGTGAAAAAAAGAAATTAAAAGATAGAGGAGGGGAAGGAGAAGAAGAAAAAAAGGTGGAGAAGAGAAAGACAAGGCTTGTCTTATTCATATAGTATCATTCACACCAGCATTATTCATTTTTTGATTAAAGATTTATGATATTGAAAACAGGATGTGGAACAGAAGTACTTATATACACAAGCACATCCCACCTTCAGTCTGAATAGTGTGTAACAGGTCTGGCTTGATCCCTTTACTCATTAGTGGCTGTATTATCCAACATGATACACTTATCCTCTGGCCTTTATCTCCGTTATCACACTAAGGTTAGGCTTTCATTATAAGGGCAAGTATCTAGGAAAAGGTAACAAATTTTATAAGGGACCAATGCATAGAGAGTTTCTGTGAAATGTTTACAGCTATTTGAAAAATAAATATTGGCTTCACCGTTTCCTTGGTTTTCTTAATGCAAAATTAAGTTTAAAAAATGCCAAAATGAGTTATGTGGCACTAAGACCTTGGTAGAAAAATATAAACAGACTATTAAAACATATTTCAACTCCCTTGGCGTCATTTGTGGCCAATAAACAGTCATCTATGAGTGAAAGGTTAACTGACTGTCACCCATTTATGGTCCAAGTTCTTTCCCGGTGCCACACTGACCAGGCTAACAGGGTTCAGCATGTTTTACATGCCTTTTTCCCCCTAAAAACCCAGGTCATGACCTAATAAGAGCTGTGATTCACAATAATGACTCTTCTGGTTCAAATGGCATTGAGATAGGTGCAAAGAAGTTTTACTTTAGTGCAACTGAATTATAATGCTGAATAAAAGAAAACAAAACACAAACAGTGTGCATGCACTTGGGTCAAGTGTGTTGAGCTGTTCCAGCACTGACTTAAAATTGAAAACACTTCAGCCTCTAGGATCTGATGAAACAGAAGACTGGAGAACAGACTCTGTATGGTACCAGGCACTTTTCTTTCTTTTTCTAATTAGGCTTTCATTGTCCTTGAGTACCTCCTTCCTTCCTGCAGATCTTTGCAGACCAACCAAACAATAAAAACTGCACTGTATTGGATATCACAATAATTTTGTGCTCTGACGTTCAAAGTTATTATCTGTTTGAAGGTTTATGTAAATTAGCAGCTCTTTTGTTGTATACCGCTGCTTTGTGGTCTAACTCATCCACTGCATTGCTGCTGTGGACCAAATAATGAATAATATCACTTTTTTATTACCATTACCTTAGAGATAGAGACATCAAAATCAAGAATGTTTCCATTTGATAGGAAAAAGCCTCAAAACTCAAACACAAGAGAACAAGAAACTCTTAAAGATCTGTGCAATAAATGACTACTGAAAAATCTGGGATGACCCCTTTGCCAGATTCTCTTCAGGCCCCACAGGTACACTTTACTTTTACTCATGAAAGAAGGAAACTCACAAAAAATACCACACCACTTTGCTGGCATTTGCTGAAAATATAGTGAATCAGTGCAGAAAGTGTTCTCAGGATCAGGCTTTACAAACCTTGTCAGTAGAACTGTTGATGATAAAAGGAGGGGGAAAAAACCACTGGCATTGGTTGGCTGGGAAGGTGGTAACAGATTTCAGAGACTTTAACCATGTACATTCTAGATTAAATAGGGGTCACTCTAAGAATTTCTGCTTGTGTTTTTCAAGCAGATGAAAGCTTGCTCTGTCAGTTCTCTGAGCAGACATGAGCTCATTCTGCCCACACTCTATCCTGGCTGGAAGCTGAACTGTCGCAATAAGCGTGACACTGAACCTACTCACGGGCAGGATATTTTAGCTTTGGGCTCAATGCCACATTGACGGGTCTACCAAGCTTCTGTTTAGCTCAGAGAGTGGGCAGAGTCAGCAGCTATGGGGGCACAGACAGCCCACACTCTCTGAAGGGGCCTCCAGGTCCCATTCTTCTTTGCTTCTGCATTGTGGAGATCTAAGTTTGAATGTTCTACTCATGGGGAAAATTGTGGACATTTCAGAAAACTTTGCAAGCACCATACATATATATGTATTTTAATCTGGAGATATTTTCACCAATAAATTCATCATAATCTTGTAAGCTCTTAGTGGTCAACTTCACTTTAATGGAAATCTTGGTCATCCACAGGAAGAATATAATTTTTCTCACTGAAGTCAAAGACACATCCCATTCTTTGTACACAGATTTTTGACCTTTTCTGGACTGGCATCTGGAAGTGTCATTTTTTTCAATTTTAATCAAAGCTATGAGAAGGATAATATCCAGGTTAAATATTTTCAGCTGGACCCAAATTTGATCCTGAAAATGTGCTGCACTATATGACTTGCAGATAATAGTGAAGACAGTGATACAATCAGGGAATCTTCATTAAACTTTTCCAATACAGAAATGTTTTCTAATTGTAAATTTTACTGTGAGATTTTTTTTCTCATTTTGTATTTTGCTTTTGCATTAGTTTTTCTGTTTGCACACTTAAGATAGATGCATTGTGCTGCAATACTATATTTTCTGCATATCAGTGGTTAGCAAACATTAATGAAATTCTAAATTTTCAAATTTTCACACTGTGATGCTGTATCCATTTTTAACTTTTGACATGCCCTTACATATATCCATTACACTTTGTACACAAATTTTCACTACGCTAATCTACATTCTGATAATTATTATAAATTGCAGAGGGCTTTAACACCAATTTTACGTAAGAATTAAGTAAATTCAAACAGTGAAAAATTTACAAGAGCACACAACTGCTAAATAAGTAAATTATTGTAACAATAAAAATTAGCTATTATATTATTAATTTTTTTATAGAAATTGAGGGAAATATCACATCGCTTATGTCCTTGTGATGGATAGTCTAAATTTAAAAATCACATGATCTTGGAGATGTCTGAATATCCTACACAGAGCAGTTTTGACATAAAATTTCCTCATGGGTGGCAAATATCCAGAAGTGTCTCAGCTACACAAGATCCTTTTATTCAGGAGCTGTTTCATGTCAAAGCCCAGTGGAGATGAAGAAACAATGTTACTGGCTTCTATATTAAAATCTACACTAACAAAAACAACAGTACTTTTAAGCTCTTTGTAGATGCATTGATGGAAGTAGGTTAAAGAAATGTAGCTCTTTTTGGTGTTATTACTGGTAGGAGTGGGAGCCCTTACCTTGGTGACAGTGAAGTCCATTCAGGACAGGATTTGATAAATGTTGTTAAAATTCTTGTTTGACATTCAATCATAATGTAAATGTAGAGGTGGCACAAAGTAATAAAGGCTTAAAAGAGAGCAACATTGTGCAAGAAGACTGACAATGTAGATAGTGAAGATAATAAAAACAAGGGGAAAGTAGTAATTTTAAATTGAAGAGGCAAAAACCCAGTCAATATATTATTAAAGTCTGTGCAGCTTTCTTTGGTGCCACAACGCGCTCTGTCTGCCTCTGTTAGCTGGGACAGATCTTGTGAAATCTGCACTGAACTACAGTATGCAACAAGATCACTACTGTTTCCACTGATAATTTTTCTGCCAATACTTACATTCATTAAAGAGTTCTCTCAGACCTCAGACTCATATACCAGTGCAGCAGCCCTCAGCAAGGATTTCATAACACTGTTCTGTCTAGAATGACATTATTTTCATATAAATCTAGTGGGTTTTTTTTAAGATTCTTCACTAGGTAGTAAGTGGTTGAGCCACTAGTGGCTGTTACTCTCAACTTTTCATGTAACAATTTACTGATCTGAGTGATTACTACCCACCACACAGGAGTTAAGGTTTTTATGGACTCAGCAAGAGAAAAGTTTAAAACCACGAAACTTCCCTTAGGATGCCATAACCAGCAACATGTGTCCTACTGCAAATAAACTGCTCAAGATTCACTGAGCCTCAAAGGGAGTACAAACGTTAAGTGTGCAGCAGAACAGTATCCACTGCTCCATAACATAATTACATAATTTAATAAAAACCTATTTAATTCAAAATAAGACATGGAGCAAGAAGCATAATCTTAGAAATCTCTCTCCCGCTTCATTGACAAGTGACCTGGTACCTATTCATGCACTGCACAGTGAATTCACCCCTGCACAGTGTCAGAGATTCATCGACGAGCCAGTTCCCTGGCAGCACGGATTGCTGCTTTCTCTTGGGAAGCAATGACTATGGTCTGGATACCCTCTGGCAAACGCATGCATTAACCCAAGGCCTTTCATTTCTTTCTTGAGTAAGACAAGACATTGTCTCCTACCTTCAGGCTGTGGGCTGTGAACTGTCAGGGGATATAAATGGATGCCTTGCTATTTTCAGAATTTCCTAGTGGTTAACTCTAGGCAGCTCCCTGCTCTGCATGTTGCCTGATTTGGCTTCTGTCTAAGGAGCTTATCTCTCCCCAGGCATGCACAGAGAATCAAGTGTCTCAGATAGGGTCCTGCAGTCTGTTCCTAGGGCTCAACAGCTTTAATGTTAGCAATGAAAAACCTTTAGCTCACCTACCTGTAGGAAAACATGACTGCCTTGTGAATAATCACTTAAATTCATTAAACCCAGGATGTCTAAGACTAGAAAATTGTTACAAAATATTCTCTTTTTTCACTCATCAAGTTTGAATTGATGTTTATTTTATTGTAGATAAGCTTTATGGGAAAATGAGATACTTTTGTTCTTGCTCATATATTTTCCATTTCTTAAAAAATGAGTTTAGGAGTCTGGAGGAGGAGATAATGTCATGCCCACTACGTTCCATAGTGATAGCTGTGGTGGAACATATTGGAAAACAAGCTTCTCTCAAATTAAGCAGTTGAAAAGCCCTAAAATGCCAAAGGAAGGAAAAGCTTCTAAAATCATAAGAGCAAAATCAAGCTTAATTACTGAAAGTCTCTTACTAACATCCTATAAAAAACTACTGGAAGGTGAGTTCTGCAGGCACATGAAACTGAATATATGGAGTATATCCAGTATTGATGAAGGAAATCTATTAGTTTAGAGAAGGTAATTGAAAATTAACCCATTAAAGGGAAAGGATGCAGAAAATCAAGACTGAACACATCATCAATTTAGAGATCATTTGGAAGATCTAACAATGAAAATAGATAACAGATATCTACCGATTACTAATGAATAAGTGGATACAACAAAATGGTTAGGCCATTATTACATCAAATTGTGAATGTGATTTACACTGGAGGCTTTGCTTTCCTCCTTGAGAACAAGGCTGCTGTACCACCAACAGTGTATACCTAGGAAAGCTTGTACACCAACACTTTTCTAAAATCTGAAGGAAATAATTTGCTTGTGTTTATGGAACACCGATGTCAATTTCCCTCCATGTCATAGATACTGGTTCATTAAGGAGTTCTAACATTAACTGTGACCAAAATAAGTCATTTTAAACAGATAATGTCTGACAAATTTTACAATTTCTGAGCTGCCTTTGCATGTATGAATCTTTTACAGTATCAATAAATAATATAATAAAATCATAGAATCATAAAACAGTCTGGATTGGAAGGAACTTTGAAGGTCATCTAGTCAAAGCTTCCACCCCAGTGAGCAGGAACATCTTCAACTAAATCAGGTGACTCAGAGCTCTGTCCCATCTGACCCCGAATTTCTCCAGAGATGAGGAATCTACCACTAATTTGAGGAACCTATTCCAGTATTTCACCACCTAATTGCAAAATATTTCTTCCTTATGCCTAGTCTAAATTTATCCTCTTCCAGTTTAAAAACCATTATCCCTTGTCCTGTGGCAACAAGCCCTAAAAAACACTGTCCCAAACTTTTTTATGAACCCCTTTTAAGCACTGAAAAACTTCTCTAAGGTTTCCCTGGAGTCTTCTCCAGCCTGAACAACCCCAACTCTCTCAGACTCTCTTCACAGGAAAAGTGTTTCAGCCCTGTGATGCTTTTCATGGCCTTCCTCTGGACCTGTTCCAAAGGTCCATGTCTTGTGCTCTGAAGGCTCCAGGACTGAATATAATACACCAGGTGAGGTCTCACCAGAGCAGAGCAGAGGAGCAGAATCCCCTTCCTTGCCCCACTGGCCACGCTGCCTTGGATGCAGACCAGGACACGTTTGGTTTTCTGGGCAGCAAGTGCAGTTTGCTGGGTCATGTCCAGCCTCTCACCCACCAACCCCCCCAAGGCCTTCTCTCCGGGGCTGTTCTTGATCTGTTCATCCCCCAGCCTGTGTTGATATTGGGTGTTGCCCTGATCCAGGTCCAGCACCTTGCACCTAGTGTTGTTAAACCTCATGAAATACTCATGGGGCCACTTCTTGAACTTGTTCAGGTCCCTCTGGATGACATCTCATCCTTTGGGTGTGTTAGCTGCAACACTCAGCTTGGGGTCTGAAAACTTGCTGAGGGTATGCTTGATCCCAGTGTCTATGTCATTAATGAAGGTATTAAACAATTCTGGGTCCATTATGGACCCCTGAGGGACCACTGTCTTCTGGACGTGACCATCCAACTGATTCNGGACCACTATCTTCTGGATGTGACCATCCAAATGATTCCCCATCAACTGAACATTCAAATACACCCATCAAATACATTCTTTCTGATTTAGAGAGAAGGATGTTGTGGGGGACCATCCCACATGGATGTCAAAGGCCTAACAGAAATCTAGGCAGACGATATCTGTAGCTCTTCTCTTGTCCACTGATGCAGTCATTCCATCATAGAAGGCCACTGGCTTGGTCAGGCAAGACTCACCCTTGGTGAAGCCATGCTGGCTGCTGTTAATCACCTCCCTGTCCTCCATGTTCCTTAGCAGAGCTTCTAGGAGGATCTGTTTCATGACCTTCCAGGCACAGAGGTGAGGCTAAAAGATTGGTAGTCCCCAGGGTCCTCCTCCCTGCTACCCTGGTCTCAACTCAGCCATGGCACTCTCTTCCCTTTCTTCCCTGATTCCTTGCACCTGTGGATTGCTAGATCTTGAAATTTATGGCAAGTGTCCTGAAAGATCTATCAGTCTGTTCTGCTCCCTTGTCCCTGAGGACACTTCCCCAGGGGCTCCTATTAACTAATTCCTTTGACTGGATGATTGCTTTCCTAAAATTCAGGGTCCCAACTTTACTCTTTGCCTGACCCATATCCCTCAGGACCGCAAACTCCACCAACGCATGAGCAACCTGGCCTAGTGGGAGGTGTCCCTGCCTCTGGCAGGGGATTGGAATTAGATGATCTTTAAAGTCCCTTTCAACCCAAACCATTCTGTGATTCTATGACCACTGAACGGCAGGCTGCTTCCAATCCTGATGTCAGTGATTAGCTAGCTCACTTCTGTTGGTGACCATCAGATCTAGTGTTCCATCCTCTCTGGTAGGGCTGCCAATTACCTGGCTTAAGTTATCCTTCCATGCACTCCAGGAGTCTCTTGGATTATCTACAGCTCACTGTGATAGTTTTTCAGCAGATGGTGGAGTGACTGAAGTCCTCCAGCAGGACAAGAGCCGGTAAGTGCAATGCTCCCCATAGCTAGAGCAAGAAGGCTTTGTCAATAGCCTCTCTTTGGTCAAGTGGCCTGGAGCAGACACCAACAACCAGGCTCCACTTGTTGCCTCAATCTTCAGGTCTTACCTGTAAGTTTTCAATCTGTTTGCGGTGGTTCTTCAGAAACAACTCTTTGCAGTGTATCCATTTATTGATGTAGAGGGCAATGCCTCCACCCCTCCTTCCCTGCCTGTCCCTTCTGAACAGACTGTGGTCACTGAGAGTCACACTCTGGTCAGGGGATTCATCCCACCAGCTTTCACTAATGGCAAGCAGGTCTTAGTTCTCTAGTGGCACTCTCTGGAGTTCCAACTCCTGTCTGTTGCGCGTGCTATATGCACTGGGCTGTCATCTGTGCCACCTTCTTGGAGGAATAACCCTCGATTCTTCTGAGGTATTTCAATGGTGTTTCTCTCTTGGCTTCTGTTGCCTCAGGAGCCCCTGGTTCATCTTCTGAAGACTTCAACTGCACTGCAGTGCAGCCAGCACGTCTCACTGCATTCTCATTAGATTCCATAACAGAAGGAAACCTCTGTTCCTGCTTCACGATAGTCACAGCTATTGTATACTGAACTATAAATTACTTTAATGTAGTTAGAAGTGGGAAATGATTAGCTGTGGATGGATAGTGTATATTGGGATTTATGTGCATTAAGTTAATTTTTTTATTCATAAATTCCATAAGGATATTTACATCAACTTTCAGTCAGAGAAATTGTTATATTTAATTTCTGCTTACATTTGGAGATACTGCATGAACCGCCAGTGAGTTTTAGTCACTGATATAATATAGCGACACTGGCATGGTTCCAGAAAGACCTCTGGTTAATGGGCATTGGATTGAATCCTTGCACTTCCAGTATTTAGACTTCATGGAACATTATTGGACTGACAGTGCTGTTATTTAAAATTATTTAAGCCAGATATTTATATATACATAAAGTTGTTAAATCTTTTTTTCCGTATTATTGACTTTGTATCACTGTTTGGTGAACATATCTTCAAATCATAGAAATTATGCATACCTAAGATACTATTCTGTCTGCTAATAGGATTTTACATGGCTATTTTCTCTGAAGTAGACGTGCAAATTGAATTTCAAGCTTCCAAAGAAAAGTGAATTACTACAGGCATTTTGCATTTTTGCACCATGACTATTTTTAAAATTATTCTGTATTTTTCGTATTTGGCAAGAAAAGTACTGGAGTCTGGGCACAGAACTGGGTCCCAAGAGGATCTGTGTTTATTTTTTTCATTTTGCTACAGATTTCCTATATGTCTTCCACTGTACTTTGCCTTCCTCATTTGAGAAAAGACTGAATAGACCCTTCGAAGGTTTACTGTGATACAAATCACACAGAAGAAGTTAAGCAGATGGCTCAAAAAGCTTACAAGTCAGATTGATGCCCTATTTTACCTAAAAAACTCAAGTGACACAAGAAGAAAATGTTACTTACACGAATGCATCATTGAAAAGCCTGGGTAATAACAAAGAACCACACCAATGTTTAAAAATAAGATTTTGTACATGAAGGAAGTGACAATGGCTTTTTTGTGTCCTGCTTCTGAAACACCAATACTATGTGGAATACTTTTTAAAATTAAATATACATAAAACCATCTTTCCCCATAAAAGTTGTACTGTCAAATAATACTTATTTTACTACCTATTATAGAATTTTCAGCAGTATCATTTAAAAGACTGTACAGATAAATATATTTTTCTCTACTTTACAGATAGATATCTGAATTTTTTGCAAGATTATCAGAATTTTTTGCAAGAAATTCCATCTTTAGTTCAACAATGATGATCAAATAAATACTTTAAAAAAAATATCTAAGATTAACATCACTTCAAGGCTTCTGGCAGCAGACTACCTATCAGATTTGTCTAAGAAAACAGAGAGAAATAATACTATTGCTGAAACGAAATATAAAAACTTTTAATCAAACAAGAGCTAAAAGTGCAATACTCTCCTCAGTGACTTGAAAACTCTCTGCTACTAGGTCCCATAAAGTTTAACAATTCTTGGTTTACTTTCCGCAACTGATCTGGTTTCCCAGAGAAAAGCCTGGAGAGAGACAGTATTTTGGAGATCTTGTAAACTTTTACCTAGATTTGCAGGACATGGAAAATCATGTCAGCAGTTTGAAGTGATTTGAATAATTTTAAAGACTACCTCTCCTGTTTGCAAAAATCAACCGGCTGCCTCTGAGAACCCACACACCTGACTCTTCCCTACATGACTATTATTCTCCTGTCAACGGGTCTCTTGTGTTCCACTGCTAATGGAGATATGCTGTCTTTCACTCTCCCTCGAGATTTTGTAATCACTTTCTCGTGCTTGTTCCAATATAAAGTCTCTTCTTAATTTTAACTACCAAAGGTCAGCCACCACCCTAAGCCCATGACCGACTCACAGAAGTTAGGATGTTCTCTGTCCATCATCAGTTTTCCTATGTTCCTATTTCCTACATCAATCCCAAAGTCTTGCTCACCTGAGCAGTGCTATCTGACCATTTTGTCATATTTCTCCATGGATAGGACCAAATTTAGTGAATCATGGCAGCAATAGCAAACTTTTCTAACAAAAGAATTATTAAATACCAGAGTACATTGTCATAGGGACGTGAGTGTCTATTAAACCTCTCTAATGGTGCTGAAGTACAAATAGCTCAGCCAATTAAAAAGTGTAATTCCCCCATTCCTCACCCCTTGCTTTGCTTGTAAGTGCTTCTCATGTATCATGAGTAGAGAAACCAGATGTACTTGCAGGCTGAAGTTACTACTGTTCAAAATTCAGCATCAATACATTTGCTTTCATAAACTTATATGTAGGATTATGAATTGCAGTGCCTGAAATCCCATCATGTGGTTGCTTTTCTTGTTCAGTTTTGGAGGGTCTGAGGACACGGGTCAGAGCAGCAGTGTGTCATAGCTGTATAGCTCCTAAGAACATCAAACAATGTCAAGAGGGCTAGGCAGAGTCTACACGTGAAAAGAGGAGAGGTCGTGTGTCTTTTAGGATTCTCTTTCAACTCGTGTTTTTATAGTTCTATAAATAATTCTTAATTACATTAAGAAACACTGCACTAAATGGGAGATCTGCATGATCTGGCTCTTCTTACTCCATGGATATTTTACTTGCCACAGTGTAAGTTGCAAAGAGTCTGACAGAGATATTTTCATCATATTTACAGATAGTCTCTGTGTAATCATCTTGTGTGGATAAGAAACTTAAGGATGTTCTAAAAGAAATAAATCACTTAGATACTGTTATTAAAGAATTCACATGTGATGCAACGTTTAATTTTCTGTTTCAGCTATCATTTATCATTACACATTTACTGATTCAGTAACCACCTTCTCATCTCAACCTTCTTCCCAGTCATCATCTGGGATAAATAGATTTTATTCTGATTTCCCAGAAAACCTCTTGGAGCTGTCTCATTTTGAAAGAGAAACAAGTATATTTGAACTTACATGTGTTCAGCATTATTCTTTTTAATAATAGATTCTTTAGACTAATAAAAAGTAGTAAAGAGAATACAAAAAGCTCAGAGAAAAAACAGAACCCTTCTGAAATCACCAACTGGGAGTTATCCAGACTGAATTAAACTTTGCGTAATGTTGAGGCTAGATTTTGGAAGAACAACATGAAAAAAAATTTTGATATTTTCTCAAGCAGATTTTATCACTTCATGGTCCTTTTGTCTTTTCTTTTCTTTTCTTTTCTTTTCTTTTCTTTTCTTTTCTTTTCTTTTCTTTTCTTTTCTTTTCTTTCTTTTCCTTTTTGTTTTCCTTTTTTTTTTCTTTTCTTTTTTAACTATTTGAGCATAAGGCCTGGAACTTTATTTTTTCATGTCTTCCAAATGTTCAAGGTACTGCCATAGCAAAATTAAAGATGTTCCACTTCTTGAGCTTTTCTTTTCATTTCAATGCCCTTTTCCTATTTCAGATTTTCTTGATCCACTTCCTGGACCAGCTTAGAAACTTGTCTCTTTACTGGTTACTATTACTTAGTGAACTTATATTATTTGAAACTAATGTGAATCTAGCCAGTCTACAATTACTTATTTTTGCTAACAGAAACAACATTTAATACAGGTCATTATAAGAAACGAGCTTCCAAAATAGAACAGCATCTGTTTTGTTTGGCAAAATTATTTCAAATTACAGTAACTAAAGTTTTGAAAAGGTGTGCTGTTCTGTGTTTGAGGTCTTGAAAGCAAACAGGGCAAATGCCCGAAAGTTGTGAAGGAAAGGCACTGGGAGCAGGAGTTTGGGAATTGTGGTTTTCGGCTTCAGAGGAATCATTTAAATCCTTAATGGCAGCTCCTCAGATAAAGGGGAAACAGAATTCTCTGAAGGGTGGCCAGCTGTTTAGTACTCAATAATTAGGTTTTTATTCAGCCAGCCTTCTGGAATTGCTTCTATCACAGATAGTGATGCTGGCAAGTGAAATAAAGAGTTTTTATGTCATAGGATGCATTCCTGTAAAAATTTATAAAATAGTCCAACATAATTTTGGTTTGAAAAATATCTGTTGGGCATATATTTGTCGGGACTAGGCACTAGTGCATTTGTCAAACATGAAAAAGAGTTTAGACTTGCATGTGGCTTACACGTCATTATTTCCAGAAGTGTCACCATGTAGCTCAGCTATTTTATTTAAATATTCAAATATACTTGAGTAAAAATAATAGAGGAATTAATTTGAAACCCAAAGGGCCAACAGAGATGGACTTTTTTACTTCTCTATGTTTTCCTCTTTGCTCATTCCAGAAAGGTATGAATGAAACTGATTCCCCATTTCCTCAACAGAGGAGCTTCAGTTGCACCATAAGGAGGCCACAGAACGTGAGCAGATCTGATTCTGGCCTTCATTTATACTATGGAATAGAACAGGAACCAAAAGTGCAGTCAATAGCCTCCAGTCAAATACCCTTTGATTTTTGTGGAAGAGTGACTTAGACATGTGTAGCAGAATTTATGCCTGTTACTCAACTTTATACTCTTTGAAGTCTGTATGCCCCCTCTGATTTAATTTCTACAGGCTTGAATTATATCTCTTTTGGTTTTATTGATCAGCCAGAAGAATTTACATGGATCAATTTTTATAAATTTTTCCATATTCAGAAAATATGATTTATATTGCAAAAAATCTTTTTTTGTAATTAAAGTGGGTTTCCTTTTCCCTTCCCTTCCCTTCCCAGCATTTTGAAATAAAACAAGACATTCTCTTGCTATTTTGCCATAAATGAACACAGAGGAGTCCTGAAAAAGAAATTCTCTCTAAACAGGAGCTTTAACGTGTTACATTTTCAACATCCTTCTAATTCCTCAACAATACATGTCCTTAGTTCAGAATAAAAATGAGCAATAAAGAGCCTGTTTTAGTTAGCAAATTCAGTAATTTTAATTCATCCCCTGATTAATGCTCCTGTCTTTTCCTCTGATTCATCGTAAATTTCTGAGCTGTGTAACTGCCCTTCAACATTTTTCCTCATTTGACAAGGATTTTTCCCATCTTTTCCTTTTGACCATCTTCTGTGAATGTCTAAAACCCCCATCACCCACTTTCACACTGTTCTTTTTTATGTTTTATACAGATCTTTCTAGCCTCTGTTTTGAGAAATTTCCTTTACTTATATTTACTCTTTGCCTAAAGCTACCTCGGAATAGGTGCTCCCCCTTTCCTGATTTGGGGAAATGGCTTTCCACGGGCAGCGCCAGGCACAGCTCTGCTGGAGGCCGTCGGGGATGGAGCTATCCTTCGTGTGCAGTGGGACAGTCCTCGCTTTATGCAGGAGCTAAACTCGTGCTGATGGCTCCTGAACGTATCCTCTGCTCTCGTACACCCCTCGGTGCTGCCCCGACAAACCCCGGAGGGCAGGGGCACTGCCCTGTGTCCCACCTGGGCGCGGTCCTGTCAGCGGAGAGAGCAAATTGCTCTCACCTCCACTGCCCTGGGGACCCGGGGGGTGCGAGGCAGTCAGCATTTTTGAGAATCATGTTACTTGAATTTAAAGATCTGAATACCAGCCAAGTGTCACATGCCTTGAATGTTTGAGTTTACAATACATTTTCTTCTCTACCGAGTCTTACGCTAATTAGATGTGCTGTAATAAATAGTTGGATATTTTTATGAGTTTCATTTTCTTTTTCTAGCATTGTACTGTCTGCTCAGATGAAGCAATGATTAAAAATAATATAATTGACCACTTAGGTTACCCACATTTCTTGTGTCTTCAAATTGTTTCTCATTTTTTTGTTGTTTCATTTTCATTTTAAGTTTTATCTTAAAACAAAATATGCGAGAAAAATATTGAGAAAAGTTTTTGTGTTTAATTTCCTCAAAATAAGATCCAGCATTCTGTTTTTCTTCTTAATTTACACTAATTTTTTAGTTTGGAAATATCAGATGGTTTAACAGCATTTTTAGTCTTTTATTCTCATGTCCATTGTTTCAGTCTTATGCTTCTGAGGCAGATATCCTTCAGGTTGTAATGAAAAATCCAAATCTTTTTTCTATTCAATCAATTTTGAGTTCTGATGATAAAATTTATACAATTTTTAGCAGTTCTAGCAGACAACACGATTAATAGGTCCCTTGTTCTCAGATATGTTACTCTATCCTTCCATCACGGAGAAATCTGATTTCTGTTTTATTTTTACCCTCTTTATCCATTTTTGATGAAAATCAGCATCATGTTATTGTCCTTTCTCATATTTGACAAGCGAACAATGAACAATATTTATCACTCAGCACAGTCAAAAGAATTTCAATAGATTCTTACCTGTAATTCTGTTTTTCATTTCCTATGTGAAATCTGTCATATTGTGAATATGCCCGGTTTCCTTCCCAGTCCATTAATTCAATTCTTAGAGAATATTGCCTCTGACTCGTTATTGCAAAGATAAATTCATTTCCCAGCCAATGTTCACCTGATGGGCTACCAAAACCCTAGAAGAAATTGGCAAAATAACTAGATGTAATTATTGTAATTGGTAGAGCCTTTATACAATAATAAAACCATCATTATATTTTACCTGTACATTCTAATTACTGGTCATAGCTTTCTTTGCTGCAGTTTGACTGCCTCTAAAACGATTCTACTAATATGTATGATGTAGGAATGTCATGCTGTTCAATGGTGTTTGAAAGGGCAGCTGTGGTTATCAGCTGGAATCATTTTCCAGGTACATGATATGAATATATTTGCACATTGTTCAGCAGGAATACTGGACACAGTAATATTCTATAATGCATTTTATATGGTGTTAAACCTAGTTATCCAGCTCTCCTCATGTTTCATATATTTAGATGATCTTATTTCCAGTTAAGCAAACTATGTCATTTTCAACCATAGAAAAATAATTATGAAAGAAAGAGTATAATTAATTTTCAAAACCAATTCCTAGACATATGTTTTTATACATCTTCCAGGTTTTAAAGTTGTTTCAATTGTAGTGAATATTTTACTACATTAAATTTAAGGGGTTTTTTAATGTCATTAGCTTATTTACTATATATTAGAATAATTGTTCTTTTAAAACTATTAGTTCGTACCTGAGAACTCTTGGGTTCATTTTACATTTTTCTTTTCTTTCTCTTTAAAGAGTAAAAATTATTTTCAACTATAATATTTACTTGTGAAGGACTACTCCAACATGACTCTGCTTATTAATATTTTTTAAGATAGGAAAAACGGGAACCAGAAGTCTCCTGATTTGCTTACAGTGGTGTACTGAGGGTGTTTTAGAAGGTCCTGTGAAAATTTCCTACTCAAATTAAATGAAAAAATGGATTATTTCCAGAAAGCACATATATTTAAAGGGGTTAAAATCAAGAGACTTCCTTGGGACTAAAGGTTAGGTAATGAGAAATGTGTCTGTGAGACCCATTGGCAAGACATCGATCTTCTCTATATAATGTTTCAGCCACTCCTAATATGAGATGAAAACATTGAAAGTAGAGCTCTCTCTCTCTTTTTTTCTTTATTGTGTTGCTGTGGCTCCAGCCCCAATTAGTTGCATCTCTGGAGGATGAAATCCTGCCTCCCCAGAGGCCATGTGGTAGCACAGGTAATACTCACTTAGACAATGCACAGGTATATCAGCTGAAAACTTCTAAAGAAAATTAGTTTTAAAAATTTAGAAGCTTAAAAGTTTGACTGGTCCAAAAAATAAAAACGGAGGAAAATTTTGTTGTTCCTACAGAGAATTACAGTAGAAAGTACTTTACTCAGGACTCACTCTTGTTTATATGACCCTACCTGAGCATATATTTGGTGACTCACTGATAGTAGAGGCTGAGAAGAAATGCCACAATTGGCTATTCTGAATTGAGTACATTAACTTATATATTGAATAAGCATGTCTGCCTTTTGGCTCAGAGACTATCAAGAGATACTCATGGACAAACTGCTTCATCTGCAAGGACTGAAATTCAGTAGTCCATGGCAAGTCTCTAAGAAGTCTCAGACTGCAATGTGGGAGGATACCAATAGTTGGCTTTTCCTTTCCTGCATGTTATTTCATTATATCCTCTTTCTCCAGTAGACTATTTCCTAAAGAAGTCTCTGTAAATACTGGCTTGTAGGTAATACTGGTGGTATCCTGCTTTGAACACATCTGTCTTCCAGTGTGAGCTGCTGCTCTTCAAGTTTTCCCATTATGCTTTCTGTTATTTCTCACTTACTGCTTTGATGGCATTCATATTCATTTTTCATTTCATACATTGCTCCTAAAATACAAAAATACTTATTCCTCACCCATATGAACCCTGTCTACAGCTGGCACACCATTCTGTAGTTATCACTGTTTTGTGTCTGTGCCTTTGATTCTTTCCAACTTCTTGCCTTATCTTTCTCCCCTTGCCTGTCCCACGTGGTGTCTCTAGTAGCTTTGGCAGTGTCATACCAGAGCAGTTAGTGGTTTGTCTCTGACGTCTTTCACCACTGGTCACTGTCACTCATTTCAGAGTAAGGCAAAAATGCTCTGCATAGACTACCTACCAGGAAGTTTGTCTCCCTAAAATCCAGAAAGTAGAAGTGGAACATAGCTTTACAGATGTCAGTCAAATTGGGGGTTTTTGAGTTTACATGGTTTCTGATTCACAGAAGATTTATTATTATTAATATTATCATTATCATCATCAGCAGCAGCTGTCTTTCTTTAAAAGAAGAATATCAGGAAATTTCTTCTCCCTTTTTCCCAGTGCAGGAAAGCTGTGAGGACTCGTCTTTGAACTGTTGGTCTATCGAATTATATATGTCTTATCTCATTTAGATAACAGCCTATTCAGGATGTAATAAATGTAGTTTTTTAACATTATATGATCCCTTATGTGTTCTATAGAAACTCCAGACACCATATATAATTATTTTGAAGTAATGATTTTTATTCTTCATATTTTCACCTCCTTCTCCCTTTTCACATGTGTTATTACACTAAGATGAAAATCTATCACTAAGTGGCTTGCTCTCCTGACCAGAGGAAATGAAGCTGCAGCAGCAGGGAACAGAAGAAATGTAAAAAGAAATATTAAAAATTATGAGGAAATCCACCCCATTAGTTATGAAAAACGGAATCCTACTATCAGGGGCTACAATACTGAAACTCAGATTAGAAATGCCTAGAATAAGGGGTTTTTTTTCCTTGACAGAAGTAACTTCTTTTTAAACAAACTGCTTGCTCTTATGAAAAGAAAACCAAGGAAGTAAGTGGGATATAAAACATCTCTCTGAAGAAAGGAATGTTCCAAAGGAGAAGCAGTGTACTTTATTAAACACCTAATATGGCTAGAAAGATATAAACAAACAAACAGGGACTCAAAGCTTTCATAGATGTAAACCAGAGAGGAGCAGTACATTTCTTTTAAGCACAGAGTTGGCAGCAATTTCTCCGAGCATAATTTTATTATGCCAAACTCAACTGTTTCCAACCTGTATTTAGTCTGCAGTTTACTGCCTATGTTTCAGAGCTGAAGAAAGACTTGCGTGCATACTGTTTTTCCCAGATACTTTGGCTGACTTAATAACTACACAGCTTTCCTTGTTTATGTCTTACTTAGACTGTCTCTGCTACAAGAACGCTACTACTTTGATGGGATATGTAAACTTTAGTTTGCAGGAGAAAATGACATAATATTAGCCAAAAAAACCCTGAAAAAGATGATTTAATTTTGTGTTTCCATTCCTAATCCTGAGGCTGGCAAAGAAAATGATTGTGCCTGGTTCTTTTGATTCACCTTCAGAATCCTTAGCTTTCAAAGAACATTTCAGAATTTTATCTTCAAATGGAAAATATTTTTTTCTTGTCACAGCTAGAAAACTTAGGAAAATAAACTTTTGTTAATTGTTATGCCCACCTGTCCTTTATATTTGTGCAATACTTTTTGAATACTTTTGAGGTTTGGTTAAAAATCACACAGGCTTGAAGTTCAACAAGGTTTCAGAGAAACCTGTGTTTGTGTCTGTGATGAGAAATGCTGAAGGAGAAGCTCAGCAGTTGCCTATTCCAATTGCTACAATCAGACATAGAGCAGCCAGCCAAGTGCAGATGCTGAGCAAGTATTGCCTCAGAGGTTCTTAGACATCTGGGAGAGATTGAGGGACATAAAAGGGGAACTCAAGCTTTTACCACAGAGAATCCTAGAAAATAATAGGGTTTCAGAAGATTATTAGTAATAAGAATGGGACTTCTATGTGGGACACAGGACAAAAGTCCACAGAAAAGCGGACCTCATTGATTTTGATGTTTGACCTCATTGATCAAAATTCAGTAATGAAATATAAGTATTTTAATTAGCAGGCCATTTATACTGCTGCTCAAATCTGTGGGCCCCCAAGTGATAAGATGCCTAAAGCCTTGCCTAAGACCATACTTGTAATGTATGGACTGGTGCCTAAGATTTAGGACGAGAAGTTTGGTTTTGAGAATGCCTTAGGGCAGTGTTAAAAGCTAACATTAGGAGCCACCTATTTCAGGCCCATAGCTGTCATTAAATATGTTTTTTTCCCAGTACATATATACACTGTCAACAAACACATCAATTTTTGCATTCAAATAGTTATAGCAAATGCTTCCAGAATTATTTGTGTTAAAGTTTTGTGCCTAAACTCAAGGAATTACATGAGGTGATCCAAGTCATCCTCAGATATCAATCCACTAGGAAAAGGAACATCTGTATTTCGTGAATGTGTTTGCACTTAACTACATTTTAAGATTCTCTGTATCCCAGTGGGTCTTAAGCAGTGCTCCAAAATTGCATTTTAAATGACTAAGAGACACTATTTTGTCATTATCTTTCTATATTTTGTTCATTACATGTTTCCAAATAGAGAGATTAATTCCTTAAACTCTACATTTTAGTCCAGAAATACTCAATTTTGCTTTTCCCTAGAAATTTGCATAATATTTTGGGATGGCTGTCAAATCAGAGGCTTTAAGTTCCCAAAATCGTGCTTAATGTAATAGGAAAAGGTCAGTAATTTCCAAAAGTTCTCAGAGTTCTCCTTCATTTTTATCACTAGCACTCTATGGAAGCTGGGAGAATATAGCAGGGGAATATGCCTGCATTTTCATAATATGCTTTCTTATCTCTCCAGTATTAGTCACAAAAAGGATATACAAATATTTGCACTGACTATTGATTATTATAATGTTTCATTTCATTCTTCACAAACAGAAAACGTTTATATTTGTGCTGCTGAAAATTGCCATTAAGATCATATTTTGGCAAAGGCTGATCTGAAATAAGACATAAAAATCACAAACAATGAGTAAAGGTTTTTACCCAGGGTTTGTCATTGAGGAATAATAAAGTAATATTTTATACTACATTAGAGCAGATTGTTCTTGTCAACACGATAGAATTTGTTTTCAGAGAAAAAAAAATAACACAATACAGAGCCTTACTGACAATTGTGAACCAATTTATGTAGTCAGATGAAGCAAAGGTGTTTTCTGGTTCTATATCACTGTATAGTAAATTCTGTAAATTCTGACAGAATGCTCAACTGCTACGCAAAAAAAAAAAAAAAGTTATTCTTTTGTATGGATTAAAGTACTTGGAATTAGGAATCAAAGACAAAAGCACATGATTATATAATATTTACTCTAGATGACATCTGAGCTCTACATCAGCTCATTTTCAGTTGCATGGTTATTAGCAGAGTCCAAACTACTAAAGCAGTCATAAGTACAAAGAAACAGAATTCAATACTGGTTTTAAAAATGCCCTTAAGAATTTACAAAGTTGATACTTATTCAAAAATAATAAGTAGGGTGCAAAAGAATTTTATTAGCTTTGGCAAAATCCATGAGGGTATTCTGCCTGAATCATGTTGCTCCAAGTTCATTAAACAATTATCTCTCTTACTCTATTTATTTTGTCTGATAATGCTCACAGGAAGCTTTGACTTTTAATAGACAAAACAAATTGAAACCAGACACAGCCAATATATCCTATGGGTTCATCTTCTGTCAGACAATTCAGTGAATAAAACAGATAATAATTCAGTGTTTCACAGCAGCAGTGACTTCCCAGAAGCCATAAAGAATATTCAGCTCCTTTTGCCTTGGCTGAGAATGTGGAATTGGTATTAAGAAGATAGTTTCTAAAAAATGTTTGGGGTTTTTTTGTATACTTGTATATTTTCATTCCCCTCACATTGTATTATTCATTCTGTTATTTGAAATAAAGATTTGGTTTATAGAAATTACTTCAATTTCCTCGGACCACATATGTGTTAGTTAATATTAACTTAAAAGGGTACTGGAAAACAATTCTAAATATTCAGATTTTTATTCCTAGGCAATACTAACAAATATTTGTTGGCAAATTTTAAAAATATGTTTAGATTGAAGCCAGAGATACTTTTTCAAAAGACTAAAAAGAAAACTCAGCTATTGTCAGTTGAAATAAAGAGCTAAATGTCTGTATAATGTGTCCAAAAATCTTATTCATAATCTGCAGCAATTCAGTCTGTTGCACTTCATTCTAGACTAAATATATTAGTAGACATACAGAAATTAGTTCACTTTTTATTTTTCCCTTCTCAAACACACACAGTATCAGTAGCAGCAAAATTCCCAATGAATAAGAATCACAGTGACAGAATGAAGTGCAAACCTTACACAAAGGTTACCCCTGCTGGGCAAGGGGCCCAAAACAACTCAGTTGCCTACATACATTTCCTACAAATAAAACAATCAGTACATCTTCCTCAGGCCTGGATTTCAATCTAACTTTCTTACTATGTAACTGAAAATAGGGGAGTATTTCTTATTGAGACCAATTACATTGAGAGCTTCTATCCCAAACCACCTTTTTGACTCCAGGACAAGTGGATCCTAGGAATGTACAGACACTTAGTGTGGCTCCTAGTAAGTGCACCCCAGGGACATGGGTATGTATTACAGAAAAGAACTCTCCATTTTTGTGCTCTAAGAAAAATTAATTTTGAGCTTCATATAATTTTCTGATTCATTATTTGCAAAGAAATAAATGGCAAGTTTTAGGGCTAAATATGCAAAGTGTAAAAAAAATCTAAAAAATGTATTTTTCTTCATTTCAGGCAAAAAGAAAAGCTTTTGGGATATAGGACTTGATTCTCTTCTCCAAATATACTCATTAATCCCAAGTAGCAAAGATGAGCATGACTAGGAGCATAGATGCTACAGCAAAGACCAAAAGTTTGTGAGTTTAAGAAGGGACTTGAGTTTCAGCCCCATAACCTGTCTAAATAGAGCAAGCATCAAATTTATGGATTGTTTTTGGACCTCATGCTTGGGCTCAGCTAGTAGTCTAAACTGTTGAACAAGAATAGAAGTTGACTGACATCAGAATCAAGAAGTTATACTTCTAATTTGACACAAACCCCAAAGTGAAGAGCTGCTCCAATAAGTTCCAAACTGAGCAGATCCCACAGGAGATGCTCCTCCCTGAAGAGAAATGCTGTTCCTCGATGAGAGCACACAACTTTTATTTGGGAAGACCTCTGCTACAATTCTACTGTATTTTCAAGTCACAAATCTTAAAAACAACCTCACAGAATTTCACCTGGCTCTTCTAATATAGCATTTTCATCCTGTGGTTAGAACAGTTCTTTAATGACTTTAATCTTTCTCAGGGTGTTCTACTAGAGGCTGTTAGCATAATTAAGCTAAATCTTGATATCATTATATAAAATTTACTAAGCAACAGTCTTTGGAATACCACCTGAGTTTTATCAGTGTAAATTAATGCTGTTAAATTGAAGCACTAGTGGCAAAGCAGGCACAAGTATATATCCATGTGTCAACACAGCTCTTGAAACCAATGTTATCCAGTAATGTTTGTTTAGGAAAGACTGTGCTGAGTATAACACATTTAAAACACAACTGTGCTCCAGCACAAAACTGTGTTTAATTTCGCATCCAAAAATATTCTCCAAAATAAAGAGGATGCTTCCTTTTGTAGTAACATCTCTGGTGCCCAGTATAGTGATCCAACCCTCTCTGAGACAAATATTGTTTCATTCTTCCTCCCTTACATAATTCTGTTGAAGCTCACACTGTAGATTAAGCCTTGGTCAGGACCAGAAGAGTTTCATGAACATGTTTTCATAAAATGAAATGTGGTCTCTGACCACTTCAATATCATGTCTCTCTCTACTGGACATACTGGATTTGGATCTCAAGAGAAGCAGAGAAAATGCTGTCTCTTTTTATAGCACTGCTGGAAGTACCAACTATCTGAGTAACTGCTGCAGTCAGAACGGACTTTTTATTAAACCAGCATGACATGCCGTTCTTTATCACAGAAGGGTGGGTCTCTGTGAAAGGCGCTGCTCACATAACATCTTAATACACATTCCAGTCACCAAAAATCATTTCCTTATACCCAAATTACTCGGTGAATGTGTGAAAGAAACAAATTACTTCCATGTCATCTATCCCAGTCCCTTGAAGAAAATTGGGTTTTTTTTCAGACGTAAGAAACTTATGACTTTGAAGTGTACTATCATAAGTAATTAATTTATCGCTATATGTTACAAAATTATTAATGTCTTGAGTGTGCCTTTTTTATCCTCTTGTAATCACAACTCACTCTTATAAGTCATTCATACAACACATTAATTCAAGACCACCACTACTCCCTGTCTGGTTTGTTTACACTACAGAAACATAATTTCTGTCTTTTCCAAGGTCATGTGTTCCCTAGTTTTTGCTTTTCTCACAGGTCCCTCCTGTTCTCAAATCCTTCATTTTGCAGAAGGGACCATGCAGGTGTTATGAGGCACTTTATAAACTGTTTCGTGCTACTGACAGGAAAAAAACACAAAGCCATCTCTGTTGAAGAAATTATGGGATTCATCTCCAGCTAGTAGCTAGATGGATAGATGTTGTACAGCCAGCTTCATGAAGGCTGTCCTCCTTCCAGAAAACTTGTTGTGCTCCTTTCCTATTTCAAGGTTACCTTCAAAATGCCTGCCCAAGTTCTTTGAACCAGTAATTCTTTCCCTCACAAGTGTTTTACTAAGACACAGTGGGAAGAAGCTGAGAAGAGTGCTTTGAACAGCCCTTACTGCTCTGCTCAGCATAAAAAAGCAAAGCAGAAAATTTCCTGAGCTAACAGTGTAACCGTCTCAGATCTAACACCAAATCAGCCCGATGCCAGCAGTCATTTGAGTGGCCCATTACCTGCCACTGCTTGGGCATTATCTGGGCATGTTATTTGAACCAGACCAAAACTCCTCTAAAATTTAGTGATGAGGATCTCTTGTCACGAGATCATTCACACACACAGGCTGTGACCCTGTTCAATGTGCTAGCACAGGTATGACCTACTAGCTCAGGAAGAAGGAATGAGTCAAGCAGGAGGAGAGTGCCCAGCCCTCCTCTGCGAAACAGTGAAACACTAAAGCTCTCACTGGAAGGGAGACATAGGCTCTTATTATGAAATCTAATTATCTATCTATCAGAAGCAGCTGCATATGCTGCACCTGGAAGGATCCCTCATAGCCAAACAATTCAGGATAGTAACAGTGAAAGTGAAAATTTATGCCCATGTGAGATCAATCAACAATCATACTTTGTTTACCTATCTGACCATGTGTACAATCAAATGCAATATTTTTTTGCTTAGTTTTTGTTTCTTTGTTACTGTTTGTGACCTAAATATAGATGGCTTGAATATAGCTCATTCCAAAATCGATGGAGGAAAATCACAGGCCTGTTGGTAGTGAGGAATCTCTGTCTAGTATGAGTGTGTACATTTTTCACATGGTGATAAAGTATTCCTAATTTTAAATTCCTATCAAAATTATAAATAATTAACTGGAAAGCTGATGAGTGTTTCAATTCCTGTGAACAACAGCAGCATCTTCTTAAATCTCCTTAAGAGAAGTTAAGTGAAGTTGATTTCATTTCAGTCCTTGACATCCAGTGAACCCTGGGAGTTCCATCCTATACTTGCAGTGGAACACATTTTTTAGCTCGCAACAATTTATTTTCTTTATACTTAAGGGAAAAGTTTGGCATGAATGGGGATAAAAAAAATGAGGCTTTGACAAACTCATTTAATGTGGAATAGTTACAGAAAGATCAGTGTTATCACCTTCAGAGCTGTTTGATATTTGAGTCCTCTTTAAAGAGCACAGGGGTATGTCTATCAATGCATGAATGTAACAATGCATAACATACCTTAAATAGTTATAATCCTGGAAAAGGAATGAAAATTCATTCAGAATATCTATCTTTAAAAAACCTGAGAATTATGAAAGATATTATTCCCACAGTATGGGCTTTCAAATTACGAGCAAATTTTTTTCTTCTGTCAAGAACATTCTCCTCAGCCAAGCCATATGGTTTATGTAATTTTTGTTTAAAAACCCACCCACATCTGAAGGTATTTTGCACTAAGATAGTGGAACCAGAATCAGTAAGTTTACACAAACAATTCTAAAAGGTGCTTTATGGATTTTTATGCAGTCATTGTTTCACTCGAAAAAGAAAATGATGAACATAATGTTCTAATTATTGAGAGGGGTTGGAGCTCTGTCCGTAGTTGTTTGATTCTTCAAGTATTTGGGGATAAAGCATAATCTGAACACTATTTGTAAATGGATACAACTACAACAGAGAATTATCCATCATCAGATAATGCTCCAAGAGGAAACAGTACATCAGCTTGAGTTTTCGTCTCTTTATTCAAGAGAAATACAATCTAAATGGTGGTGAAGACCTATTTTGAATGAGAAAAAATGTGCAAGCTAACATTGCTACTGAAGCAATATGGAAAAAAAAAAGTCAGAGTTTAAAGACAAGAAAGGTGGGCAGGGAGAATTATAACAGAATTTAAAACTGGAACTGGAACTTTCACTAGAGAAATTAAAATTTTCAGGCTTAAAGGCTTACAACAGATGGAGACCATAAAGGAATTAGGAGGCCATATTCTAAAACAGGAGCTGAACAGTTTGCAAATAAAAATTAAATGTAAGTAACATCTGGAAGTTTTCACAATGAATGGAACAAAGACACTGAAAAATAAAGTCTTTGTTGGAATGGTAGCTCTTATGTATAATTCAGGCTTGTAGGACTCGCAAAGACTAGTGAGATGAAAACATGAGGTGACCAGCAACCTTCCCGTCTCAAACGAGAAGATTTCCCAGGAAATGGGTGGGACCTGTGTCCAAACTAGAGCTTACTTACAGAGGTGAAGTGTAGGAAGCACATAAAAAAGCGTAAAAGCCATCATGCCTAGAAGGAAACCAGAGCCCTACAGTCCAAAGATGTGTTCAGCTGTCTTTTAAGTAAGCAGAAGACACAGATCACCAGACCTGTTATAATTGCTCCAGTTTACTGAGGCTCAGAGGAAAGTCAGGCTATTCCAGATAACGCAATGTACATTCCCACTAGAATTGCAACCAAAAATACTTCCTGAGAAAGTTCTGGTGACTACCTCTGTGTTCTGGCTCTCAGTTTGTGAAGAATTTAAGCCACAGAAGAACATAAATTTTCCTGCTCTGGTGTCCTGCCATATCAGCACTATGCAGATAGCCATCAATTTGACCCAACAGCTTTAAGGAGAAAAGGAAAAGAAGAATCCGCAACAGAAATGGAAGTGGTTTTGTAGATGTGCTCTTCAGGCACACACAAATGCTACTGATGACTTCTGAAACAATTGGCAGCAGACTTGTTTTAAGCAGTGAAATGTTGTTGGACTCTTAGATATTAATCAGAAACATGAAATTAAAGGAATGTGGATTTTAACGCTGAACGTCATTCTTGCCTCAAAGAAACCAAAAGAAAAAACAACTGCTGCTCAGGAAGGTAGGAAGTGGTTGCCATAAAGCTTAGAAATTCATCTTTGGGTGTACTATGTACAAGTGATCCTAATCTAGCTCATGACATTATGAACAATAAAGAAGTGATAGGTTTTTTCATCAAAGAGTGGAAAGTAGCAATTAAGGCATCAAATACAATTAAAAACTGACATGCAGGGAAAAAACTGGCTAGGAAAAAGATTGCTGTGAGCTAGCCAAGGCACGCAATTTCAAATACCTATTGAGAGCTTTTCTCCAATAAGAGAAAGCAAGAAAATAATTTTGAATGTCTGTGGAAACTCCGAACAGACCTGACCCCAAAGAAGGCCCCCTAGGAAACTCATAGTGAATGTTGGGCTATCAAGTGTGGAATAAATTCTGAGAATTTCATGGGAATTATTAAACTAGACATGCTGAAAGGCTAGAGAATAGGGAATCCAATACTCCATCACCTAATTTGGCAAAAATGGAGACAGTCACTGGGAAAGGTGCATTCATCCAAGAACTGAAAATTGGAAAATGATCAAGAAGTCTCAACAGCCAAGTTAGCACATGAGCTAACCATTTACTCAGATTTGATTATTGCTAATAACAGCCTAATAAATGCCAGAAACTGTGTCTTAGACAGTAAGCTTGTGGAAAACCCTCTTCTAAAGGGTCTTGGGTTTGCAGATGGCAAGCAATAGTCTTCTAAGCGATATTCCCCTCTAGAGATCAAAATTCTTAATAGTGTTTTACATTTATATTTACTGAGGCAAGGAAATATGAAAAATGCTTGAAACTTGTTTCAGGGTGATCTCACCTGCTGTTAAAGAAATTATTTGTTATTCCACTTCAATTTTTTTCTGATAAGAAACAAATAGTATAACAGAAAATCCAAAATTCGAATGAACAGATGTAGCAGATGATGATAAGGAAAGAATGGAAAGATGAACTTACAGGGTGTTCTCTGAATTTATTCCAGTTACTATTAAGTGTGCAAAACTCAAATGTTTCTTAGTCAGAAATGAGTTCTTCGAATCAAAGGTGCAAATTACACTGCACACCGTAAGACTAACAAGAAAACTGAAGGATACTTGTGAGGACATATGCCCCTAAGCAAGAAGATACATAACCAGCCTTGTATAACAGTGAATCTGCAGAAAAGGTTTTGCACTCATTAGCTGTTGTTTTAGATACCAAAGAATCTGTTACTTTATTTTCCCGAGTGGAGACTGAATGCAAGAGGAAATGGAGAAAAAAACCCAAAAAAACAGGAGGAAAAGTTAGTACCACTATTGCACTCTCACTGACTGTGGGGCAATTTATGTATTAATGGAGTTGTAAACTTCCTACTCAAAAGATTTACGGCTACCCTATCTCTCACTTAACCTGTTTCTTGTATTGATGTCTAGTACAGAACTGAAGTACTTCTGTGTAAGCTGAAGGCACCAGTGTGAAACTGCTTCAGAGCCAATGAGTGCCTCGTTGTCAGGTGACTCCTGTAACCCAGCGGTGCTGTCTCCTCTGCAGAGACTGCTCCATGTGCACCTTTCCCAATCAGCTGCTGTAAGGGTCTGTTTAGAGTCAGAGCATATGTGCAGTGGCCTCCTAACACTGTAACAGTCAATAACTCGTGGGGGCTTTAGCAGCAGTGCAGGTTGGTGGCCTGAATTCCTGTCCAGCTCAGAAGCTGGCAATCAGTACTTCCTTATAGCTCAAAAACCTCAACAGTTTTCCAGATTTCTTTCCAATAAGAACTAAAGGCACTGAAAAGAAATGAAGCCCCAGAGACTTATGGTTGCTGTTACTATATTATGATATTATTTCTGTTAGCTTTAGGACCCCAATGAGATACAAGCACGAGTATCTTAACAAAACTGGAAAGCTCTATCTGAACTATGGCATGAGAAAACACACACAAAAGAGAAGCAAAATTAATTCAGACTGCTTGAACTAGAGAAAACCGACAGAATCTAATCCTGAAGATGTTCACACTATTATAAAGGAAAAGTGGAGGAAAACTACTAAGTGAAGGGATATATATATAAAAAGGCTGCATGGGAAAAGTTCACAAAGAGCTGTATTTATTAAACTGCCTAAGAAAAGCACAGGAGATAAAAACTGAGAAAATAATTAATGTGATATGTATAAATTTTAAAAAGTCCATATGTAGGTTGCACATACAAATTCTAATTTCCTCACCAGTAAAACTGGCAGAATCTTCAAATTTTGGTTGCTTGCCCCAAAATAATTTGATGTTTTATATTTTATTTGATTCTGAACCAAAATTGAGTAAAACAGTTTCTAAGTTTTCTGCTAAATTAAAACAATATGAATTCTAAAAAAAATTTCCAATTTTGTAACTCTATTAAAAAATATTTTTGTCATTTTAATATCACGTTAATAATATATATTACAAAATAATTTACATCCTCTAGTTATCCATAGGAGCAGGAGTCTGACCCAAATGATTATTTATATTTTCAAGCAATATAAAAATATTGAAAATAAAGCATCAATAGGATCCAAAATAAGATTTTGGTTCAATAATACAATATTATGTTTATTTCTGAAATTGTAAGTTCTGCAATAGAACTTTTTTCCCATAGAAATTTTTACTGAACTGAACTTGCTTTTATTTTTAAATATTTAAAATTCTCTTTTCATTAGTTTTATTTGAAAACTGTAAAAAAATAGCCCCTTTCCTCTGCCAGGCTGATAACACAGTGCTTAAAACTTCACTAGAAAAGTCATTGAGATCCAAGCCAGTTCTCAGGGGCTCAGAGAAAGAAGCTCCATCAGAAAGTTTGATCAGGCAGAGAATGAAAAAAAATGAGAAGTTATTTAGATTGGAGTAAAATTTTTCTGAGTTGGCAAAAGGAAAATAGCCTGCTTGAAGTCATGTCATCTTTAATTTGGTAAGTTATTTATTTTCTTGTAATCCTATTTGAAGTATCAACATTTCCAGTACATTAACTTGATTGGCAGAGGTACTGTATGACTTGGGATAAACCCCAGGAAAAATTTTTATTCCTGTCTGAGGTGTTCCAACTTCTGAATGAGTTCCTCTCAGCTGAAAACATTCATGCCTTAGAAACATCATCACATGTGTATTGTCCCTTAACATCACATCAAGTCAAAGCTTCGGAGAGACAGCAGCATTCTGGCCTCATCTCATTTTAATCTCAGTAACTAATCTGAAAGAAATGCTTAATCATGGGAAACGATACTCAACCAACTGAGTAAAAAGGATATTATGATTTTCAAAAGTAACAGACATGACGAAAGGTAGTTCATAAAAGTCTGCAGGATCATACCATATCACTATAGGCAGAACTATCTATTTAGGACAATAGGAAGTAGTATTTGAAAACTGACACTTGTATGAATTGTACAGCTATTGCATATTTTTTACCTTACCATTTTGTATTCTTTCCAGCTTTTCTGAAAATCCAGACTTCCATCTTCTCGGTGCTGTATAACTGTCCATCCTCCTCCAGCAATTTCCATATTACAAAAGACCTATGCAGTAAATAAAAAAGAAAAATTGAAAAAAACAACCAAACAATAAAACAATTTTTCTTTGGAATTCTGGAATCTTAGCGGGTGGGAAATATTTGTGAATAACAGTATTAAGGAAGTGTGTTTTCCTATGCACTCATGCCCTGTTCCCTCAATGACGTCCTCAGTCATCTGATTACAACCAGTTCTCTCATTATGTTTAGTCATTCTCCCAGCCATGTCTCCTTTCAGAACATCACCCAGAACATCTCCCCATCAGCCCCCTCTGCTTCTTCAGCTTTCCCCTTCACATTTCCTCCATGCTTTTTTTTCTATTTTCTCTGCAGTGCCCCTGAAACCACTCCCCTCCTCTCAATAAGCAAGAGTCATTCTTTCAGTGATAATAATGCTTCCTATAGCTTTTAGCAGAGTGCCATTTGGTCTCAGAGAGAATCTTGAGAATTCTTACAGAAAACACTCATTCTAGGAGTCTGAAATGTAGCACAGATGAGGTTATTCTGTTTTCCTTTGAATTCTAATATTACCTACAGTGTTCCAGGCAGTGTCCCAAAATGGGAACAGGTGACCTCAGAGCAAGCTGCTTTATACTGACAGAGAACATCAGTAGGAACAGGCTCAAAAACTGAGGTCGTTGAGACAAGTTCAGAAGTTAAGATCTATATTAAATATATAAGATCATACACTGTCACCATTACACTAAGAAAATTATAACCTAGATACTAAAGATTCTGCGTATAAAAGATAATGAAACAATTTGACAATTTTGCTGACGCTTGGTATTAGAATATTGTGTAAACTGAAATCTGTTACCAATCTTAAATAATCCATACAATAATAAAAATGGATATTAACTTTCATTCTCTTCACTCTTTTTCATTATCCTTCCAAAAATATAGAAGATAAATTATGAAAAATATTAAAATAATGCTTGCGCATTTGCTTTTTTTGATATGTGACAAGTGGTAATAATTTTTTTTCCTGTTTTTGTAGGACACTTGATTTTAAGATCTAAGTTTCTCAGAGCTACTCATTCAAGCAAATTTTCCTGCTTTCATTCCCCTGTACTCATCCGTGCCACTTTGACACTGCAATTATCCTAATTTTCCTTTGTCTGTGCTTTTAAAAGCTGTATTCTGCCTTTTAAGTAAGATGTTGGTATATAAGAATGTTGAAGAGGTTTAGCTTTTGGCACTCACATCAGCAAGAGTCAATCCATTAGGCACTGGCTGGTAATTCAAAGCTTTATGTTGCTTTTACAAATCGGAGGTTACTATCCAATGCAGTTAAATAAAAATTTGTCCTGCAGTTGACTAGAGGACCATATTCTACCCTCAGGAAAAGCCATTCTAAATTTCTCCTACTCATAAGAACTGTCATAGTAACAATATGCAAGTGTTTTTGTTTTAATTTGCACCAGGCATGCCAAGTAAAGTCCCTGTGAAAGTGCAGGAAGGAAATAAAATACCAGGACAAACATGAACTTGATTCAGGGTAACCACAAGAAAACCCACAATTTTCTAGACAAATATTTTGGCCCTATTCCTTCTTCAGGGAAGCCACTGTGAGTCAAAACATTTATCTACAGGATTTAATATCTTTAGTCTGATTTACGGTGAGAATTTCTAAAAGATGGATTTACTTTCCTTATAAGTCATTTCAAGCTCCCATGAATCCACTGCCAATTTTTAAAGCACTAAATCCTCAACTGTATTAAGACTACTTATTTTAAAGATGCGCACAAATTTTGGGATTTTCATACTACAATATAATGAAATACCTATAAAAAGACTGAAGTTTTCTGAACAATATATCAAATTGAAAGAGAAAACAGCACAGTGAAAAAAAGATTTGCCAGCAGCACATTTTTCACTAGCCATCATTGTGTGGTCTGGCACTTTCTACAGCGGTAGACACAAACACCTGCCCATATTAACAGGAGTTCCAAGGTGATTTAAATGTTACTGTGCATAGCTCTAGTCTTGTCTGTCCCAGAAAAGATCAAGGCACTTAGACATTAAACACCATTTAATGTGTTCTGATACTCAACCCAAGGAAAGGAAAGGAAAGGAAAGGAAAGGAAAGGAAAGGAAAGGAAAGGAAAGGAAAGGAAAGGAAAGGAAAGGAAAGGAAAATGAAAAAAAGTGACTGAATTTGTATGCATTATAGATTCTGATTTTAAAATTAATAAAATAACCTGACTTAGAATGTGAAACCAACAAAACACTAAAACTAAGAGTAATATTTGTATATATGACAAAGGTATTTTCCATTGAATATCAGGATTCTAGCAAGCATCCCTTAGAAAATATAAAATGAAATGAAAGTATATTTCATGACCCAGTGTATAAAATTGTTATGAATGAGATAGTTACCAGTGGCTGTGAGTAATACAGAAGGTAACAATATATTAGGCCTTTTAAAATACGTCAGAGCTGTGCATTGCATTGTGGTAATCCAGATAACTAAGCTGGCTTTAAACAAGCAAGTCTGTCTCCATGGGAATACCTATCAGGATATTAGAGCAATCTGACTGTGTCTGCATGGTGCTGCCTCTGGGCTAATTAGTGCTGGCACAGTGCTGCATTGATGTGATTTTGAAGCTATCTCAGCTGGCTACAAGTTCAGCTATCTGCACAGCACTACCTTGCAGCTTGTTTAAATGACCTTAATGTCTAAAAAAAAACCTGTTCAAGCAATCACACTCCTCACTTGACTACCATGAACATGCCTGGGATCAGCTCTTGCTGTGTTATTGCTAGGGCAAGACAGAGACAGGTGTATCAGAAATGCCCTCAACACACAGAAACACACATTCCTGCCTTTTCTTGCTAAAACAGGAACCCACCAGGAAAACATAATGCAGTGATATCAGCTGAGTTGTGATATCTGTGTTGATTGATAAAGGTGTCTGTAAACAGGGACACAGTAAAAACACAGGATGGCCTCCATTGTGCCACTGTCCTTATACTGCCAATGAAGTAGGCTTGAGGTAAATATACCAGAAGCATCAGTGTCACAGCGCTTTCAGGTAACTATCGGTTTTAATTGCAGTCCAGCTTCTGGGCATGGTTTATGAACTTCAGTAAGGCTAAGAAAATCTTCTGCTAATTGGTACATGCAATTTGGAAATAGATGTTACAATCTCTTTTTTGAGTGGAGCAGCTTCTACAGAACTTCTTTTATTATTCTTGTCCAGATCAGTAATGTTTTCAGGGATATCTGTATTTTATGTCATGCCAATAATTTTTCCATTCACATTCACCAGAATTATGTTGATCTTGGCCCATGAAGCTCTACCACCACAATTCTACTCCTGGCTTAATGAGCTCTAATTCCTGGCTAAACTATTAAATCTTGATGTTTACAGGTTTCCAAAGGCATTTTATAATACCAAACTCTGTTTAGGAATGAGTTTGACATATCTTAATATGATCATAATATTACTACAAACAATAATATTGGTTATATTTCTCACACTCTTTTTCTGTTCGCGGGATCACCATTTTACTGCAGAAAGAATAAATTCACCTGACAGAAATGGTTCCCTCCCTCCTGTCTGGCCCACTTTATGGCCACCACCGTATTTCCCTCTCACAGGTAATCAGCCCTTAGTCTGGTAGCTGCTCTCAACAGTGCCCTGTCAGAGGGACAGCCAGCATTCCTCCACGGATAAGTTGGGTTTAGGTTATCCTCTCATGTTCCTAGCCTCAACTGACTCAGGTACCTTAGCAACAAAGGCCTTGAAAAAAAAATAGCCTCTTTTACAGACTAATGTTTCATTTGCATAAAAGAACACCCCCTCCCAAGTCTCTTTTTTGAGAAGGATGGGATTATACATGCTTCATCATTTCAAGCAGCGCTAGTACTCAGCATGTTGTGTTCTTTACAGCCAAAACCACTTTCCCCTGTCCCTTACAAGAGAAGCAGGATTTTTGTAAATCCTTATCTTTAAAAACTACTCATTCTGCTACTTCTTTCCCTGTGCCACTAGGTAATCCCCTAGATCAGCTTCCTCATTATCGCACTTTACAAATTCGCTTCTAAATTTTGTCGCAGATTTATTTGCAGCAATGGTCTGATTCAACTGAGCTTGCCAAGTGGGAGGAAGTGAGTCAACTATGGAGTGTACGTTGGAACTTAGGAAGGATTCTCTGTCAGCGGGAAAGAAGAATGTCTGGAATAATACAGTTAATCTTTTCTGAGTCTGTTGTACTTTTTAAAGACTGAATATAAGACAAGTTTTTTATACCAGTACAATATTTTGTGGAATGATAACTTCAATAAAGGCTCGAAATGCTCCTTTAAGTTCAGAGCAATATTGTATTAATAAACAAGAAAATAAACCCAGTCTTTACCTTTTTAGGATCTGACACATTGTTAATATAAATAGTGTAGACCCCACTTTTGTTAAAACCAGATTGGTATACATCTGCACAGTCTCTGAATGGCTTTTCTTCTTCCTTTTTTGCATTCTTTAGTAAAACTGCAAAACAAAAAACATGATAATATAAGTTACAACAACAGTCTTGGGCATTTCTGTACCTAGGAAGTCCACTTTTGCATACTGCATTCCTTTTAAAAATACACAGTAATAATTGTACTGTGTTTCTCACACAGTTCATGCATTTGGTGAATTCTAGTAAAGAACTAGTACGAAGCTTTCGGACAGATGGCAGAGTAGGCACCAGAAGAAGTCACGATGCAAATAGCTAAACAGAGCATCCTGTCCACTGAGAGATAACACAGTATGTTCCTTCTGAGTGCACAGGTCTGTGTCACTGCAAGTGTTGCCTCTGACTAAAGCTGTACCTGGGAGGTTGCCAAAAAATGCCCCAGAGATGGCACATGAAGGTGGAAAATGTGTTCAGGGTTGTGATCTGACACAGATGCTCACCTAAGACAGCAGTGCTGGCAAGAGAGAGCTTGTGCTGTTCGTGAAGTAATGACTTTGAGCAGCATAGGAGCTTGGGGCAAGGCAGCTGCTTGCTTAAATTCACTCTTTGGAAGAGAATAATTTAATTATTTTCATATCTACATTCATAAAGGTTGCTAAATACAATAAAACAAAAAAACAGTGCTCCTGAAATCAGGTGTCTAGAGGGAAGATTTATAGAATTCATTTTGGCTCAGCACAGGGAAACAGCTAATGTTATAACACCAGCTCAGACCTTGATCGTGTATATTACAGACAGACTATGGTCTGCCTATAATATGAGCCTGAGCTGAGAAATCAGGACTGCAAAATGTTGGGAATCCCAGACTTAAACAACCAGGAAATTCCCTGTAGAAGGAGTAACATCTGAGAGTGTTCTTCACTTTCACAAACAAAAGTAGCATGACCCCACACAACAGTGAAGGATAATATTTCATTCCAACAACACATATTTTAAGCACATCAGTATTCCCATGGAAATCCATCCATCTACTCAGATTCTTAAAGTTAAACATGTCCTTAAGTGATGTGCAGGGTTCAGGCCAGCACTTCATTAATCCCTTAAATAAGGATACAATATTTACATCTTCCAGACACACTCATCCTCTGGTGACAGATACTTCTTTTTTCATTTTTGGCTCGAACGTGTGAGTTATAGGTACAAAAGGGACTACGTCTTATTCACTCTCAGTGAAGTGGCCTGTGCTGCAAAGCTGGTGTTTAATGACACTGATGGGTAACAAGGCAACTGCCTTGCAGAACATGTGGGACTGCATGGGCCATAGACGGTGAGAATAATGCCAGGGGTTTGCAGTTGGAAATATTATCTTCCCTTTGAACACCTCAAAGCAGTATTTTAGGATGGCAAATTCCTGCCAGAGCTCTCGGTATTAATATCATTTCACAGATGGGGAAATTGAGGAATAAAAAGTTTAAACATTTTACCTCAGTCATTCTGTGAAAAGGTGAAATAGAAAAATAGTGAGAAACCCAATCCTGACTGTAGGACTATACTGCTCTCTAGGTAGGCATTTTACACAAAAAACATATTATTCTTTCCCTATTATGTGTTTTATACTATTATTTTAAAATTTTATTTTAAGAAAAAAAATCCCTTACTTCTCCCCTTCCATGTATTTGCTGCATATTTATTATTTTTATTCAACATCATCAATGAAAATAAAACTTAATTCATACATTTGCATATGAACTTCAATTAGGAAATGAATGGCTTTGAAACTTGGACATATTTGGAAAAGGTAATGCTGGCAATGCTGTAGATTACACACTACCCTGTGAGATGGCAGGGAGTGAGGTCCTTAGCAAGGTGCACATCAACTGTGCTCTGTCTCAAATGTGTCATTTTGTAGATAAGACATAGAACTGAGGCCCTCGTGATTTTTGTTAATTAAAGACTTCATGGTACTTTCTATAAGCAGATGGTGTTAGTATCTGTGGCCAAAGTCCAACCTGAATAATTACTTGGGGCTGGAGCCAAAGCCTAGAGAAGTTAAAGCAAAGCTGCTCATTGATTTCAGAGGGCTTTAGAATAGATCCGTTCTTTCTGGCCTGAATTTCTCTAAAGCTGTTGTTTTAACTGGAGACATCAGTCTCTCCTGTCTAAAAATTATATTTAGCAGTGCAGAGGCAGTGCTCATTTCCTTCAGTCTTAAAACACCTATATTTTATTAGCTGTATGCAGCGAGATTATCTTACTTCTTACTTAAGTGTTATACACACATTGAAAACCACTTGGAAATAACTACTAAGAGTCAATAAAGGAAATTTGAATTTGGATCCATTGTAACTGAAAGTTAGACAAAAGAAATAATGGGTATATTCTAAAGTTTACATCATTAAAATTTTAAACAAGGTTAAGATTTTAATATCAGAGCAAATAGCTTTGAAAGTAATTTTCTAAAGAG
Organism: Melanocharis versteri; assembly: GCA_013397845.1. Classification (NCBI taxonomy): domain Eukaryota; kingdom Metazoa; phylum Chordata; class Aves; order Passeriformes; family Melanocharitidae; genus Melanocharis; species Melanocharis versteri. The sequence continues at coordinate 849,094 of VZTG01001350.1, read as the reverse complement.
ATGGATCTCTAGGAATCATCCTTAGAATTAAATTATCTTCCCAAGCTTAAAAACTAAAAGAAACACAATAAAAGAGACATTTGTGTGAGAGATGAAATTTAGAAAGACAGATAAATGTCATAGATATATATGACCATCCTTCCTCTTAGAATCAGACAGATGAAGTAGCTGAGATCACAGAGAGCAAATGTGTAATCTAAAAACTAAGCAATCCAATACCCGTTTGGGGTTTTTTGCCACAGTGGTTTTATTCCACCGTAGCCAGAAGAAGATGGCTTTTCTTGGGTGCCTCTCACCCCTCTCTCTCCTAGAGCACCAGGAGTTGGTGCTCCCACTGGAAGAAAAGCCCAGCTCCTTCACAAGGACCTGTACTATTACAGAGTGCAGCTCGGTATATTAAGCATGACAAGCATAAAGTTTAGCTCTTCTTAATACATCACACTGTAATTTGCAAGAACAGCCCAAATTTGACAGAAAATTAATACTCAGGAATGTTACTGGTAATGTGCTTTTAGGATAAAATATGTTTTCTCTAAGGTTTGCTGTTGTTTTTCTAACTTAATATTCCATACAGTTTCCAAACGACTTCTACATACTATAGCTCTGTTGTATTTTTTTCTACAACATTACATAGACCTTGAATCCTTTATACATTAAGTAAAGTCCCTGAATGATGTATTGGCTCACATATGGTAGATGTGTAAGTAAATTTTTTAAAAGTAAGAAAGTTAAAATAAATTAATTCCAAAACCAAATATGTAACATTAAATTCCTTTGTCAGCTTCAAGATATTGACTTTACACAAACTCCTAATGTTAGTTTAGCTGTTTTCAAATACAATGCTTATGACAGAGTTTTATGTACCTGAAAAAGATAAGTCTATGTCAAGCAAAATAATATTATCATTTTTTAACCTGAATGCTTAGCCAAGATTTGGAACCCTGGAGGGTTTTCTGATTGCCTTCTCTGGATGAATAAACTGGTGAGGAAGTCATGCTCCTTTAAAGCAATGATGCCTATGTGGAAAGTTCTGTTTTTCTGAACAGAAGGAGAACCAGCAATAAATGCAATTTTTTCACTGCACTCCCAAAAGTCTTCTGGGTAATTTTTAGCCCAATAACCTTCTCCTTGGGCTATGCTATCTGCTTTTCCCTACTTGATGGGAATTATTTCTTTCAGTTATCAGTCCTTCAGCTGTTCCTTTTCCTCAGTGCCCTGGACGATGACTGGAGTCCAGACAGTACAGAAGTGTCATCCATAACTGCCCGGGCCCTGTGGATGAACAGGAACCAAATCAATGAGGTCTCTGTTAGCCCATAGGCTGTGCAGCACCGGGGCTGAGCAGCTGCTCTCCTAACCCTGCTCACAGGATTTTAACCCTCAGCAAAAAGCTGGGGTCAGCACCTGAGGCTGCAGCTCCTTCAGTTTTATTAGAATGGCTTACCTGTGCTTGCAAGTGAGAGAGCTCTGATATATAGGGCTTTTTCCCAAACCAGTAGTCAGGGAAATTTAACTGATTGATAGTTATGTGTGCCCTGCGTAGAGTGGGACTATTTTTCGGCTATAAGTTGTAAAATTAAATCCATATTAATTAGTTTATTTCCCAACATCCATCACAAATGGAGGATGTTTGCTTTTCTGCCCAGGTTTAAAGAAATGCCAACTGACTACTAAGAATAAGTAGCTTCTGAAATATTTAGTAATCTAGTATTCTCCTCTAGGAATATGAAATCGAAAGCATAAAATATCTGTCTTTTTTCCTAGCTGTATGAAAATTATCTAATCTCACATCAACTATGAAAAAAAACTAAAATAATCTACTTGATTTTTTTTTAAACTGAGATTTCTGATTGTTTTTGAGAAAATTAAGTTGTCTCATTGTTTTTCAGGTCTCCATCAGATATCTGGTGAATAGCCCAGCTTGCCTATAAGCAATAAAGAATGGTAAAATGCAGCTCATTATGCTGACTGAATCAATAAATCACAATCATACTTCCTAAATTATTTCAGATCTGAACTGCTATGTTTGTGAAATGAGTTGAGACTGAGTTGATCACCAGACTCTTACGTCCTTTAGCGATACTGACAACAAATAAAAAACAGCTGTTTGTTTTTCTGCATGATACTGACTTATTTGGACAGATATGCAGAGATTTCTTTAGTGTCTCAGTGAATTATTATATTTTCATTGTTTCAATGTTCTATTTATATAAATCTAATTTTCTTATAGAATAGAAGTACCAAAAAGGCACTTAAAAAATTATTCATGCTTTTGAAGTCAGAAAGGAAAAGTCTTTCTGCATATCTTATTGGCATATATAATTGACCTACATTTTAGCTGCGTTATCAAAAGCATCTGAGGTAAAATGTATGTCCCCTGCTGAGCAACTCCTAAAAAATCAAAAAGGAGAAGGTTGTAAATTGATCGTTTTTACCTAAAGCTGCTACATCCAGGACAGGGTCATCCAAGGACTGCCAAATGATGGTTTCTGTCTAGATCCTGACTGCAAATAAATGTTGCCTTGATGTTGTCGTGGTTCCAGACACGCTGTGGGGAATCCTGCATTTCTGTAGGTGACCCTGTGTCTCTGACCTCTTTCCCAGCCATTTGGGTGCAGCCGCTCCGCACCAACAAAATTCCAGTTACGATGGCAAATAGCGCCTGTCTTGTGAAGAATCAAATCCGGAGCAGTTTGTTGGTGTTATCCAAAGGATGTCACCCAAATATCCCCAGTGAGGAGGCCTGGAACACTGCCCACACATATACATATGTTCCCCGACTCAGCAGCAGCAACCACAAACAGATCTGACAGAATAAGATGAGGGTTATTTTTGTTTTGAGGAGGAAATTTATGCAAAGACTTACAGTTTTTGCTGACTTACAGCCAGAGGTATAGTCTGCTGTTTCAGTGTCCTTGTCTTGCATATACCAACCTCCACTTGAGAACAAATATTAAACTGCAACCTAATAGCTGACTGTGACACCCAAAATTGCCTGCAATAAGACAAGCCTGCGACAACATCATTGTGTTGCAAATGTTACACAAACCAAAGGAAAAAGCGCAGACCTGAAGGCTGATTTCAATTCAGGTATGCTCTCCAGATAACTACAGTGATGCCTACAAACTGAAATTATAGCTATGCTAGAGCACATTTGGGTGCCTCTTAAAATGGACTTGAAAGCACTTTTGCTGGATTGTTGTTCGTGCAAGTACATATTACACAGTATCTGTTTTTCTTCCACAAAATGTGTTTCTGGATTATTAAAGCTACCACTGTTACTCAATATAACCAATCAAAAAAATAATTAGAAAATTACCATCCGCTGAGGTTTATGAAATTAAAAAAAAATTGCAGTTACTCGTTCTTGATAAAATACGAGGAACTTTTTATGCATCTAACTAGCCAACTAAAAGTTTTAAATTTGAACTTATATGCATTTACTACCCAATTCTAATTGTTATAAACTATCACCACCTGATCCAAAACTTTCTCCGTTGCCAACTTTATTTCTTACTTTATTTATACTATTTTTTTTTCCATCTCCATAACGTCTGAAAATCTTCTTAAAAAACCAAACAAAATGAGGGGATATTAGTATGAAAGCTGCTTCCGAATGTCTTGGAGTCCAGGAGTCTTCTCAGATACGTCATTGTGCATTCTTGTGTACTCATGTTTGTTTACTAGGGAGGTGAAAGGAAGTTTAGGACTGGAGTTTGGACATGCATTTTTCTTTCAACAAAATATGCATTCACCAAATTCTTTCAAAGCTAATATTTCTTTGTGACATTTCTCTGAATCTGACAAAAAGAGCAGGTCATTGGCAACTCGGAACGTTCATTTTGACGTACTGGAATAAAATATTTATTTTCTGGGAAGTATTGCTCCATAATTAAATTTATAGACTATAAATTTGCAGATTCTAGTTTATAAAACTCTATTGTCAAGGGTCCTATTATTCCCAAATGAATTTATACGAGTAGATATACCAGGTTGCATTGCTGCTCCAGCCTCTCCAGTGTCCCATCTCCAGCATCAGGGCCCTAGAAGTCACAGTGCGTCTTCACTGGACTTGATCTTTCAACCATCATCTTCTGTTTTTTTCCTTCTTACATTCTCATAATTACTTATTTTTTTCTTATTTTCTTTTCCTTTAGACCTTTTCTTCTCAGGAGGACCCTAAGATTTTGCAAGAGCTTGACTAACACCTGGCCTGAAAAAAGGGTCTTCAGTAGGAACAGATGTTCAAAGCAGATGACTGGAGAACAGCATAAGCACAGGAAAGCATACCCCGGAATTTACAGTATACATTCTTCCTCCCCCAGATGTAATATCTGCATCTTTAATAGCTTTTGAAAGAATTCTCTTTTCCATTAATTTCTCCAGTTACATTTTTGAAACCACATTAATTTTAATCATTCAGTGTCCCATACCAAGGAACTCCATACGCATACCATATGAAGGACAATTTCCCATTGTTAGCTTTCAACAAAGTGCTCCAGCTGCTGACACTGCATTAGCTGAAAGTATCAGTAAGTCTGCACCCATGATCTACAAGCCATCTACACCTACAATTTCTACTGCAATCTCCTTCTGCTATCTTTTACACCACCTGAAGTGTCTGTCATAGGCTTAATTAATGGTATTTCACATGCTCATCTATCTTTGTAGATTTTTTTTGGGGGGGGGAGATGTGGGTTCCAATACTTTATACAGTATTTGAACACACCATGGATTATGTGGTACATTTTTTTTCCTGATTTCCTGTCTATTCCTTTGTAACAATTTTTAAAATAATATTTTCATTTGTACTATTAACTGGCAAGTAGCACCTCCTGCGTCTTTCACTCAAGATTTCCCTGGGAGCTTACCTTTTATTCATATGGGTTTTTTAGAAGGGGAGAGAAAATAAAAGTTTAGAATTCCTTCCTCAGGCACATTGATTTGCAGAATGATGACAATAGAAAATGCTGGCCTTCATTAAAATGTTCAGTATAAGCGTGTATATAACACACATGCACATTTTGAATGTCTAAGGGAGCACTTAGTCCTGACCCCAGACGTGGTGCGATCACAGAATGTCACTTACAGGAGCAGTGCTGCTCTGGCTATGCCTGTTGGCTGTGGACTGGTTCCATAGCCACAGAATGAATCAGCTAATAGGAGATCTCGCAGAAAGTGTTTGGGTTTGTTGTAGGGGCAAAAGGGGGAGACAAGGTTAGGGTTTTTGTTTGGTTGTTTGGTTGTTTTGTTTCTTTGTTTGTCATAGAAGTTGTTTATTCTGCTGGATCTTGATTCACCCCTGACCCTACGGTTCCTGGACTGGATGGAGAAGTGAAAGGATTTTGTTTCCAAGGAGCAATGACAAAAGCAAAATTAGTCCCTTTGCTCTCAATCTCTAGTCCTTAATGGCTACACGCATCACCCTCACTGCACGCGGGAGGCCCAAAGAGGTGTGTAAACCTCACTTAAGTACAACCCAGAGTAACTACCAGGCCATGCTGAAAGGCAATTAGCAGGGCTGCAGTGATTCTACCAGCCTAGGCATTAGTCCAGCACCAGATTTGTTAGGAGCACTAAGGTTGATTACATAGAAGAATTTGAGATCAATACTTTTAACATGGGGAGGAAAGAGAAAAGGTGTAGTCAATTAGATGTCTCAGGTTAACATTAATAGAAATGTTTTAGCAGCTAATAGAACATTACTTTGCCCTCCCACAGAGCCTCTAAGAGTCTGCAGTAAGAAAGGCAAACAATTGCATAGCAAGAGCACTCAAGCTATCCAACTACTTATTAAATAAATCATTTAAAGCAGAATTTCCCTCCCGTAGTGCTGCAGGAATTAACTTGGACTTGGAAAACAACATTAACATAGAGAGCTTTCACCCTCTCCAGGGCATAATTATTTAATACCTAATAAATTATCTACAGTTATCAAGTTTGTTTCCCAATAAATCCAGCCTTAGTGACTGGCAAGAACAATAATACTTCAAATCACTGTGCATTTGAAAGAAATCACTTAAGAATACCATAAAATGGTCCTCATTAGTGAGCTGCAATAGAATGCCTTATGGCCCATTTACAAAGAGATAAAGACACTTAATTATCCAGCTGCAATATAGTTCCTTAAGAGTTTCTGCTTGAGACAGCAATTTTGTGAGTAACTAGCTATTCACCGAGAGGAGAACTAAAGAAGCCTTTCACTAACTGTACAAGGAGATTAAGTTGCTGGCTTTGTTTAATATTTCCAGTGTCTATATTTTTTTAATTGATTTCTATTTTTCCACACAGACACCCTAATGTGCATTTAACGTTTCCATCTGAACAATGGTATGCATACAAAGAATTTTTTTTACTAACAAGCCATATGGGTGACAGTGCTGTTAGTTGGTTTATGTATGCTGATATTCTCTGTAATATCTTTGGTGTGAGTGAATAATGCCAGTTTCACAAAACTGAGTGAAGAGGGATTTGGCACTGACCTATACTGTAGGAATGAGGGTGGATAATTGATTTTAATATCAACAATCAAGAATTTATACACACTTCCAATATTAATTTTTCAGTATGAATAAATATTGATCTCTTGCTGTGACCATCAACAATAGGGATAAAATATCGGAATCCACAACTCCGTTTGAAGAATTTAAATATTTTTCCACTGACATAAATTTCAAATGCTTCACGTTCAAATTCACTAATTTCAGAACTGAATCTCTATTAAACTACAGCCTAGCTTGCTACTACCTTGTATACTTTGTTGCACTTAATAATAAAAGCACAACTTTGAAATTAAGGTATTCTTGCCCAAGCAGGATATGAATATCTTTTTATTTTTAAATCATGATGATTTGGAATTGATAATTTTTAGTTTTAGAAAAAAATAACATAAGTAGTGATCATATAAATATCAGCACTAACATCATCACCTTTTAACAGACAATGGAGAAAAACGGTGCTTGTAGTTGTAAGTCACCCCATTGTGAAACAACTCACTTGGACTTTGTTGAAGAAGTGACTCTGTTGATCTAAAAGAAGTCCAGACCCGAAAATGTTAGATGAGTCAGATAAGACTCACCCCAAAAAACTCTGATAGAGCTTTCTGAGCATCTCTGAAAATTGCATATCATAGAGTCTTCAACGAAAACAGGAATTGTATAGCACTTGAACAGGGAAAACAAGAAACACAGCAGCTGGTGCTGATATGTATGTTTAACTGAAGAGCCACACGCCTGCACAGAGCCAGGCCAGCCTCTGACTGCGGCCCTGCAGCATCTTCCAGTTCAGTGCTCCATTTGCTCAACAGGATCCAGCTACAGTAAGAGTAAGGGGACTCCTCTTCCCTGACACTGAGAGCAAAAGAAAGATTCCGTTTTTCTCCAGCTTTCGAAATATAAATAACAGCAGAATGGAATGTATCTTTATAACAGTGAGCTTTGTGAATTGCCAGTGAACATTTTCTGATAGTGATCTTCTGATCTCTTTTTAAACTAAAAATATTTCTGTTATGCTTTAAGATATCTTAATGAAAATGAAAACCTCATGCTCATAAAATCTCTATAGATGGAGGAAGTAGGGAGAAACTAAGAATATTGATGTTTTCCATAATCTTGAACACATAATGTCAACCTTAACTGAAGTTATCTGCTTTGACACCTTTGGAGAAGTTAATAAGTGTGGAACACCAGATAACTTGGGTGCATTAAACTGGATTTTGTTTTAAGCTTTGGTTTGGGCATTCTAACTTTGTCAAGTCTGAGGTTTTTAATTTATTCTTAACTAATACAAATTTAAAAAAATAATTAATATATCAAAAGCATTGTGCTTTGCTATTACACTGCAGTATATTAGAACACATTGATAATTAAAATTCAGTTTCTGGTATAAGAAAAAAAAATGTCTGTCACTTCATTCATGAACTAGTTCCTTAAACCATGTTTCAAGCACAATCCAGATCCACTTCAAACCTACACCTTTCAGCCGAAGCTGGTCAGAATCTTCTGTGCACCTATCAAAATCTTATTTTATTTAATTCTGTGTTTCAAAAGAAAAATAATGAAGTGACTGACGTGATGCACTCTAAGTTTCTGCCTCACCAGTTATGTCTCATCATGTCCAAAAAAAACCAGGAGGCATGAGCTTAAGGAATGAAATATTTATAGGGAAATTGTATCAGACAAAACATGCTGTCACCTCAAAAAATGTCTCAGATGAGTTCTGATATTATTCCTTCCATGAACAGAAGAAAAATGATCAAGACCTGTATCATAAAACCTTGCTCTTCTACACTGCTAAAATCTAGTGGATTTAAATATCCTCATTATTGTATTCCAATATGTGGCTGAATCAATATAATATAGAACATTTTTCTTACTGAACACTGTCAAAATACTAATATTTGAAACCTCTGTTCTCTTTTTCTGTCCTGTGTTCCCACCAGAATTTTTGATTTGGTTTGATTTTGGCTTTTTGTGATTTCGGTTGGGCGGTTTTTTTGGTTTTTTTGGGTGGGTTTTTTTCTGTGTGTTTGTTTGTTTGTTTGTTTGTTTTTTGTTGTTGTTTTTGTTGTTGTGGTGGTGGTTTTGGGGGGTGTTTTTTTGTTTTTCTTTTGTTTTGTTTTGTTTTAATTTTGGCTTGTTTCTTTTTTTAAATACTGGCCTGTATTATAAAAGGTGTCTTTGAAGTCTGTCTAATGAAGAAGACCAGCATCACTGCTGAGGCAATTCTGCTTCTGTCAATGGAGTCTCCCATGAGCCTGCAACCTTCAGGTCATTTCTTTGAAGTTCTCAGTCTATTCTCATCCTTTTCACATCAGAATAAATTTTCACATCACAACAACATTGGTTTAAGAAGTGGAATAGATTGATTACTGTTTATTTTTAAAAAATTAATTAATTTCTATGCCTTTTAAAAGCATGAATTCCATTCAAATAAACTTTTGGACATATTTACTTTTCCTACCCATAAACTAGGACACTTGTACCTTTTCTGAAATGCCAGACCCACTAACCATATTATTTACTTTATGAATTCAGTAGGTATGTCTGGGGAGGTAAATTATTAGCATATACATGTATTATTTTGAGAATTAAGCTCAGCATCTTGTCAGCATTCAAGAGGAAGATAATTCTTCATTTCTCTTTTACTAGGAGGTCACCAAATCAGAGATTCATGACAAAACTTTCTTTTCTGTTCCATCAGTTTTCTGAAGTAAGTAAGTTTAGGCCAAACATTTTAGCAAGGTATATTATTATGCAGTCTGGAAGACAGTCAAAGAAAAAAAAGAAATAGGAAAACAAAAATAAGTTTATGGTTAAATATGCTTTCCACTGAATTTTACATTCCCTTATCCTGTGGGTGGGACTACCTGGGCAGTTATTGCAAATTATGCAAGTTATTTTTAACACAATAGAAATTCAATACTTTTTCTTATACTGGAATAAAAGACAATGTATTTTTGACTGGGCACCTTTCGTGACATTTGGCTTGAAACGTAATTTCCCACTGGACCAATATACTTTCTGAACTAGCTGGTTTGAACTTGCATACACATCTTTGCTTACACTATCTATTGCTTAACATAATTTATACTATATGTCTTGTTTTGGGGTTGAGGAGTTTTTTGAGTACTATTCATGTGAGTCTCTACTTTAGCACTACGAATCTTTTCCATAAATAATTTTTCTGATGTGGCAGCTTAGAAAGTACTTCACAATACTATTTACTGTGTTACAGATGTGTTGTTTGACAGTGATAGCAATGTGCTTTATAAATCCTCAGACAAATAATACTCAAAGTAGCGTGAGAAATGATCAGTTTAAAGAAAAAAATTAGTACAAAATCTTTTATGGCCTTTTCTAAGAATAATTTGATCTCTATCCAGCTGTTATCTGCTACAGGTGAAGTACTTCTACAGTCTTGGAGATAATCATGCAATAACTCTGTGATGATTAATTAGGCCTTCACTTCTATGTTTTTATTTCCTCATTTTTTGTTGGGGAAAGGTAAAAGTTTCATGCATTTATCTACATTTTAATTTGGAGATCACTTCATCTTTAAATAGCTATTTTAATATTCACCATAATGAACAACCATTTCCTTTGGAAGGCTAGTGTCTGAAGGTGCTTCTATTTTAGAAACTCTTCTGCAGAAATTTACTGGCAGCTGCTGCCAAGGTTTTTGCCCCTGCCTAAAACATACACAGACAATGTGACAAGTGTGTTTAGCCACAGACACAAGTCAAAATAGAGACATGTGAGTCCCCATGGTACCCTGCATTTATTTGACTCTCTGTAGGCTTTGTGACCTATTAGAGTGTCTATTTGAAGGATTACATGCAATTGAAACTCTAGAATCACTCACACTGGGAGAGAGGTGGGTGGTATTTTGGAAACCAAACAATTCCAAGTTTTACAGGTGGCCCTCATCCCAAAACTGGTCTGTACCAAAACTGACACTGAAAATGGGATCTGGATTTTCTATTTAGGTCCACCTATGTTTAAAAAAAATTTCATTTGTGTTGCTTTTACCTTTTCAGTTGTTTTTTTGAGGTTTTTTTGTTTGGTTGGTTGGCTTGGTTTGGTTCATGTTCTCTCTTTCTCATTTGCCTCAATATGATTCAGAAGTTCTCCTAATATATGCCTAGGCACAGTGGAAGCACCAAAGCAGATTTCTTAGGGTTTTCATCCAGTTCTAGGGACTATGTTATCTCCTTAGACCGTTTAACTGAACAAAAGCAATTTCTGTTCAGCCCTGTATCTCTACACTATCCAGCTATATTATTCACAGGCTCCTAGCAGGAAAACTTCAAATAGTGTCCCAATTTATTTAAATCGATCTAAAAATAAGTCTTCTGATATGATTATGTCATTACTGGAGGAAATGTATCTCATGTTCTGTAATCAAAAAGCAATGATTATCACCAGATTGATTTCAAATTAATTAGTTCTGCTGTATTATATTTTTCACCTTCACAAATTGGAAAATCCTCAATACTATGACTTACGAGAAAAAGAAAATTATTTTCCTACCTGTGACTTATCTTGGGAGAGAATTTACACATGGATGGATGGATGGATGGATGGATGAATGGATGGATGGATAGATAGACAGACAAGCTTTAAAATATCGCGACATAAATGTACGACAAAATATAGTGACTTATATTTTTAATTTGGGAAAATCTGACAAAGGTACTTAAAGCCATGCCCAAAATACCCCAGAATTTAGACATACTTTGCAATTCCTCTCAACTCTGTTGTTCATGCTTATAAACTTACTCATCTTTGACAATCTGGCTTTCTAGACTTGATACCTCACTGGGGTTGTGCTTTCTGTCGAAGATGAGTGTCCCTAGTTAAAGATCCAAAGTTCTAAAGAGGACCCATCCTTTTCTATCTCTACAGCTTTCTAATAATTAAAAAATATTTATCAATCTCAATGATATCTAGTAACCTTTATCTAAATTACTCAAGTCCTCTCTTTGATCAATGGAAAATACTTCTCAGTGTTACTGGCTGCTCCTTCTCTCCCTATCATTAATCATTTCGTGCATTTCCATAACAGCATTCCCCATACCTTCTTTCCCACCTAATAGTTCCGTCTGTTACAGCTCTCTCTCCTCATATGAAAATTGTTCCAGGACTCTAATGTTACCATTTTCCTATTCTTTTCTGGACCATTTCCATTTCTCCTATATCCCTTATGAAATTAGATGACTGAGATTTACTGAAGTATAAGACAGAAGAGGTGCCACTGACTTATGTATCGCTTTTTGTTATTCCCCATTTCCCAAGAAACACCCGTTCTCACAAAGCATTTTGTGTTTTGAACTCTAGTGCACACATCAAGGTTTGTGTAAGACTATCTAAACTTCATATTTTGGTGTGGATTTAGAGTATCTCCAGTGGTACTTCCCCACATGCATACATTTCCACCTTCAACATATATTTGCACAGACTGAAGTTGGCATTAATTTTTGGCACAATCTTTAGTACTTAGTCTTCATTAGAGTGGTCTTGTGCTCCAGGAAAATATTATTATTTTTTTAACTTAAGCTATCTGGCTACTTCTTCAGCTGTGAAAGTGCCTACCAAAAATATTGGTCAGCTAGACTCAATTAGACAATAAGAAAGAAATATTCCTTCAATTTAACATTTTTTGCTAAGTTATTCGCCTCAAAAAACAAATGTATCCAAGGAAAATTCTGAACATGATAATATAAAAAAGGTAATGGAATCCAAAATCAAGGGCTTAGTTAGGCTATTAAAGGTATATTTAGGTATTTAACTGTGCTAAGCATCATTTACTTCCACAGTTCCTCAGAAGTTAAAAAAGACTGTTGAAAACTCAGGTTTTCAGGCACCTGAATTTGTACCCAGGAGCCCAATTTGAAACACCCACTTCTGTATTCCTCATTCTAAGTTTTTATAAGAAGCAGCTGAGGAAACTAAATTTAGGGAGAATGGTTTGTTTGTTGTTTTTTTCTTTGAATCAAATTCAAAACTGTTAGAAAATCTTTTTAAGCTTAAAAGAACTTGCTATATATCTCTGTATGAGAATAATATACCTTTCATTTTGATATTGGTTTTAAAATACTCCTGAGCTTTATTAGAACACTCTGGACACAGCCTTGCCAGGTTTCTTTGCCAAAAGGCCATAAAACATAATAAAGGATTTGCATTGCATCACAGTGTTTCTCTACTGATATGAGAACAGCCTACTATGAAACATGTTATTTAATTCAAAATGCTAGGGAACTATACAACAGAATGAGCAGAAGGGAACATTTAGAATGAACATGAGAGGGGGAAAAGGTTTTTTTAAAAAAGTGGTCTATCAACACTGGCCCAAGCATGCAACGCTTCCAAAGTAAGAGATGTAATCCTCATGACTGGAGCAGTTTATATTTAAGCCACACAAGTTGCATGGGAATATATAGCAGAGACAAAACCCACATTGCCTTGAGCTGAATAGTTTGACTGATCTAGTATGTCTTCTGCCTCTTAGAGTGAGCACTGAATAATGATGCAGGTGACAAGTTTTCAGCTGGGGGGATGGGGTAGTTTTTTGCTGGTTTCATTTTTGTTTTTTGCTGGTTTCATTTTTGGTTTTTGCTTTTTATTTTTTAGTTTATGGCACTTAGAGCTCTAGAATGACAATAATCTAATACACTGGGTTCTTCAGACTTCTGATACCTCTCAGAGAACTTTTTGATCCATGCTTCCACAATTGCTAAAGGACTATCACAAGTCATACATCTACAGTTTCTCTCTGTGTTTATCCTGTACCCTTTCTCGGAAGGATTTTTATATTGTCACTTCTGTGTGACTTTGCCTTGTTTTCCATAGTTACTAATATATTCTTCCTAGTGTACTATTTCCGTTTTTCACAGTGGTCTCCACCCATCTCCTTTGACCAGTTCTGCTGGAAGGAATTTCTTTCTCAAGACATGTCTTTGGCATTTGAAAATCAAAATTCTATCTGAATTTCTGCCTCTGTTTCTATAAGAAAACTGTTTACTAAGAAAGACATACTTGAGGAAAATTGTCCTATAGACTCTTTGTCAAGCCCTTCTTTCAAAAGATGTTATTTCTATCTTTTTTTCTTGGAGCACCCACAAACAAACAAAATGCAGCAAGACAGAAGAAAGAAAAATTATCCCTCATTATAAATAAAATCTAATTCAAGAGAAGAGATTCATCTTTTGGATGTCTACCTATAGCACCATAAGGGCCTATATCCAATATCATCAATATTTTAACCGTACACACGTAAAAAGCTCTGAATTACTTTCCTTTGGTTAGTAGCTTGTTCTCTCCATTGACTGAAAAGGAAGTCAAGAGTAGGCGAGGTACAGACATCTGTAACGTTATGATCCATGGTTGGTTGGATTACTTCCAGCAGAAGGAGACAGACACTCAGAGGAACAAATCAGTATTGCTAGTGCAAAGGCAATGTAATTATGGCCTATATCTGCTATGGTCAAGGTATAAAAACTCTGTGATATTAAATTAAAAGAATCAAATAATGGCTGTTAGTACAAGGGTCAGCCTCAGCACTCTCCGAACTTTACCTGATTTTTGGGTTCTCGTCAGCTCTTTTCTCCTCAATTAAAATGTCCTTTTCTTTCTTGGAGTAAGACCATTACTTTTTGTTTTTCCAAAAATCCAGGACTTAATTCACAAGAAATTTCCTAGTACTTCTCATGTTTTATAATGTCACTTTCTTACCTCCTTCCTTGGAGCAGAGGGTGATCAGGGTGTGAACTGTATCCATCAATTCAAGCTGCTGTTTCTGCAGGACACTGTTATTGCTTGTTGCCTTGTTTAACTGCTTCTCTAATTCCTGGATTATGTAGCTCTGTCGTGTGACTAAGCTTTGTAGGTTCTCTTTTTCCTCCTTCAAAGTGGCCAGCTCCTCTTTGTGCTTTTCTTCCATTTCTAGAATTCTGTGCTCAAGTAAACTAAAATGAAATAAAACAATTAGTAGATATTATTTCATGCCAACACAGTTAATAATACAGAAACCAGAACATTTTTTTCAGTGTATAATTCACTACCTAAATCAATTACTCTAAAATATGTCATATCTAGTAATTCAGCCCACTGAGTTTCTGTGTCAAGTAGTCAACCATAACTGATCTCTAAGACTGCACTTTGTGATGTTTGCATGTTGTAGTGCTTAAAGGGCAGGGAACTGCATATGTAAGTCTTACTCTGATCTACGAATATCTCTACGCACAAGCATAGGGCCAGTAAAACATTTGAATGCAAAAGCTCAGGCAGAAAAGCCTGAGGTAGGCAGAGGAGGGAGAAGAGCAGGGCAAAGAAGAGGACATTGCTGGTAATATGAATGCGTCAATACGATGAGACAAAAATCAGGGCAAACTGCAGAAGAGCTGGTGAAGGGCCTTGTCACTGAGAGGAAGACAAGTATTGTAAGTTATGGAGGACCATCAAGGCATATGGAATCCACAATAAAAGTACTTTTTGATGTGGTCTGTGAAGCTGGGATAAGAATTTCACACCAGATGAGCAGTACCTGCTTTCACATTAAGAATAGTACTGTTTTCCCAAAAGGTAAATCAGCAACTTGCATTTTAATGTAGGGTTCCCTTGCTTTCCTCAAGTCTACATACATATCCCACTAACACTCTCCAGCCATGTTTGGTTGTTCCACAAAAGGCTCTTCAGACAGAAAACTGTTGGACATCATGCTATGTGACCTGCTTACATCAATTTTTATAAAGAATTTTGCACATGTATAGAAACAGTTTCTCTGGATTAATATTCTTTTTCTAGTAGCCTCTCTGCCCTGTGCTGGAAGTGTTCAATTTACCAAGATCAAAGGCATATCAGATTACATCTAGAAGAATAGTGGTGTTGTAGACTTAAAGGACAGCTAATATCTGTCAACCGTGAACAAGAAGCTTTTCCAGGACAGTGCTTTGAAGCTGCGGTGGGAATTTAACAGAAAGAATATATTAGTATTAGATAAAGAAACTAATTCAATCTCTCTGTTACTTTCTCTTTGGGGTTTCTATTGTATACACCAAAAGTTGTGTTTCTCATGCCCACAAACCAAGTGGTGGCGAAAAACTTGCCAAAAAACTGCTTCCTGCTCAAGTCAGTCTTAGGTTTTATTTATTTGCGCTCTACCTCTACCTTTGCTTTTGCTTCTGGATAATTGATCAGTGGCAAAATGCCTGCATAATTTTAGGTCATTTAACCTAACAGAGGAATGTAATAAAATCCATATGCAGTTGCTTCTACTCTATATCATGGAGCTTTTATATGAGCTGTTAGAGATGATAACAACGCAAGGATTAAATTCAGGCACCAAAATTTGCTGTGCAAGCTAGAGTGAGATCAATTTTTTTTTTTTTTAAGCAGCAAATATTGTTTTTTCTGAAATATTATAAATGTGGAATTCACAAAGATCCTGAAGAAAACATACTTTGCAATATCAATATGTCTAGTTCTGTGAAAACCAGAAGCATCTGGGTAAAGGGAGCAAAAAAGAAAAGATGTGAAGGAAAACACATTTTCAGAGGGTCCCAAACACAAAGGGGAATATAACTCATCATAAAAGGCTCATTAATTAGAAATAAAAGCATGACAAGATTTAGTGGACTGAAATAGGACGCTAGAAGGTTACACCCTGAAAAAAATATGGATTTTGAGGCCAAAGACTATAAATTATTTTAGCACCTTATCGAACCTGTGGCTGATTTTTTCATCACTTGAACACTAACATTAAACATCATAGTCTAGATTCACATGGATTTTTTTGAGAATATGTATGTGGTAGTCTTTGAGCTTTCTTATGCAGAAAGTTAGTTGTAGTTTAGTTAGGCAGAAGGGGTTGAAAAATCTTCAAATAGATTTGGTTCTAGTCGTAAAATATGTCAAAGAGAACCACTTCCTTTTGAAATTCATCAGTTCTATCCACAGAATAATTCTATTCACTGATAATTTTTCACAGAAATTATTGAAATCCTGATTGTGACTCTAGATTTTAACTTTTCTGATAGACAAGTTACGTAAATGCACTTGGGATAGGAAAAAGGTGGCCTGGTCACAGTCTGTAATAGAATAGGTATTAGATGGGGCCACGTCCCAGTCTGACATCTTACAGTCCCCCAAAATGTTGTGTATTTTCAATGTAAGAGAAAATGCCATTTGGGCAGATAGAATATAGCTTTATAGTTTTATAGTAAGTAAAGACAAAAAAGTTCCCTTTATATTTATCCAAATAGTACAGTACAATGTATTTCCTTAATTCCACAACATCCTATCTGCATATCCACAACTAAATGATTTCCATATCTGAATGATTTCATGTCAAAGAAAAAGCCTTTGACAGCCACAATTTATGCATTGCATTACTTGTTTCCCACTGTGGCCTTCCTAAGGCCGTAGTAAATGAATCCATGGTGATGACAATCTTATTTGTAGCAGCACTGGCCATGTCAAGCAAGGAAAGAGAAGCCGACAGTACTTAGAGCTCCACAGTTTGGCATCTAAGAGACAGACAGGAAGCAGATGTTTTATGGCTTTAATAATAATACATCCTAATATTTCTGAGTGGTGTATCAACATGTGGTGGAAAGATGGAAGTGTCACTGCACTTGATTCCTTTAGTTTTCTACATAGATTAAAAGTACTGTTATTATAAACTGCAAAACTAAGCTATTTTAAGGAATGCACATACATTTATGCAATTAGATTTCTATATCCATAAATCTATATCAGATAAAAGTAAGTCCTGAGGATAGGACCACTCCCTGTATTCCTGGGAGAAGTCCAAAACATTCATTTTTGTTTTACTATGAATCAATGAGAAAACTTCGGTCAAATCTCCAAATGAACAAACGATAATTCTTCACACAGATTGGGGATTTCTGAACTGGTCTGTTCCAAAAGGAAGAAATCTTTCAATAGCGTGAGAAAAGCTGCTTTTATGGCTTTTGACTCCAATATGGCCTGAATTATTCATTTCTATTGTTATATTAATATTTGTTATAGATCATTTAAATAAAAAAAAAAAGAAGTGCCAGGAAGTTAAAAACAAATCTTGAAACATATTGAAAGCAGTTAGGAAGATACTTAGGGTTTTTTTAACTGTGGCAAGACCACTCTGTTTCCTCTTTTTTGTAACATCAGACAACCTCTAACAGACAAATACCATTAAGAAATAACTTTGCTGAGTGCTTGGCAAAGATATTTTCTCAAATTTTTAAAGCATGGTGCAGACAGAGTTAATATTGAAATATTTGAAATAATTTTCATTAATGACTATTGCTGACACAAAATATTAATGAAAACAGAAAGAAGGTTGTCTCTTTACCAATCAGGCCAACATCCTCTAAAGGCTGACTGAAACATTCTTTCATAACACTTTCCAGTAAAATGTTATGGCTCTTTTTTGCAGTAAGTTTTCTGTATTTATTTCCTACACATTTTAAGTTCCTATACAATTTGTATACGTTTGAAATTTCTAAATTTTTGAAAATATTACTAATCTAGACATATGAAACATTCATGGGAACTACAATAAAATGAAAATAAGTCACCATTAACCAGAAGCATCATATAAATATACATATATTTATTTATAAAGATGCACACATAAACACACATATATGTGGGCTTTTTTTTAATTGGAGCCTTCAATTTGGGGAAGTAAATCAGGCATTTGGGGAACAGAATAAAGTTGTGAATAATCAAGTGTTGTCAACATGAATAAATACCAATATTACCCATTGGAAAATGACACTTTGGAGTCATTATCTAGGAGAAAATTAAACTAAAACCAAACACACACATACATGCACATCCCAAACCCAGACAAATTTAATTTTTCTTAAGGTTAGCTGTGTCCAGGTGTCTAATGTAGTGGTTTTGGTGGGGCTAGGAGTCTATTTCCAATGATACAAATAATGTCTCTATTTTGTCAAGATAGAAGCCTTGGAATGACTAGGTGCAACGCCTCAGTGCAACTGTGCTATGTCCAGCTGATGCAGAATAAAAACCTCTACTAATGCTGGCGAGGGTAGAATACCCATACAGAAGCCAAAGAATGACTTCTAGTGAAATCTGTTGTCATTTTGAAAGGTGATGAAGTAGAATGTATAGGAAACACCCTGGTAGCTGTCCAAGGGGGAAGGAAGGTCTGGTTTAGACAACCTACCATATAAGGTAGTTTAATCACTAATCCATTCCAGACCACAGAAGTTTCAGAGATTTTTTTAATCTTTGTTTTCAAAATCCTCAGTTTAGACATGTGAGAACACGATATAGACCAGACCTTGGAGATGGACATCTTTTGCATTAAAATAATCTTTAAAAAAATTATGATTTATTAAATATACCCATAAAACATACACTTTGTTGAGCTATTCAATAATTAAAGAGAAGTAATGTCACACCAGAAAAAAGTTATTTGGCCATATATATGTAGGTTTCTTTTATTATGTATATATGGGAAGACAAATTGGTAGAGGATTTCAATGCTTACTTTTGAGTGCAAGAACATTATATTCTCAGTGAGATAGCTTCTTTGTACTTCCTTCTAGGTGAGTGAAATTTTCCCTATGTTGTTCGGTGCTGACCACTCGTACTACCTTGGGAGTCTGATACTGTCTGATGAGTGTAAGGAAATATGAAAATATGTGTCCCCATATTTCTCATGGCCAGTCAAGTAATAAGTCACTTAGCACCAGTATGCCTACTTTTTATACCAGTGACAACACAATTCCATTGAAATCACAGAAGTGAAGTGTAAAATCAGGATTTATCTTTTTAGTATATGCACAATCTCTAAATAAAACTTTTCAGATATACTGTGTATCCTCATCTTTCACACAGTCAGACAGACATTTAAGAACCATTCATGAGTCCTTGCTTTTTATAGCGTACAACAATTCTTGTACTGAACGTGTTAATATAGTATTATTTTCTGCAAATTCAAGCAAGATTTTGCATTTAAATTTCACTTCCACTATTTTTTGATGGAAGACCCAGAATTCCATTATATTTTTCCTCATTTGTTTCATTTTAGTAAACAGAAAGTTCTTTACACTTGCATATTGAAACAAATGGCACACTATAAATTAAATGCAGCTGGTACACTCTGGGGAAAAAAAAGGGGGCTCATAAGGCACTTAAGAAGGGAAATCTTTCAAGAATAAATAAAAATAGCATTTAGAAAGCTCTTGTGGGAGAAAAAAGTGGCAATGGAAGAAACCACCATTTACATTATAGTGGGTGGGAACCCACAAAGCTAAATTATTTATGGCATGAGAACACTCAATAGAAACATGATTCTAAGGCAGATGTGACTCTACTTACGCCATAGAATATCTTCCATTGCAGTGGAATAAATAGAGAAAAATTGGCCCCTCTTCTGAGCAGAGACAGGGAGTAAAGAGAAAGGCCAAGAATAGACATATTTCTAGTCTAAAGAACATGCACTGCTCCCTTGTTGATATGCAGTGTTAGATTTATTTAAGGATAATATGCAAGTTACTGTAGTACATCAATGATCAGTTATTGTTACTACAAGATTTTGCATTACTTACATCCAAAATTCAGTTCTTCGAATGTGATTAAGATCTTAATTTTTATTTTATATAGAAGAAATTTTTGTACAGAAAAAGAATTTATCAGCCCACAGTACACCATCTCTTTTGATTGTTTTTGCAAAGACAATGGTTCCTACACTAGCTCCCACTGTGCTGTAAACTTATTGCAAAAGAAAGAGTCTTTCCAAAAAAGCTTACAGTCCTCATAGGTAATGCGGATAAAAGGAATTTTCTCTACTTATTAGTGTGAAAGTGATATGGAGAGGGATGAGAAGAACTTAACTGCAAATAGCTACTGAACACAGCCTGATGAGTAATCTGCAAATATTGTTTAAATTTAAGCAAGCTAAAATCATTGGCATATCCAGAAGCCCAGTAACTGCTGAGATCACCAGGATTTGTCCCACAGTCAACCTGACACACACGTAATTGATTTCCAGATCAGAACCTGCAAGGCCAAGACTACACAGTTCTTTGTGAGGAGTAGATGATGATACAAGAGTGGATGATCCATATTTTAGTGTAATCATAACACTACCTTCTCCCTAATTCTATCAGTCCAAAGGAGACTTTAAAAGAACCCACACAATGCATGCCAGGTCCTTGCTTCACTACGATACGGAGTTCTGCATGCTTTTCCATTCATCCACAAATACCTACACCTCTGAGACAAACAACAAAAAGTTTGCATTTAAAAATAGCTCTCCTTTTCTTCTGACTTTTCAAAAACCATTTTATCATAATGTCAGCCAAGTCAAAGGTCAAGTCAAGTAGGACTTATCTGTTTACTCGCATGAAGACTTTTTACTCTGATTCTTTCCTAAGGTAAATAAATAAACCCAAATGATTAAGTATACTAGATGCCATCTTAAACAGCCAAAAAAATTTTGTTGCTAACCATACTGCAGCAGATAAAAGTACAAGTACTTATATACTTAACTAATGCTTGAATCAATTCCATTTTGAAATAGATTTATAAAATATGTAGAATGAACTGCCCCCTGTCCATACTCAATCTGTCTGTGGATTACAGGGAGAGCCCACATAAGTAGTTTAGGTGAATTACTTATTTTTGAGATGGCTGAAGGCAAAGTTAATCCCACACTAATTTATTCACATTTCTATTTGGTTAAGGGACATCTGTGGAGTTCAAGAGTTTTCAATGGAATACAATTTCTTCAGAATAATATTTGCTGGCATTACCAGTTCTAAACAGTTTTTAGATTAAACATTAAATTGGTTTTCATAATCGGTAGCAATAATGATATATTTTTCGACCAGCTTTGCAACTAGACACATTTAACAGACACATTTCTTCATAAGAATATTTTCTATTTTTCATCATAACCTGTGTTTTGCCTTCCTTACCCTATAGACTCTTGCCCACTATGGTGCTAGTCTGCCTCATGTATAACCCTGGGCAAGGTTTTTCTGCCTCAGCTGCCAATTCCTGTCCAGCAGCATGGGGTCATACTGCTCTCTTTGGAAGACTGACTGATCTCAATTAAGACAGTCCTCTGCAGCTTGTACCACATGCGTCAGTGTCTGCCTCATCTTTAAAGATGTTTGCCTCATTTCAATATCAAATGTAGACAGAGGAAATAGAAACCTTAGTCCTAGTCAGACTGACCTCTCAGTTGTTCTTTCTAGAAGGGAGCTGAGAGTGAGGCTGAGGAGTCAGGGCACTCCCTGTCCTCCCTGCTCACACCTGTCCATCAGAGGCGGCAGAGTTTTGGATGTTTCAAGGGGCAGTCAGGAAGGGGAGCAGCTTTTCCCACTGTACTAGGTGCCAGTGCCCAGGTGCAGCTGCTGTGAGGAAAGGCCAGAGCTGACCTGTGCTGGGCACAGCTGGTTCCAGTCAGGGTACAGTGTGAGGAGTGAGGGAAAAAGGGAGAGAAACAATGCTGCAGACACCAAGGTCAGCGAAGGGGAAGGAAGGAGGCACTGGAGCAGATACAACCGTGCAGCCCGTGGGAGAGACCATGGCGGAGCAGGCATTTCCCATGGAGAGCCCCATACTGGAGCAGATATGTCCAGAAGGAAGCTGACCTCTGTGGAGAGCCCACGTGGAGCAACCTTACCCTGAAGGACTCGAGCCTGTGGGAAAGAACCATGCTGAAGAAGGGAAAATGCATGAGGAAGAAGGTGAGGCAATGTGTTGTGCATTGTCTACAATCCCAATCCCTCATCCCCTTGTACTGCTCAGAGGGGATATAGAAGAATCAGGAGTGAAGTTGACCCTGGGAGGAAGGGGAGGTAGAGGTGAAAGGTCTTTTGGGGTTTGTTTCTGTTTCTCACCATCCTACACTGTTATTAATTGGTAGTAAATAAGTCTGTTTTGCCCATGACATTAACTGATGAGTGATCTCCCAGTCTTTATCTCAATCACAAGTTTTTCGTCATATTTTCTCCCTGTTCTGATGACAAGGTGGCGTGAGAGAATGTCTGGGTGTGCGTCTGGCATCCCAGACAAGGTCAGCTCACCACACACGCCCTCTGACATACTGAATTGCTCAGTCCAGTGACTTCAGGTGCTGAGTTCCTGTGTCACAGAAAGGGAACACTGGAACTACTCCCCGATTCTCAATTTACTGCTTAAATATTGTGTTGCTAAATAGTTTTTTCATCAGCTTATTTACAAACCCCAAATGTTTACCATTGACTTCTTAAAATGCAGCATGGCTACAAGTACGCTATAGATAACCGAGTCTAAAAGGAGAGAGAGATCCTTCTATATGCCATATCTTTGTATCCATTAAAATTAGAAAGATGAACTACTGAAGATTTTCTGTTTCTGATGCACTTTAAGGTAGTTGAAAA
Organism: Melanocharis versteri; assembly: GCA_013397845.1. Lineage (NCBI taxonomy): Eukaryota > Metazoa > Chordata > Aves > Passeriformes > Melanocharitidae > Melanocharis > Melanocharis versteri. The sequence goes on along the minus strand of VZTG01001350.1, from coordinate 826,188 downwards.
TCTCATAATTTATTATTAATATTTTTCTACTTGAAAGCACCCTTAAAAGTTATCCCTGTGCTTTTTTGTTGCAGGAACTGGGTCATATGACTAAGTTGTTATGAAACAGAGTAAGATGTAAACTTACAGTGAACATAAAAAGTGGCAAAAATCAGTTTACATTTACCATACAGGACACAATATAGCGTAAGTTCACAACCCAGGTATTTTGGACAGTTCATAAATATTACCCATGCTGTCCACTTACCATACTTGCCCTTTCATTTCATCAGTTGCTTAAAACAAAGTATACACAGACCACTTTGTAATGAACAGAGAAAGAGACAAAATACTCACTCTTACCTGTTTTTCTCATGAATTTTTAGGATCTCGTGTGTCTGTTGTAGCAGCTGTTTTTCTAGCTTGTATGTTGACAGGGAATTTTCCAGTAGCTGAATTTCAAGTCTGGATGTTTGATTTAGCACCTTAAGGATAAATTAAAAACATTAATGTTTATATTGTCCTGGATATTTTGTTATAGCAGGATAAAATAATCATTTCATTCTGATTTAATGATTTGTCAAAAATTGTTTCTAAATCCTTTTTTAAGCTTGGCTGCTCAGCTGGTGCAAATGAACTCAATCAAGCTACACTGATATGTACCAGCTGATATTCTGGCACTCTGTTTACTGTAGAATAATATTAGATAAGCAGAAAAAGGCAAGGTGACTGCCAAATAAGCTTCATTTCAATGGAAAGAACAAGAGACATGCCTCAAACATGCATTCCTACAAAGCCTGCCTAAACCAGAAAAGTGCAAGAGTACTTGGAATGAAGTCAAAGTGTTGCATCTGCTACTTTGTAAATAGAGCTCCTTCTTTAGCTATCCCCTGCATCCTCTCCTTTTGTGGTGTTGGCAGCTCAGTGCCTTATTTTTGTTTGAAATAGTTGACATTCACAGAGCAATCTGAATTGTCCTTTTCTGTGGTTGTACAGAGCTTGAAAAATTGGGAAATGATCAATATGCAGGAACAACAATGAAGATCAAAAGCTATTTTTCAGCCTGTTACCCATTATCTAGCCTGACACTTGTATCGTTGACAGTAGGTAGCTGTTTATTGAAAGTCAAATGCTGATCTAGTTTCCTGGACAGTCTTACCTTTGTTACACACACAGAGTTAAACATACTAACCAAACAAAAAAAAAAAAAAATAAAGACACATAACAAGGGTCAATCATCAACACTGTTAGTACCAAGAAAAAACGTGTGTTTCCTGGAGCCCTGTGTTGAAATGTTTTGTGTGGTAACGCATTAGAAAGGAAAGAGTTTGGGAAATGTTCTCTGCAATTAACAGCTTTTTGAAAACCACTCTGGGAACATACCTGGGTTTCAACATCCGTGAGTTTTCTTGTCTGCTCTGCTGTCTGGCTGAGGAGGCTGGTCCCTATCTCGAGCATGGTAGCAGTGTGGTTCTGCACAGCATTCTGCTGCAGCTGCACCATCTCTGATTTCATGTTTTCCACAATGTAGTTCTCAAGCTGTAAAAGAGAAAAGCTTGTAGCTGTAGTGTTTTCACCTGTTTAGGCATTCTCGTGTCATAAAAGGTGCATAGCTAGCATTCTTGTCAAAAGCAGAAATTTTAATATTTTCAGGGGGATCCCAAGTCTCAGTTGACCTTATGACTATTGGGGTAGGGACCTGACTATCTTCCCCTTTCAGTCAGAGTCCCAAGGTTTTCCCAAGTATCATGGTCTGCTGGCATGAGCTGGAGCAGGCCCTGCCTTTATCCATGTCGAGGTTGTAGCGAACATTTGTCACGGAGATATCACGGCAGCTTCAAAATGGAACCCTAAAATAGCAAAGCACACCAGAGGAAAACATCAAACCCTATTTGTACATCATACTTACATGTGAGTCTTTCACGGAAGAGATCCTACCATATCCTACATCTGGTTTATGTCTGTCATTCAGGAATATGATTTTTTTATTTGGTTGAATCCCCAGAAAGATTTTTCGCAAACTCAGCAATAAACACAGCTTAGTTTAATTGAGATCAAAAATTCATAAAGGAATGGTGACACTGTCATGGCAACAAAAGAAGGAAGTGATTGGCCAAAAAGCATAGAAAGCTAGTTTGCTCCTTCAGTTTTTTGGTCTTCGTATTTGTGTTGACTTGGAATATTGGTAAACAGAATCTGAACTAGGACCCTCTAAATAAATTGAGTACCCCAGAGAGGGGTGCTTTTTGTTACAGTTTGTTTTAGTCTATGCAGGCAGAATCATTCCTTTCTAGCTGACAGTTTCCTTGCCCTTCCACAGCAGGCCATAAGCCCGGGGCTAGTCTACAGTATGATGAGATTGTTTCTTACTTATAGCCTCGTTCCGGCTTGATGTCCTCCATAACGCTTTAACATAAAGACAGGTGGCCCAGAACATAGCTTTTAATACCTTCCACTGAAATAACCAGTTGTATTCCAGCTGATTTAGACCCAGTGAAGATTTGGTCCTCAGTTTTGTTTTTGTGACTGATTATGGTTCTTTATGGTTAGCTGATTTCAGACCTAGGCAACAAGTGTTTAAGCTAATACTGTTAATCACATTGGACCTGCTTCTGTAGCAGTAAGCATATTTCACTGTGAAAGATCTGTTGCACAACTAAATAGTAAGAACCAGATGGAGCTGATTTAAAAAGACTGCAAAAAGGAGCGGTAGTCAGATATAGAGTGTGATTAATAAGAACGGCTGCTTTCATTTTTTCTACAGGTATACCTGTGCTTAGGGGCCACTACTGTTAGAGATTCTAATGAGTCACTTCAGCTGAGCTCACAAAGTATTTATTACAAGTTTGATCATTTATGTGCACCTACTAGTTTTATGAACATTTTTTACAGAAATAGGACGCTATTTTCTACATATGACAGTTGTTGAAATTTTATTTGTTTGTTTGTTTATCCCAGTCTGAAGAAACAACAGTCATCCTGGTCAAAACTAAGGTGGATGTCCTACAGTTTCAGAAAACAAAATGTTTGCTTTAATTGCCAGGTAACCACTCTGGGCTGAAAATGTGGAGAGTGTCTTAAGGGGTTGGTAAAATTTATTTTTGAATACTTTGATAAGTATTTAAATGAGATTTAACAGCCAAAGAAAACTCTATATTGTGAAGTAATGCCTACAATTGATATCACCATTTTCCACTCCCAGTGTAAGTTCAATACTTTGATTTAGTCTATTACTGTGAGACATTTTACAGACATTAAGCTGGTTCAAGGGAGATTTTTTTTGATCCATTGCATTTCTATAACATTATTTTATATTCAGAAGTATTTTGCCTGTATAACAGTTTCTCATAAGATAATATATATTTTAGTCACCCTTTGCTTCTTGTTTGTCTAAGCAGTTTTGGGTTTTTTCCCCAAACTATCTCTTGACTTCAAATAGTCCTCGTGAATGATCCCCATAAACTGGATGGTTGCCCTTTTTCCATACTCAGGTCCAGAATGTGGAGACTGATTCTGGAACATCTGAACAAGAAGTTCAATTTCTCTGATGAAATTCACTTCCTAGTGACACACAGGTTCTCCAATCATGGTATTGCTCATGACAGGTTACCAACAAACACATTTCTCACATCCAATGTCTTTTGTTTGCAGATATGAACACAGCATGTCTGTGCTGTAGCTGTACAGTGCTTGATCTGTTAGCCTGGAGCGTTCTGAAACTGCCTTGCTGTACATGAGGAATGAGATGCATGTGCATAATGGATGCCTCTGAAAACCCCTGCAAAAATATGGTAACTGCATTTATTACACATCAGAAATCAGAAATTAGATGTTTTCACATCTAAATAAAAAGCCCACAGACAGGGATATCAATATAAAAAGAAATGTATAATTTTAAGTAATTTTCTTTGCCTGTTACTTTAGTCACATTACAGGGAGGATTGTGATTGTGACTGGATCTGTGTGAAACTACAGCAGTTTTGACTAGCAAGAACATAGCCATAGATCGAGGCATATTGGATAACTCATACTTTTAATTATTTCAGTCTAACACTGTCCCCATGGTACCTAGTCTGTGGCAATTGCCCTTGGTTACTCACCCCTGAAACAGCCTCAGATTGAATCTGAGACTGACTCATTATAACAACAAAGCTGACTTTCCTGTTTCAGAATTACTCATTAAATGCTTTTGTAAATATTTGGTGTTCAGAATACCACCACAATAGTTTCTGTGAGCGCATCTCTGGAGTATCAAGAGCTATTCACTAAGGCAAAAGAGGGTTGAACAAGAACTGAAATAATATAGGGGTTTTGTTACATTAATTCCCCTTCCTTCCTCCCTTCACATACTTCTTTTAGTTTGCTCGGTAGATTTATTGGTTGCAATACTGGCCCTGCTAAAATCAATGCCAAAATTCCCATTGGCTTCAATAGGCCAAGACTTCACCTATTATTTTTATTGCAGGAAGCCAACAATTTACCAGGTTCATTACGACCAAGCATGGAATTTCATCTGAAGCCTTCCCATCTCTGGAGGCCTTGCATTAAGTGTAGGAACTGAGCTTTCTTTGTGGTTAGTTAAGAGCAATAGCATCTATTTACTAGGTGATAAAAGGATCCTTGCAGGGTGGCCTCACAGAAGATCCGACACATAGAAACCTATTCACAAAAGTAAATTAAAGAGTATTTAGGGTTTTAAGTCATTTTCTAGAACTCCTTCACCCTATAATTAAGTTAAATTCAATTTCTCCAGAGACTCTGAATTAAACAAGTCCTTAAATTTCTCCATTTACTTATTTCAGCTACCTTTTTTGCAAAAGTGAAACAGAATTATATCCTGCATTCTTTTCCCCTCATCCCACCCCTCCAACTATATGGGTTTCTATAGTAAATTGATGTCCTTGTTATTAATTTGGCTGCATCTGCTTTCAGTAAGGCTCATTACATTGCAGAGGAGTTTCGGGTAATGCTGAATTACCAGTGAGATGCATAAGAACGTTATAACATTCTCAGAAATAAAACTGTCAGAAGGTTCAGTGTTATTGGTTAATACATATTCCAGAGGATTATGTATTAAAAGTATCTAGCCTTTTCTGGACAATATTTATTGAATAATCTTCACAGAAACCACCCAAACACTAATAGAACTAACAAAATGGAAACTGTAACTTAGGGTCTATGTAAATGGTAAGTGTTTGTGGCAGATGGCTTATAAATAAAATAAGAGCTTTTTCTTTTACTTTGATCAAATAATATTGGTCCCAGGTAACAACTATATATTAAGAATTCTTATGATATCCAGAAGACATTTATATACAGTGCCTTACAACAAGAATACAAGTTAGAGTAACAATGGACTATTCTCCTCCTGCCATAGACTGTGCATCATTTGGAATTATAGAAAGACAATGACCAGCGTTATTTTGTAAGAGTAGTTTTGTGTTGTCTTGCTTTGCAGACATGAATATGTACTGATAATGCTACACCGCACCTCAACCAATGAAAGTTCAATTCTTCTTTCTTTGTTTTTGTGTTTGAGGGAAGGTCATACCTCCCAACAGTGACAAGCTGCCTTGGGGAGTGAGATATAAAAATTACATTTGATGTGATTTGTGTTTTATAAATGCACAAACAGCCTTAGAGGGAATAAGCTGGAAGAAGTAGAAATATATAGAATACCTCAGAATTTCTTTGAGTTTTGAAGAAGCAGAAAGGGGTTAGGAAAGACATCATCACTGAGAAAAGTTATTTTCTTTGTGTATTGAAAAGGCCAATATTGCACGTATTTGAAAATATATTCTACAAACTACTTGTCAGTGAGAAAAGATCGATAAAATGGTAAATTTACAATTCAACTTTCATGTAATACAAATCCAATGAGTAGAGAACAAAAAACACAATTTCTGTCCATTTATGATTACTGGGAATCAAGGACAATGAACATGGATGGCACATAAAGGCAATGAATAATGCACAAATGTCAAAGGTCTAATCTGTAGCACTTCTGAAACAACCTTACCTGATTACCTACATTAAGATTATACAGGATCATACTGATAACTTCAGTAAATTTATGAAAACAACCTTGCAAGCTGAAGCGAAAGCTTTAAATGACTGCCACACAAATTGGACTCATAGAAAGGCATGTTGGTATATGTGGTATATGAGGCTTTCACAAAATCATTGGTTATGAAATATACTGGTTATGAAATACATTGGTTATGAAATATCTTTGTGGGTTTCAATTCTAAGAGGGACCAGAAAACTAATCCAGCAACTCCATATGTAGTCTAACAAACACTTTTGAGGAAAGCTGGCTGTAAAAACTATATTTACTTTTGTTCTTTTAATTCAATGTACCCAGATTTCTAGCCTTAAAGCAACAAGAAAATAAGCCTGTTAGTTTTTCAACTGCACATTAATAAAAGTAAATATTAGCATGATACTTGCACAATTATTCTGTACTTGTTTTTGCATTTTCATAAGTTTCTGTAATATTGCAACTCATCATTTTGACTTTTTACTCAGATTTTTTTTATATCTCAACTCTCAATCACAATAGTGTGGTTTTCCAAATTCTGTTCCTGACAGAGAAACAAACAATGACTTGCAGGGAATGTATCTTCATTTCTGTGGAACATTGGATTGTTTTTTCCAAACCAAATGTTCCAAACACATAAATGATACTTTTCCTCAAATCCTTGATTCCTTGAATGTCTGAATCTTTGGCATTTCATATGTTTACTGTCTGGCTATAAGGCATAATTCAATAGATGCAATTCCACTGCAATGACCAGTGAAACCACAGCTGCATTCTCCTCACACAATGACTAAACACTGTTCAATTCAGCCCCAGCTGACTGACACTGAGATTTCTTGTCTGGTTGATTTCCAATACACTAATGACACTTGTCCTCATGAGCTTGGGTTTATAGCAACCTTCAGTGAAATAAACATGTGCTATGAATGTAGAAGAATCTTTCAGCTAGCTGAAAAACAAACAAACCAAAAACCCAAATCAAGTAGGTTTTCCTCTTCAGATAAAGACCAGACATCTTTTTGTCAGAAGAAATAAGGGATAACACGTGTATGAGATTATTCCAAAACACATGAAGCAATCTTTCTGCTGCATTCAGCATCAGTATCATGTCTGCAGCAGTTCTGTTTACAGTTCTCTGTGTTGAAATTCAAGAAAGATGTACATTATTTGGAAAAGTGTACAGAAGACCAAGAGTTGCCATAAATCTAAAAAATTGAAAGACTTAGAAATGTTTAGCTTGATAGGAAGGCTAACAAGAAAATAACTTACTGGATTAACACAAAAATGCAAAGGGAAAGTGAATGACCTGTTTTCCACATCCATGAAGCTTCAGTAATGGAAGTTGAATTAGGTGAACACATCAGGTGAAAAGTTTCCTAGCAGTACAGGTAATAAAATACTAGTAGGGATTCTTCTGTGAGCAAACTGTGAAAAGCCCATTGCTGTGAAGAGTACTTCAGGTAAAGATCAGACAAATGATGTAATGTTATAGTTCTTTCTAGTTATATTGATTTCATTATTCGTAGGTTTTTTATTACTATGCTTCAGACCTAAGTTTGCAGGCTCAATATTTGGAATCAAACTCAATAGTAAAATCTCCATTGAACTGAGAAGAGGTTTAGAAGACTCATCGCCTAATGAGACTTTTTGAAGAAAGTCAAGAAAACAGAGGAGTCTCCTGAATGAAAACCGCAAATTAAAAAAAACAACAAACAAGCAAACAAAAAGCCAAACCAAGAAAAGCAAGCCACACATAATGATATAAATAAAAGGAACTGTTCTGGATAGACCAAATCAATCAAATGAGGACATTCATTGAAGAATTTTCTGAATGTATGAATATTCCTCCATAGGGAGGCACTCTGCAGAACCATCTGAGAAATTATTGCATGAACCAGCTCTGCAATTATAAATTGGCAGAAATTTCTTAAACTCAAGTTACTTTTATTAGGCTAGTTTAGAAACTACAATCTCTGAAAAATCAATCAATTTGCAGATATCCAAGCTTGTGTCAGTGGTGTCTTGGCATGTCTGTACCACTTTATGTTATCCAATAAAGTACATAAAATGTAACAGGCAGTAACAGGTAATGACAATGGAAAAATATGCTGTGTGGTATCCCACTAAAATATTAGGAAGATGGATGGGGAAGTATTTTTATATTAATTACTGTACTTAATTATGAATAGAAATACAAGATATGGGCAACACATACTTCTTTGTTTCAAGATATTTAAAGACATCCCCAGCTAGGTTTACCCAATAGTGTAATATTCAAATATGAATTTTAGTTCCTCAATAAGTACATGGCAAGAAATATTTCCAATTTTGGTTTGAAGTTTTACATCATTCTGAAAGTTCAGCCATTTCTAGACCTAAAAAACAAAAATCTATATGGATGAAATTTCTCGCTTGAAATGCAATTAACTACCTCTTCTACAAAAACATAGAAAACTTTTAGGAATAAATTTAAATTAATTTTGTATGAATATTAGTTCATACAACTCATTTTTTAACCGTAAGGCTTAATAAAGTCAATAAGCAGCATAACTGAGAATCATATCAAACATGATTAAATGGGTCCCACAAGGAAGATTCTTAGAAAAAGTAAATCATAACAATATGTTCTCGCCTTCTACTGATTAGAAATATTTCTGGTTCAAAGAATTATCCTGTTGAATGTTGACATTTGCAAATTTCATTAGTGTGAATCATATTTTTCTTTCTTGACCATTTTCTAAACCACTTAATTCTATAAACTAAATACATTTGGTTTTACAGTTGACTGAAAATATGAACCATCCTCAACATACACTGAAGGGGAAGACAATTATAGAAAATGCAACATCTGTCATATCACCCTAAACAAATTAACATCTGTGAGGATTTTTTTAAAAAATAGTTTTCTATCAAAGTGTGGAACTGATTAATTTTCTTCAGCAAAGATATTTTTGGTGAGGTCTACTTTTCAGAAACACTAATTTTGGAATAACTTCTGTGTAGAAGAATATTTAAACACCTTTTGGCTCATTTGTAGCTTATGCACAATCAAAATTAGTTCCACTGAAATATCTCCTTACTGCATTGCATACGGTCCTCGAAAAATGTGATCTTAAACTGCATAAATAGTTCTGGTTGCTGTATTGCTCTGCCAGCTTATGCCTAAACTTTCAGTAAACCTGGGAAGCTAGAATACAGTTTGGAATCTATATGTGTTATAGGAGATAAAAAGCAGATTTAATGTTGTACTACTTACTCTATTTTTAATTCTGCTTGGTTTCTGACACTCATCACTATAATATATGGGCACACTTTTCTGAGAAAAGTTGTGAAATTAAGACTCAATGGCTTTATGTTATAGTCTTTCAAAGAGTTTCTTCTTCTTGTATTACATATATAGATATATATCTAAGTCTATATCTATATCTCAGAAGGCGAATCTCTATTCATTGCCATGTGCTCTGCCTTCAGATCTTCAGTTCTCTGTCTTAGGATCTTCCTGATGAAGAAATCACAAATTCTTTTTTACTACCATTTTTGTCTCTTTCCTGCGCAGGTTGCAGATCACTCTTCTGCCTTTCATTAACCTGACATGAAGTCTCAAAGTCAACTGAAGACCCAGTACATTATATCGTAGTGGTGACTGCCAATACAGTCTCAATTTTGGTCTTTTTTGAAAACATACATTGGAAGTTTAGGTGGCATAAATTGTAAGTTTAGATGCACTGAAACCACTGAAAATATTGCAATTTCAGTACACTTGGGCTTACAGGAATTCAAGGGCATCTCCCGGTCCCTAAAACAACTTCCTCACTATTACAGGCAACTACTTATTTCTACCTTCATCATAGAGAGAGCCACAAAACATCCACTCAAGGCATCCCATCAATCTTATAACACTAACCAGAACCATGACCTGCACACTGTATTCACATCCTCTGTGTGTGTGCTTCTGTCATAAATAACCTACTGGTGAGGACAACTGAAACCTATCTCAGATCTTTTCCTAGGTGATAGGGAGTAATGAAAGCTTCCTCAAGTCTGATTGTTACAGGAAATGTAAATCTTATTGTGCACTCCCTGTCCTATGATGTGTCACTGGCACCTGGTAAGGACTGAATCATGGTAGGGTTTTGCTTTGTTCAAAAACACGGATAAAGTGCAGGAACACTGTGTGTCCACAATTAGTGCTTATGCAGCTGAATTTACCTCAAAAAACATGGAAAAATAGAAACAGAACACATCTGCATGGACAGTATGGTTCATGGTCTGCTTGAAAGCAGAGAATCCCGCTACCAGCTTCTGACCCAGTGAAAACTGACAAGCAGCTGAGTGGACAAGATATTTGTAAGCAAATGAGATCCCTCACCTCAACATATCTTATTTAGCAAAAAAATGTTTATAAAAATCCTATCTAGACTACACAGAGTACCAATATTTTAATCAAGAACCCTGTTCTTTTCTCCTCCTTTCCCTTGCCTAATAATGGCAAGTATTATTTTGTTATGCTTTATGTCTTGCATTCAGCATTTGGCTTCAACTCCGTGATTCTAGTTAATATCGAAGAAAGACGTTCTTGTCCATTGGTACTTAATATAGCAAGGAGCAAAACCTTTGTGTGCTGTAAAATCCATTCCCCTGCAGAACCCAGGGAAGCTGAAACCTGAAATCTGCTGAACTACTTCAGTCAATAAAGAATTCATATCGAGACAAGCATTTACATATTCTCACACACAATATTTATGTGCACAGATTTACATGAGCATATACAAAATATCTCTTAAATTATGGGGTTTAATGTATGTAGGCAGCAATGTTCATTTGTGTCCTATAAATTTTGGCTATATTTATGGTTCTCAACTTTTATTATAATAATCTGGGCACAAGTACTTTAATGATAGATGTTCTGGATACGTGGCAATGTTTACCTTAGTTTTAATACAGACATTAAAAAAATACTGATACATCTCTCCTGGAATCACTTTATAATTTTAAGAAATACATATAAGAAATACAAATAAATGAAATTTCCAGAAATATCTGTAGTAGTAAACGAGCTTCAATTTCCCACAGCACTATAAAAAAGTTTACTGCTAGTACAAACTCTAACACCTTTTCTTCCCATTCTTGAAATTCTATATATACCCATTAATCTCTAAGTGCCTCCAGACATACCTATAATTCTCAGCATTTTAATGAATGTGTAACTGCATACCAGGGAGATGGTCCTGCCAAAATATGTGCAGCCCTCAAAAATTTGGTTTCTTCCCATGCTGATGGAGCTGGTTGCCCTCATACATGTCAAACAGTGTACTAAAATATATAAATAAAAGTCTTGCTAAATACTTTCTTCCAATAGATATTAAAATAAGAAAAGCATAAAAATTTCAGAGTGAAGCTATCACATATTCAGTACACATATGCCTATATTTACATATGCACATACATGCATGTATACATAAAATAAGGATGAGTTAATTCCACCAAATAGACTATAAAAACTGTTTTAAAAGTAGCAGTGGAAATAACTGAAAGTCACTAAACAATGTAATGAAATATTATGTACTTAACTTAACTTGTAGAAAAGACTAGGAAACTTAATAAGATAAAAGTGTCTTGGTTTATCTGAAATTACATAGTTTGAGATACATATCCTTTTATAGCTTTAATAATTGTATTGAAAGATAAGACCTTTTTTTTAATAGGAAATATGAGAGCAGCCAAAGCATATAAAGACAATTCTGATCCCTCTTTTCGTTACATTCCTCTTGAGATTTTGAAAGGGAGCAATCACGTTTCCTTCAAGTAAACGTGTGCTAATACAATCTCCTTCATCCCCCGTTGTTGGAGTGAGATTCAGGGTATGATTACGGAGATCAAGTCCTTGCCCTGAGTTTACTTCTTGAGTGTCACAATCTCTAAATGAAAAATGTAAAACTGTGGGTTTCTCTACAGAGCTCATACAGTGGGAATAAGCATTTTTATTTCCATTAACTGCTAAAGGAATAACCATACTGGAATTGCAATAATGAGGAGCAGAATTGGGCTGTTCTGTTAGCTTAGAGCTGAGCACAAACTCAGCAGTAATAACAAGGAAATTGGATTGAAAATCTCTGTTTTAATGTAACTCTGTAGAATAAAAGCCATTTCAAATGTTTAAATTTACGGAAAATATGAAAATAAAAATCTTTTGAAGATATTCCTGCACTTAAGTCACTGTAAAGAGGAGACAAATGAAAAGGAATGATGGTAGAGTCTCTGTCTTTAGGAGAAGCATTTTTGACCCATTTTTTTTTCTAGGACCTGGCAAGAATATTCCCTCCTACTTCAGTTTATCATAATCACAGCTCTTCCTGGAAGTCAATGTTATTGTGATGCATTCTTTTGTAAGTCATGAAATCATGAGCTAAAGCGGGGAAGCTTTCAGCCTTCAATTATATATCTGCTAACTCATTGTCAGTAGTTTCTCTTTTTATGGCTGATGTACAGTTTCTATTGCTGTTCTTAACAAAGATAGGAAAAATAAATTAATAGATGAACTACTAAGTCTGTCCATGAGCACTCTGTCTGCAGTACAGGCATAAAAAATGATAGAGGAATAGGCACATATATTAGAAATGGATTGTCAGACAAAGACATGGGCACTTTCGATGCAGAAGTTTGGAAATACATCCAGTTTTACAAGGGAAAACAGAAGCCACCAGGCATATATTTGCAAATGTTATACTTAATGGCCACAATAAGACATGAATTGTTTAAGACTCATGCTTGTCCAATATTAATTCAAATCATTATACTAATAGTGAAGCGGAATGGTTTTAATTACTTTTTAATAGCAAGAAACTGTTCAAATGTCTTTGACATGTCCTTCGGATAATCTAAATATGAGTATATTTCTGGTGATCCAGTTGTCCTGGCACCCGCGCTGCTCCCGCATTCCCAGCGAAGCGGCAGGGTAGCTGTCAGGCTCACTCTGTCACTGATTAAGTTGCTACTTTTGTTTGCAAATTTCTACACAATGTCCCTGTGCCCAAAGTGATAACAATCACAGTCATTTCCGATTTGCAATCCAGGAACATGTACAGGCCCTTGCCCTGACGGACCTTCACAGTTCACAAATATGAAGTGACAACCCTTCTGGCATGATTAATGCAGTGAAAACGCAGAGCCATGAGTCAAAGATGAGACACACCAGTTATTACAAGTCTGTACTTCACTCAGATTTTACACGAATTCTTAGCATTTATCACTGGTTTTGCTCTCTTGTTCTTCCTTCTACAATACTTTTAATTTTGCAATAAATCCCAAGTAGGTCATGCGCAACAATAAGACTAATGTTTTCTTGCCAAGTAAAACCACAGTAAGAAGGGTGGTTTAGTAATAACTCAGAAGCATTTACAATGTAATAAAAAATGCATTGAATAAACCAACTTATCAGAATAACAGGACTATTAAATAAAAGGAAAATATCCTAGGCCTTTCAAACATGCTGTAACTCTTCAAAATCAGAGGTGACCGGGGCTCAAAATCAAATATAGATATTCTTAAACTTTCAAGTATTCCAAGTCAGGATTTTACTTCAATCTCATTTTCATAATGATAGCCATGTGGTACTGTTCTTCTCCCTCATGGGTAAGAAAAAATATCTGTTCTACTGACTTTGTAGTTGCCGTATATAAATGGAGACTTTCAAGTCATTAGTTTAACCACATGTGCAGAACATATAGGAATTAGGATAACATTTCCCATGACTACAGCTACTTGATCTAAAGAAGAATTGACATCAATAATGCTCATATCTATCACACTTTGTACTATAATAGCAGAGAACAAAGTGTTCATGAATCCCAAGGAAAGTTTGGCAGCTGTTTCACCGAGTTGTAGATTGCAACCATGTTAATAGCTATGCATTCTGCCCAATAGCTGGCAATAATGTTCGTACCCTGTAGTCAAAACATTACAGCACAGCGAATTCTTCAGTTCTGGAAAGAGATAAAAAATCCTGCCAGGTACTAAAGAAATGCTGTAACTATGACTCTATCAAAGTCATATCTGCTGCTCCCAGAGGACCCACGGAAACTGTATTGGTTACTGCAGGGTACATTTGAACCCACTGTCACCGGCAAACCCCTGTGCCCAGAGCACAGAAAATCTAAATATAACCCATAAAAAATATTGAAAATTAAATGTTCTGAGACAGGTATTCTCTTTTTCAGCACACAGGTTTTCCATGCCTGGTATCGATGCTGATAGAATCAGGTTAACTCTATGCCATGCCTGAAGGTTTGATCCGATGATGGTGGGGGGGGACAAGAGTGCCAAAGCCAAGGGAGCCATACAAGAGACCTGGGAGCAACAGATCAGGAAACTCCTGATTCCCCAATGCATCCCTGTCTCATCTGGATCCAACTCATCGCATTCAGGTAATGCTGCGTTTTCATTTCCATTAGGTCAAATAACATGGGCTTAGGACACAGATTTTTTGGGGGGAGGGGATGGCACAGGAAGTCTGGAATTCTGACATATTAAAGTCAAGGGAGGTTTTGCAGATACCCACAATTTGGCCAGGATTTCATTCCTGAAGCTTTCCTTTTCGACTTTCCACTCCAGAACAGGTAAAAATGTCTTCCCAAAGCCAATAGGAATGCTTTTATTTTATTTTTTATTAGCTGGCTACAATCCTAATCTGCTCTAAAACCAAACATTGGGGCTTTTCCTTTTACTGTAAACCTATTAACATACTATTCAAGATTATTTTCCTGTGAAAAGTATGCTGCTGACATTAGTGCAAGTGTGGACATAGGGATTATTAACCATTATTACGTTTGGACTAAACTTCTAACTTCTAGACATGAAAAGAAAACTAAAACAGAAATGCTTCTGTTTCACTTGAAATAAATTACCATGCTGCCACAAATTCCCAGCAGGAAAAGGGAAGGGGAGGTGTAAATTTCTTCACAATGTGTAGAGTATTTAATGGATTTCTGTGTGATAACAGTGGAAATAGTGGCACTGTTCTGGTTTTTTTTGTCAGTGTAAAGACAAAAAGTAGGAAAACAGGACTTCATTTCTTTCTTTGCAAGTGGACTGCAAGGCCACCACAAAGATGATTTCCTTAAAAGGAAAAACACAGAAAGGATTATGTAAAATGAGCTGCAGAGTTCCAGTTGAGAACTGAACTTCCTGAAAGGTCAGGTGTTGGGGGTTTGTTTGAAGCTTATCTTTTTGCCTCTTTGCAGTCCAAGAGCAGATCTTTCACAGCTGGGCAGAAGCAAGATCTCTGCTTTCATGGCACCCCAAAGAAGGGAGTATTCCAAGCAGACCTGCAGTCCACTGCTGCCACATGAGAGAAGGTCATGGCATAAAAGCATCTTCTTCATTGTCATCCCCAAATCTGTGGCATGTGTGAGTAGAGGCTCAGCTGGAATACTGCAATAGCTTCACTGATCTGAATGACTTTTCCAGGTAGGATGACTTCTACTTGCCAAAAAGAAATAGATAAAAAAGTCTCAAATGTATTACAAAACTCTGCTCTAGATGAAAGTCCCTTATCCAAACATGCAGGTGAGTTTTTAGAAAATGTGATTCTATTTCCTCTCCTTCACGCTCTTGTTAATGTCTGTGTTAGTCTCTCTTCCTGCAAGGTCTCCCTTTACCCAAGATGGTTGCACAGCTCACAGCTTTTCACTAGTGAACCACCTGCCTTCGTGAGTGAAAGCAGATTTTTGCAGGAAGTATAAAGAAATCTCTCTAACTGTACTACCAAAATTCCCAAAAGATTTATTTTTGGATATTACAAAAATGTAAGAGAAAAGTAGTCTAGCTTTCTAATCTTGTAAGACCTCCCAGATACTCAGTGCAGGTCAGGGATTCACCTGGTTATATGTGAATGTAATGCATTCATAATCCTGCTTCTATTTATGTTATGCAGAAGGGATATGGACTCTGGATTACTCGTGGTTGGAGCTGATTATTCCTGAGACAGCTCAAAACAAGGGTTTAATCCATTCCTCACTTTCCTGGTGGTGACAGTGTACTCATGTATGTGACAGTTAACTCTGTAATATCTGTGAAGTACCTTCTGTTTCCATCCTGCCAGAAAAGATTGTGTTCAACAGATGGGTCCATGAATTTATCAGGTATAAAGGAGGCTCCCACTGATAACTCATCCACTGCTAAAATTAAGAGTGTGAATCCCTGTTTAGTAACTAATTGTAAAGCACATTGAAATACAAGGAGTGGCTAAAAAACAAGTGATGTTTGAACTTACAGCTCCCTTTCCACAAGGGTGAACTTTCCACAAGGCTGCTAGCTTGGCTGACAAGAAGTCTATGATACACCTGTGAAATAACAAACTAAAACATGGACTGTCCCAGTAATTTTCCTTCATAGGGCAGATCTAATTTCTTTTTGTAAATAATATGTTAACAGCATATTTCTGAAGGTAGCACTGTGTGAACTATCAAAATCAGAAAGCTGCAGTTATATGCCACATAATTACTGATAGAAAAAAGGGTTTTCTACCAGTTGTTTTTTACTTCAGTGCTATTTTGTATTGATTAATAAACAAACATTGTCATAAATATGAATGGAACTCTTCCATGTATGATTAAAACATGATGCCAGCCCCATTTGCCCTTTTATTGTCAAGATGCTTCAGACAAATTATTAGTGACATGTAAAAGACTGAAATGACCAGTCACAAATACGAAGAACAGCTCAGTGGTGGATGTGTTTCACTGAACTGTTTAGGAATGGCAGAGGGTCTTGGCACAGACTGCACAGACTGCACAGACTGCACTGCAGATCAGCCGAACCAGCTGAAGAATGTTTGAGTCCTTTGCTGCAATGGATCCTCATAATCCCCATCTTTTAGCCCATGGTTCACAAAGCCAGTGTGGTAAGAAGGATTTTTAATATAAACTGGCTTTCCGAGACCTGAAAAGTTAATCAGGTTGGTATTTAATTTTATTTCTTTTATGCTTAAAGCCTATTCTACTTGTGCATGTACTGTAAAGCTTTTATTGAGAAGAGTGAGCTGAATGCTAAAAATGGAACATACAGTATATAATTAGCTATGGTGGACTTATTAGCTGGAGGGATATTCTTTAGGAAATAATCCTGAGCTTTCAAGGAAGGAAATAGATGACCAAATAGTTTTATTCAATTTGTAATTCCTGGGGTGCTGTGAATAGTTGCCCTTTGGTAACTCAGCAAAATGATTTCTTAATAACGAATCATAGAAATATAGAGTGGTTTGGGTTGGAAGGGACCTTAAAGACCATCTCGTTCCGCCACCTCTGCCATGGGCAGGGACACCTCCCACTAGACCAGGTTGCTCAGAGCTCATCCAGCCTGGCCTTGAACACTTGCAGGGATGGGGCATCCACATTTTCTCTGGGCAACCTGTTCCTGTGCTTCACCACCCTGACAATAAAGAATTTCTTCCTAATATCCGATCTAATCCTGCCCTTTTCCAATTTAAAGCCATTCCTCCTTGTCATATCACTACAGTTCCTGATGAAGGGCCCCTCTCCAGCTCCCTTGTAGACTGCCTTCAGGTACTGGAAGGATTTATTATTTAATTATGATCACTTAATAAATGGAGTGAATTTTAATTGCTAAAAATATCCTTCCAGAGTAGTTTTTTGTAAAATAAGATATAAACACAAAAAGATGCTTTATTGTCTCTTGGATGATTTTAAATTATTTCAAAGTTATGTGTCATTTAAAAATAAAACTGTATGGTTTCTGCTCAGAAAATTGCAAATTGAAATTGAAATTGAATTTGAAATTCAAAGTGCAGGCCAGCCTTTCTGCTAGAAATAGTCCATCTCACTTAAAAAGAAAAAACCTGTAACAGAACATCACAAGTGATGACAAAACATGACAGCTATACTTCGTTCTGTTTATGTTAACTTCCAAAATCAGATTAAATTAGATATTTCAACTGCCCTCCTAATTTTGTTTAAAACTGCATTTGATTCTCATATTTAATGAAACTTTCATACCATTAAAGGACAAGTTAGTTAGCTCATTAAATTAAATTTAAATTCATACAGTTTTTCCAACATAAATAAATAATCCAAATATTTTCATCTGGACAAATCTAATGTGATGTTCAGTTAAGAGAACAGAACATTCTGTAATAATCTAAATCCACACAGTGACTTGAAATATTTTTATAAGACAGTGCCAACTTAAAGTCAACCTTCTCTTTAGACCTTTTTTACCTTATTTACACTCTTTCCAAGTAATACCAACGGTAATATGTAAATGAGTGCTGAGAGAAAGAAAGTATTTCTGGTAAGTTTGTTTGGTTTTCACAGTTAATGACATTTTGTCTCTGTTCAATTTCTACTCACTTAACTGTGCCCAAGAAGGGCCATAAATAATGCCAAGATGACAAAGTCAGTCTACACACAAGCCCAACACTTACCATAGCCAGGCAACTGCAGACAGAGACAAATTGATATAATTTATGACTTCTGTTCTTTGAAAAAGAGGAAGGACTTCTGAGTCCCAGCCTTTGTACACGTGTGTAGACCAATATTATCAAGTGCATATATGACTGTACTGGTACATTTCTATAATGGTTGAAATGGTGAGTATTTGTTATTACACAGTCTGCTCTCACAGAGATCTCAGTACAGGATCAGGGCATATGAACTGAAGTGAAGCCAGTAAATTATTTCATCTAATTCTCTGAAATCTGATAAATGGAAATGCCTTTGACAGCACTGACCTGTGCTGTCAATGTCCTGACCATTAATAATTTTCTGAGTTTTGAAGTTAAACCATAGGAGTCTTTCTTCTCTTTCATTCTTAGCTATCTGCATAAAAGGCCAAATCGTGATCTCATTAAAGACAGTGGCTAAAGTGGTTTTGAGGTGGTTTTCTGCTTGTTGGTGATCTACTGTTTTACAAGGTAGTTAATAGTTCTTTCTTTGACTGTAGTAATGCATATCAATTATTTCTTCAGAGACCCTCAACTTACTTAAAATCAGCTACTCAAAGGTTTATATTTACTTAAAAAAATCTTAGCATCTGCTTAGAAAGAATCCTTATTTTGGCTTAGTTTCCACCGCTGGGTTTTCACTGGACTTGTTTGTGCCACTGCAACTCAGTACTAACTTTGTTAGGTTCAGCCACAGAAATGTTTTATCACCATGGCTACACAGAATTAGGCACACTGGACATGACACTGGAAAGGCTGGACATTCAGCAAAGCCTGAGGCCAATCCAGGCCTCAGTTTAAACACAGAGTGTTTCCACAATCACTGAGATGATTCACAGGCACACACACGATGTGTACTTAATCTGGGGGATGAGGAGCAGAGTGTTCAGAAGGCTGGTGGATCCAGCCTCTGGGCTTCATCCTACGCATCCCCTTCATTTCCAAATTGTCTTCAGAGTTTTTAGTACTCCACGGATTTTCCCTCCTCACATCTTCAGGTTTCTTTTCCAGTTTCATTATCCACTTGCAAAACAGAAAGTTAAAGTTTAAAGCCTAATTTTGATCTCAGATGTCATAACATAAACAACAGATGCAAATACTTCTTCAGTGACCACTAATCTGTCCATAAATCTTCTGTTGAATCAGAGCTAAAAATAATGACATTCTGTGTTATTTGGCATAATTCAGCTCTTTACTTTTATTCACTGTGAAAACAGGAAAATATTGCTAACTTTAAGGAATTTCTGATTTTAAGATGTGTCATAGATGGTTCATTGTATACCTTAGTGTCATGGGAGATATGGAGGAGCAGCTCTAAACTCTGTTTTACTGCATTTATAAAATGTAGAAATTTTTTCTCTTTGTTTGCTTTTCTTAACAAGGAAACAGTGTGAGTCACTCAAATAAATTTGCCAGAATTAGCCCCCTCAGTTCACCTCTTTTACAAGGATATTCCTTTAGGTTTACAAGTTGAGGGTACAGCTTTACTACTGTGGTTTACTATTTCCTTTACCCTGGGCACTAGAACAACTCTGCATTAGTGGCATTAATACTGTCATTTCACTAATACTTCCCAATAGGCCATGGCAGGAGCTGTTATATGATTAATGGTTTTAAAGATGATTGTTGAAATCCTAACTACTGTTAAAGTAGCCAACCTAAAACCAAAAACAAAAAAGTACTTTTCAGCCAAATGTAGCCAATTGCACAGAGAACTAACAGTGCCAAACTAAACTGTATACATAGCACTGACTATAGAACATTCACCTTGCCTACCTACAGATTGTATTTGTCAAGCTACAAAAGGTTCAGTATCTTATTCCTACAAGATATTCCTCTAGTATAAAAGCTATTCATTATGCCTCAAGATTGTATCTCTTATATAAATGAAGAAGTATAGGAACATTTTTAAGAATAGTCTTTTAGGACAAGAATGCCAAAGTTTAGATCTATGAAGAGCTTTGGAACAAAGACCTGAATTTCTCATACAACAAATGTTTAAACTCTAAGGAATGTGATTCATGGGTACAAGCACAGTAAGCAGTTCAGATGTGTCTCACTCTATCAGATATTTCCTCATGAATTAGCTGTCAGTTACTAGGTTACAGCAAACTGATTTACCTGGGTTTAATTTTCTTTGAAATACCATCACAAGAGACTAGAAAACAGGGCTCCTATTCCCTCCTCAGTCTGCAGGATTACAGGCCTACAAATCCTTTTCAAAGTAAGAGTTTAGTCCATAGAAATATTGGCTAGGATGGGTCAAATGTGTTCTCTGTTCCTCTATTCTCCATAATGGCTGAAGCAGGACCATTATGCCATGAAGAGCATAAGGTTCATGATGCTAAAGAGGAAGTGCTCAAGTCCGACTGTGCTGTGACAGCCCATCAATACAGATATCAGGTGTCCTAAGAACTTCTCTCTTTTCTGAATATTTATGAATTTTGCAGAGATTATTAAATAAATATAAATTTTAACTTCTTTTAATAATTAATCTGTTAAATTATAGAAATTATGGCGTTGTACTTCATGGTGAGTTTAAAATTTCAGGTATGCAATAGGTGTGCACAGTTTCTGAAGACAGTGTTTGAATATACTTGTGAAAATGTAACTGGCCTGAGGGTTCTCATGTTGGGTGATCCCAGCCAAATCCATTGTAGATTAGTAAAATGCTTAAATTTATGTGCCTCCATATCATTAAAATTTTGCTGTAGGCATCAGATTTTTTAATCTGTGGTTTAGGCCCATACTGTATTTCTGTACCTAATTCCCACTGATTTAATATTTGAAAAGCAGAAAAATATTCAGAGAATTGCTCTACAAATTTTTTGCATAAACAAACCTTTGGCTTGAAATGTTTTGATTCCAGGAGTTCTCACACCCCACATACACAACAGTTGCACTGCATTCAACTCTGACAAGACTCTTTCAAAGAAATCAGAATAGACAGCTGTACACGGACACTGGACATCCAGCCTGTAATGGTTTTTTTGAGACAGAGCTAGTTATCCTTACAAAAATTAAGGATTTAACAGGACTTGGACCCAATAAGATTTCTTTAAAACTGTTTACTTATTATGTGGATGTCTACATAAAATAACCCTAAAATGCTCATCAAAACCACTAAGTATTGTGCTTTGGACATATTTAATACTTACAAGAGAGCCAGCAGCTATTTTTAAGAAAATATTTTTTCATACGAAAGTGGCATTGAAAGAAATAGCATGATACAGCCAATAAAAACAGGTTTCAAATGAACTGCTTTTTATCAGTCATCACTTAAATGAAATAGAGCTTCTGGCTTTCTTTTTTCACAAATAATGTGGTTTCTGCTATTATGTCCACTTGAAAGTACTATTATCAGTTTGTGACTACCTACATGGATTATGATTGTGGAAGCTAAACTGACCAGAGTCTACATTTCACATACAAAACATTTTTTTCCTAGAGAATCCATTTAGATCTTTCTAATGTTTCCTGCTCATTGTGTAAGAGGATTTTTGTTTCCTGTGATCCAGATAAGGAATAAGAGAAATAGGAATATCAAACTATCACATTTCAAGAATGCCATTAAAGACTTCACCTTCAGTAGTAGTATCTTGATTACTGCTGAATATGCTCATCTAGGCTTTAAAGCATGGCTGTTATGATTTGATGATAGGGGACCACATCCTCAAGTGTTAAACAGCACCACAAAGCTCGGTGGATTTGCTGTCAAGAATTAGGGAAGTTGGGGATCTCCAGGTTTCAAAAGAGCCCATAATAATATAATCACCTCCTTCTAAAAAATACATAGTTTTCATAGATGAGGTAATTTATAAATGTCAGATAATCACCTGTCATTAAAGCAACTGTAGAAATTTTCATTTCCCATTCCATTCCCTTTAATTTTCTCCTTTCCCCTTCCCCTTCTCATTCTTTCCTGGCTTTGTCCTTCCTATGTCCTTCCTATGTTCATAATATAAGGCCAGGCTAGACATTTCTTCTTCTGTCATTCATTCCAGTGGAAGGAACTCCCAGGACTACCAACTTCTTCCAGCTGTCAGAGCAGTATGTAAACATATTGATCGGTCTCTTTCTTTAGTGCAAGCACAATTTGGAAAAAACAAAAACCACTGGCACAATATTTATTAGGCTGCAGAAAAAAAGTATTGAAAATTACGGGCTAGCATGATCAAATGAGATCTCTCAAACTGACAACAACTGAACTGCTGCAAGAATAACTCAAAAATTGAATTGTGTCATTCATTCCCCTAGTCTTTACTGTCTTTATATTTAACATGAAAGTTTTATCTACTGGCTCTGTTATCTGTTTTTCATTGTGGAATTTATGGTATTCATTTTATTAGCTTATTCATTCCTTGTATTTCTTTTATGAAGACATGATCCCAGATACAGTAAATTTCTGACTTCACTTACCAAAATTTCAGGTTTTCCAGAAGTTTAAAGTGTATGGGATGCTGTACAGTGATGGTACTAAGCCTTTTAGCTGGTACTTAGCTGGTATGTGGCTTTTTAGGAGCATTTACAACCCTGACCTCAGCCTGTTATTGCAAATATACCTTCCTGGTTTTACCTGCAGGAGGATCTAGAGAGCTCACACACTTTAATGAATGCAACATTGGCAGACTTTGGCTTGAGGTAGTGTGGTTCAACACAAGACATTCAAGATATCTTCAACAACTGTTTATTTGAAAGAGGTGGTAGGCATTGATAAGATGAAGTGGAGGTTGTTTCTCCTCTGCTCTTGGCTGCCAAGACATTTTGTTAACAAGTGATGATGACAGTTTAGAGGATTATGGAGATTTGCCCAAAAAATACACTCAACCTCACTGATTTTGCAATCTCTCTGAAGAAATTAATCCTGCATAGTTTGCATTCCCTTATTTACATCACGGAATTTTCTTTCCTCCTCACACTTTGTTTAAAGCTTTCCTTTTCTCGGTGGCCTTCTGACTATGTGTCGTATGTCTACATGTTTAAGCAAAAGCATTCAGCACAATCTTTCAGCACATCATTATCTTTTTACACAGAAATCTCCTAGCCCTGTCTTAGCAAAACCCTAACTTACTTCCTTCAAAACCAGTTTACTGTAATGCTGTGAAATTGAGACAGATTGTATTTAATGAAAGAATGACTTTAAGTGTAGAAGCTTTTATTGAAATGCATAGTTACAGAGTAGATAGTCTTTGCTGTATATGCCTCCTGGGGCTGATTTGGATTAGGGGTTTTCTAGCTGAATTAAGTGCTTAACAAAAGAACAATTTTCCCATCTGTGAATACAGCTCTACTGTGCAAATACCATTACTGCCAGTTGAAATTACATAGTTAACATCCATAGGCCACATGCACAATTTCTACTGATGTTAGAGGGAACACTGTATTTGTATGGAAAAGGGCTAGTGCATGGTGCTTAGAGAGAGAGTGGGAAGAAATAAAATATTCAAATATAGCATAAGAATGAAGCTACAGGCCTGATTCTGCTTTCATTACAATAATTTGGATTCGTATCACTTCATTCTAGCTTACTTCACAAGCAGTTAAGTTACTAAGAATTTCCAAGATCAAGAGTGGTAGTTTATTTAAGAGGGAAAAATATGACCTTTGAAAGCAAGCAACTGATGAAAAAGAAACTTTTAAAATATATAACTTCAATGTTTGTATTTTAATTTAAATTTCAGATCTTATCCTCAACTGTCTGACTTAGCTGGAGGTAGTGAAGTTGATTAGTGCTGGATAAGGATCTACACCTTTAACAACAGTTCATATTCATAAGTCTTTAGCCAACTGCACAATGGACAACCTTCTCTGGGCAGTCTGTGCAAACAGGTCCCAGATCAGTTCCTGTAGATTCTTGATGGGATGCGGTGGTGCAAGTATAAACCGGTTCAATATTTAGCAATTTTTAAAAAGCAGTGATTTTTCATAAAGAGCAATGGAGTATTTATTTTGGTTAAAATGTGTTACAAGCTGTGCTCTTATTACACATCCTGTGAAACGGCTTTGGTTCAGCAAGATGGCTTCCATCTTCTGTTAGACTAAAAAAATATACTGTGGTAATCTAAGAATAATTTTATGAAACAAGTTGACATTTTGGTAACATTTTCTATTGCTTCATTGCCTTGGGAAATAAGTTTATGGGTTAAAGGAGAAGGTAAATAAGAAACATACTGAGAGACTGTATGTACATACAACACTGGCACTAATCACAGTATTTTCTTAAGAAATTAAAAATGACAAAAGCAGAAAGACATAAAATGGTTATAGAGATTTATGCCAAAGGTTTATCTTCTTCAGAATCCTGTTTCTGACAAGGATCAATACGAGACGCCCAGAGCAGTGTATTCTCCAAGATACCCTCAGCTTAGGAACTTTGTGAGGTAAATTCTTATGTAGACAGCTGTGCTTCATGGTCACTGCTGGACTCTATCCTCATGCATTTATCTAATATAATTTAAAACATCATTTCTAATTTTGGCCTCCACAACATCCTGTGGCAGAGTTCCATGATTTTATTATGCATCATGAGAAAAAGCACTCTTCCTTTTGTTTGTTTGTCCCTAAGGGAACCAGGGACAAATGAAAAGGGGCTGTATTTACCCAGTAACCAGTAACGCTTGCAGATATTTGCAGAGCTGCACAAGGAAGGTGCTGATTATGACCACGGCTCTGCAGGCAGGAGAGCAAGGGGCAGTCACAGCACAGTCCAAAGACTGAGATGAAATTTTCCAGTAGGAGGAAGCAGAGAAGTCCTTGCTTGTAGTGTGTTGTTAGAGCTTCTCATTTTGTCAATGCTTTTTTGAGTCCGGGATATCTTTGTGCCACAAACCACTGCCAGATGTTTATCTGCACTTATCCAGTGAGAAATGTGACCGAAAATAAGGTTTTACCTCCTGTACAGTCCACTGAACAGCTCCAGCCTGCTACAGAAATACATGAACAGGAAACTGTATGGATCCTAAGGGCAGCCCAGAGCACAGCCTGCGGTGTGGCGAGCTGCATGTTTTCGTATGCTGTGGTTTGTCCTTTTTGAAGTGGTCTTGTAATGAGCTGAAAATATTCACGTTTAGATAGTAAACATGCATGTAAGTCTGCTGGTAGTGAATTTCCACTTTGGAGAGTGTGACTTGCTTAAGGGACAGTTGCAGCCTGACACCCTCACACCATCCCTTTCTAGAGACAGAAAGCAAAAACCCAATACTTCTTCTCAGCTTATTCCCACATTTCTTCTGTTTATCAGATACAAAGCAAATGTATTGTACTTAATTTTTCAATGTACAAATGACTAAGATGTCATGCTATAAAACTGCTAACCACAGAATTTGAAAATTGTTATTGCTTAACTGGAAAGTATTCTAAGTGATTTCAGACAGAAAATAAGGCTTCACAGCTGAGGACTTCACAACTAAGGACTGAAGGCAGCCGCAGCACTTTTCAAATATAAGCTATAATCTATAAGTGTTGTTTTTCATCGAAAGTAAATGGTGTTTGCCAGATTACGAGGTGGGTCTGGGGTTGAGATTCTTGAGGCTTTTCTCAGGCTTGGGAAGAAGGACTACAGTAAGTGGTACAAGGTGAAAAATACTGGCTTTGCAGCTTTTGGCTGCATGTAAATCTTCCGGTAAGTAATAGATGTGGAACTGAAATTGATTGATCAAGGAAGTTTCCAATGAATGGCTACTGCTTCGTGTAATTTTAGGAAACTGAGCACCTGGAAAGCATAAAATAGTTGTAAATAAGTGCAGCTGAAGATCTTTGATGTTTAGGAATGTGCATTAGCCAGTTGCACTTTGTCATTCTTTTATTTTTTGCAGTACTTCAAATAATAGTTCAGTCCACCTTTGGGTTCCAGTGTCTTACCTTACCTTAAAAACAAGTATTACCTGGCATTCCCTGAACAAAATAGTTAGCAGTGGTAAAAGGAAGAATTAAGTAACAAACAAAGGTGTTTACATAGGGTTGGTATCATATCTGTCTTTGCTTATTAATATTTTATGAACTAGAATATAATAATGGCAGCAGCATTTCACATAAATCGCTTGTCAAATCAGAGTGAGTTCTTCTTGACAGCAGAAAGGAATCCAGAGAATAATAGGGAAGAAATTGAAGTAGACCAAATTTCAATATATTATACCCCAAGAAATTAAGGAATTATAAAAGCTACTTTACTGAATTTTTTTACTCCTTATTCTATTATTCTATATAGTGTTTAAATAGGCTGTTATTATGCTATGTATCTATGTATAAATAAACTGGTTTGGTGACAGTGCTCACTGAATTAATTATGATGCATGAAAGTGAAGAGAAAATTTTCATCTCACCTAATTCAAAAAGATAATTCACTAGTGTGGCGAAGCAAATACAAAGTCCAATGAAAGACAAAAATATCAAATTAAGACATGCCGAAAAATCACTGGCGTGAGGAAAAATAAAAAAAAAAAAGAAGAAAGTTTACTGCTTACACATGTAAAGAGATATTTATTACTTAGCCTAGACCAATTGATAGCAATCAATAATCAAACAACAAGACACTCTCAGCAAAGTGAAGGTATCCTTATTTCGGCTGGGAGGAATAGTGAGGGTAATTTTTTTAGTTAGAAAGGCAAGAGAGTAGTTTGAAAATAAGGTTTCAAAACTTGCACTTCAAAGAAGACTTCAAGGGACCAATGCTGCACAGTTGACTTCCATCACCAGTGCACAGTCAGTGTTCGAAGGACATACTCCTGAAGGGCCCCTCTAGTGAGAATTTCCCAGGGTTTTCCAACAGAGACCTCCTACCAATATTGCTCCAGGTCATGTCTACTGCTTAAAAACTTGTGTCATGGTTACCACCTTCCTGGAAGCAAGTTAGCTAGTCACAGGGAAGAAGCACCAACCAGTACAGCCTTACAAAACCCAGTTTACTAACCTTTCTATTCTATTCACTTATGTATTCAACAAGCTCCTATAAATGTGTTATCTATTTTGAACACAATGACTTTACTTAACTGTCACCTTAAGCTGATTTAAAGTGGTATTATTTTAAGGTAACTGGATAACAGAAATCTCTTTAGGTGGTCTGTAAAAATGTATAAATGGAGGAAGTGGAACACCTTTTAACTTCCCTATCTCTGCAGTATTTCCTTTAATGTATTTGAAGAATAATAAATGGCATCTCAGCTTCAGTTTCAAGTTATTATCATGCAGTAGGATATTGGTGAATATGTGTGAACCTTAAGGCCAAAAGGGGCACATGACATATGTGACAGGCCATCCTCAAAGAGCACAAATATAGATATTATTCAGACCACCTGCCTGAGGCAGCACACACTGGTGTAAAGGCTGACTCACAGTATTTCTGATCTGCATTACTCTTCATAGATCCCTCCTTTCTACACTGCTTGTGTAA
Source organism: Melanocharis versteri (assembly GCA_013397845.1). Taxonomy (NCBI): domain Eukaryota; kingdom Metazoa; phylum Chordata; class Aves; order Passeriformes; family Melanocharitidae; genus Melanocharis; species Melanocharis versteri. Next base: position 798,324 of record VZTG01001350.1, on the reverse strand, counting down.
ATTTTCTACACTCCTCATATACCCAAGCAGCCAAGGGCCTGGAGCAGAACAGTAAACATAGTATGGTTCCCTTTCCTATTCTCTATATCCCATCAAATTATAACAGAGCTGAGGCAGTTGCAGCTTATTTTTGGCTTGCTTTGCTAACTCCATTCTCATTTTAAATAGATGTGGTTTTAACTAGCTTCTAATTGAAGCTGTTAGGAAATGCCATCCTGTGGTGTTAACTTTGACATGGGGCTGCCCATGTCAATAGCAATCGCTGCATGACACACTGATCCTTGAAAGGAAACTGAAAAATAGCATGTGATTTTCTGAGATAAACAGGCATAATGGAAAAGTTCATTTTATAGTGCCAAGCTGAATAGACACAGTACAAATTAGAAACTCCTGTGGTCTAGATCTTACTGTGCCACTATCTTCATTTGCCATCCCCATGCTTTAACTTGCTTTGCAAGAAAAGGGATTATCTCACATTTGCTTGTGAATAAAATAAATGCTGAGCTCTAAGTGTTCCCAAGAGGTTGGGTTTTTTTATTTAGCTCTTTTATTAAAACATTTCTAACAACCAAGGACAATGAAGTAAGCATCTAGTAGAGCAAGTCTGTAAAAATAATCGTAACAGAACAAGCTCTCAAAAACTCAATAGATCTAGAAAACAAAAAAGACTTATAAATGAGTCATCAGTTCTCATAAGAAGCTCAAACCACAATTGTGGTCATTCATAAAAATGTTCTAAAACCAATGGACTATGTTTCAACTTACAAAAATTACAATTTTCTAACTAGTGATGGCTGTCAAGATCAACTTTAACCCATTTTTTATTTCAGATCTGTCAGTGCCTTTCTTCCTGTATTTTCTAAAATATTTAGATTTAGTCTGTTAAGAGCACAAATTAGCAAATAAAATCAATCAGAAAATGTGCCGATGGTCCAGATACAATTAGGTGTTACAGTCATGAAAGAAGCAGAGGTTCTTGAAGTAGACACATCTCTGTTTTTTATACCAGAAAATTATTTTTATTTGCTTACATAGAGGAGAGTAATTTCATATCTAAATTACAGACCTTGTGTACTGACACTCCAGTGTTGTAACTCTGATAGTGCCTGAAGCACAGTAAGATTTCTCCAATTCAGATAAGTAAAAAGACACACTGCTGTAGTGTACTGAGCACAGCACAGTTCAGAGGCAGGGCCCACATCTAAACACTAAAATAATAATGTTAATAATGTAATCACTTAAACCCCTGACATTAGTAAGTCATCTGATCTACAGTGATGATCCTGAGAACTCTTTATTTCTCTGACTTATATACTGCAAAATCTTTGGTCTGGATGTGGTTTTCATTCTCATTAGCAGAAACTCACTACTAGAGCAATATGACAGTATTACATTTAAAAAGTCACTTCCACAGATAGTGGTGCAGAAAACTGATTTTTAATTTTGGGAGTTTCATTAATTTAATTTTTTTTAAATTTCTTTTTACAGTTAACAAACTGAAATAATTGTGTTTCAGTGGTAAAGAGTCAGAGGGTTTAGCCACTCAATATTCTGAATGCTGGACCATATCTCTTAGATATACACTTGACGGTAGAATAAAATCCTTCATTGAAGCAGAGAAAAGCTGATTTTTTAATATGAACCTTCCATAGATAAGTGGTATTATCTATACATTCTTGGAAGACACTAGGACTCTGTGCTGGTATTAGGGTGAGTGCATAAATGTCTTTGTAAAACCAACCACCCTCAGATATGTGTGGTTCTTTTTTGGAAAGTTGGAGCAAATTGAATTGATTTAAAAACATTTTATTTAATATTTTGTCAAAAAGTTTCAGTCAAACTCTACTGTATTCTTTAAATAAAAATGTATTCAAACTTCCTTATGTTTATTTAGAGCCAAATGGATCTTCTAGATCTATTCCCATGCCATCAGCTGATCTCTTTCTAATTATGGCTGCATTATTTTCTTCTCTCTCATTCTGTAATGTATTCACCCATGCAATACATTTAGAAACAAAAAATGTAATTATTCTCATTTTGCAGAGGAGAAACCTGAATCATGAGGTCTGAAGTTCATACGAGACCCTATCTGACTCATCACACTCAGCTGAGACAGGTCCAACCTGCAGAGATGACAATAATAGGTGAATGGTCCTGTAGTGATGAGAGTGCACTAAAAATGTGCCAATAAAAGTATGATTTCTCAACAGAAAGCATGGAATATTAACACAACACCTGGCAGGGAAATCTGACTGTTGCACCGAGTTCATGAAATGTATTCTTTCACCACTTTTCAGGTCTATTAAAAAAAAAAAAAAAAAGTCTGGATGCATTGCTCGATTTACAAAGCAAATTATTAGAGGATCAAACCACTGGACTCCAGACTCTCCAATGGCAAGACTTATCTCACATTCTGCCATAAGATTCAAATGATCCTGACAGCTACGACTAACTGTTGTCAAAATAGTATTCACTTTAAGATATAAGAAACAAACATGGACACATAGAAAGTGAGTACCCAAGGGGGTGTCATAGCTTAATACTATAAATATGTCACAGAGAGCTGGGTAGTCAGAAATAAAAAAGAGGTGACAAACCTAGACTTTTCTAATCCCCACAGCAGGCCACTGTGCTTGGGAGAGTTTTGCTTCTCACTTCCATAGTGTACTGGAATGCCTGGAGTGTTGAAACATCATGAGGTAGACACAGAGAGCTCCTAAACTTAATAAGTCAATCCATTTAAGAAAATTTTAACTGTGCTTCTGTAACATATTAGATGTTGTAACAATATCAACATTAAGACAATGATGCACAAAATAGCTTTCATTTTAATTCAATACTAGTTTCATGATTTACACATTAGGTTGAGATAAATTTATATGAAAAATTAGATAAATTATTTTACAGACCTATTTTACATGATCTATTAAGCTAAAATAATACGTTCAATAATATTTATCTCTTAAAAAAGTGGTTAATTTGAGCATTTAAAAATGCATGTTAGCCACTGACACTGAGAAAAAACATGTTTAACTATGAAAAATCAAGACATATTCTAAAGGCACTTAAATGAAAGGTGGAATAACAAGGTGTTGTTATTAAATTATATTTCTGAAGCTCAGCAAATATAAAGCATATATATATATAGGAATGTTAGTATGTATAAGAACCACCAGCAAAGTGTGTGTTTGGACCCTTGGAAACTTTAAATGTTCCCCAGCTCTACTCTTTCAGTGCCTGATGAAGACACAGCACTCTCTCCTAGTGAGCTGCGGGGGCTCAGTGCTGTAGGCAGTGGTGCAGGGCAGCAGTTCTGGCAGCAGCACTCACGCATGGCAGGCTGAACCTGTCCGAGCTTGCTCAGACAAACTGCCCAGCTTGAGCTCATGGGGCCGTGTCTGAAGGCAGATTGGCACATGGAAATCTGGTGGAGAGTTCATCAAGCAGCGTGCTATCCAGGAATCTGAGCAGAGACTGATGCATAGCGCTGTGCACTGACGGATGAAAAGCGACAGTCCTGCCCTAAGGCCTTGGACATGGAAGTTCATTTAGCATCCAACCCTGAGCTGACAGGCTTGGCTGATACACAGGGGAAAATGGACTCTTGTCTCTGCTCAGAGCAGAAGGAAGATCCTTCCCTTTGCTGCCAATGTGCTCCTAAGGAACAGATATGATGTCCCGGGGCTGGAAGGAGAATACTCCATGTAAAGTAGTCAAGACCAAGAAAAGGACAGTGGTGAAAAGTTGGTACAATAAATTGTCCATGTTGGAACAATATTGCAAGACATATCTCAGAAAGATGTTGAATGTGTAAGGAGTACAAAGAGTGTTCTCCTCTATCCCTCCAGTTGAAGGATGGAGTAGAACATCTATGAGAATTGTAGAAATCTTCACTGAGAAGAACATTTCTGAAAATGAAAATAACTGATGGAAAGTTTTGCTTCCTGTGGAACTGACCTTTGAGTGGTGGGGACAGATCACTGCAGAGGCTGGCAGAAGAAACAGGGGCCACCAATTCACAGGAGGTCCAGAGCCTGCAGAGAAAGTCTGTCTGCAGTGGCATGAGCTGGCATGTGCCATGCAATCCTCTCAAGCAACAATCCATCCAAATGAGAAGAAAATGGTTGGGCCACCTTATGGATGCTTGAAGGGACCATAAATGCTGAATTTGTGCTACTGTGGTAGGGAAACAATGAGAAGGGAAAGCCTTCTGACTCCACTTTCCATGCATATTCAGCAATTGCTAGGGTCAAATCTTTACAATAATTTTACTGTCACTGGAATGTAAATAAAGGATATCACACTCTTCCTGCCCTGCTTCATCTCCTGAATAATGCATGTGGTTCCCTAAGGACACACATAGCAAAAATATTATCCATTTCAAGAAAAGCAAAACATATATCCCAGCTAGTCCAGCTGAGTGGTAAGTCAGAGTATCCTATCCTGCAGAGTAGGATCATTGCATGTGTTGTTGCCAAAGTGAGGGGCAGTCTGAGGATGGCTGTGAGATGCGCAGAGATAAACAAGGAATCCTTGCTCTCTGTACCTCTCCTAAGTAAGGAGAGTTCTAGGCAAAAACCTAAAATGTAAATAAGGATCTCAGTATTCTGAAAATCCCCCCTTTCCCCTTCTGTGAAAGGGACAAAGTATCCTCCTGGCAGGGCTATCATGGGATCAGGGAGCTGAGGTTTCCCACTCAAATACATCTCTCTGACATTCAAGCCAGTTCCTAAGACCAGGCATTGAGCAGATGGCTGGCTCCAAGCAACACCATCCCTCATTCTGTACTCATCCAAAAGGCCCTTTCGGTTCCACTGGCAATTCTGTCTACATGCATACATAAGGTCAGTCCTAAAAGCAATAAATAGCCAGGCACTCAAGGCTTTCTGAATCCCTTTGGCATTCACTTTAGGTGCATCCAGATGACATAGCAACCTTTCAAGCAGTAGCCAGAAGGTGACTGTTTGGCTGACATGCTAATTGCTATCTTACAGTGATCTTTACTTGTTTCCATAGTGAAATGCCCCTGAAGAAAAGGTGGACTGACAAGAATAAATATGCAAATTGTTTACTTTTCAGTCCATGCATGCCATTTTGCATATTCTTTCATTCTTGCAATTAAAAGTCCGTGTTGTTTCTATGTAGTCATTGGGCTGAGTGGAAAGGTAAACACTGGAAGTCTATTCTTCTGGTAGCTGACAGCTTCTCTCCTCAGAGAATGAAAAAATTGTCTATTTTTACTCTTGTCAAAAAACAATAGAGCTTGCATTAGTCACAGAGAATATGGAAATCTGCCAGGAAAAGAATATAAGTTGTACCCCTGTAGAAACCTAATAAAAGTGTCTATTAGGCTTTTGGAAATGACCCTTAACTACCAGCCAAAGCATAATGAAATTGGCAAAACACAAAAAAGCAAAGTCTCACTTTGGTTTGCAGCTTTCAAATGACCCACAAACCTCATTAAAAGGGATCAGCAGTGACAAATATAGACTGCCAAAATTCTTTGGCAACATGTCCCAAAAAACTGAAAGAGAACAGGTTTACATAGAAGCAACAAGCTTGCCTGTAAGGTTAGCTGCTGTCAACATCTCTCACACTACAGACAGAAAAATCCCTTTTGACTTGTTTTCTTAATGAGTTATCCTGTTGAATTTATTTCATCCACAGTCCACAGGAGCAGATAGTGCTGCTCTTTACTCAGATAAAATCCAGATGAAGCTAAGGAAGGAGGTTGCTGCCTGAGAAAGGAGGACAGCAGGACAGCAGAAGGGAAGACAGCACTGGACTTTCTGGAGCAACTGTTTTATGTTAATAGTAAGGAAATATTATTTTTTTAAAGAACACTGTTGTAGAGCATTTAGTATCTTATTGTGCACATTCATGTTCATAAACTATAATTAAGGGTAGATTTTGCACTGAATTGAACCACAACAAACTGAAAAATTATGGAACTCAGTTTTCCCTTCCTGCTAGTTGTTTATGTCTGTGAGAAGGCAGAATCAAGATTTCACCTTTGATTACCTTCTAGAAAATACGGTCCAGATAAAATGCAGACTAAGGGTTTGTACATGACCTATTTATGTTATGAAAGAAGTCTGGCTAGCTGTTCCTCTCAGGTCTTAAAATCTGTTAGCTTTTGAAAAATTTAGTGTTCTACTGTCAAGTTGTGAGTAAAAAACCCCTCCTGTTTCTTTACAGAAAAATTGCAAATAATATCATGCGCAATTGGCCTCACATGTCCTTTCATATTTTCAGCAAAAAAAGAAGAGAGCAATACCCATGCTTAGCCATACTGAGGCAACAGGGTGAAGAAGGAGTGACTATTTGGACTGGTGAGGTTTTTGATGAGTCTGCAGAGTTGATTCATCTTTAGACAGTCCTGAGGACTCCATCGTGCTATTGAAGCTCACAGGAATACTTCCTAGAGTATGGTTTTTAACACTGAACCATCGGATTATAACAAAGCAACCTGTTTTTCCCTGAAACTCCATGTTTGTAGAGATCTTTATTCAACATGTGTCTTGCTCTGTTTGTGGACTGTAACTGCAGAATTTTAATGAGCCACATGCAGAGCTCTTCTAAGAGTCAGCTTCGCAAAGAGAAATGTCACACTGAGAAATTTCTTGTTTGGCAATGTTTTAGTGTTTTGTGGACAAGTCTACCTTGATTTCTCTCCATGCATTTCCTTCCTACAGTATAGAGCTGGTAAGTTGTGCCCCCATCCCTGAAATTTACCTTCACGATTATTCTCACTCACTCTCCCTGTTTTCCTTCATGCTGAGGCAGGTAAAACAGCCTTAAAAATATGCCAACTTACATAATTCAAAGACAACACTGGAGTTTGAGTGGTTTTGTCCTTGCTTAAGAATGAAGTTACAAAACACAAAGTATTTAGTTAGAAAATCAAATCTGAGGTCAGCCAAAAGGTAATGGAAAGATCTTTCTGAGTAAAAATAATAAAAGACTCAACAAACCAGTGCTGTTAGACATTGACTACTCTAGAGACAAAAGAGGGATGTTGTGCACCTTAGTAGTTTCACTACTTGTGTTTTTCTTTAGATATCTTATGGTCACACATAGCTAAATATGGGCAGTATGGTGTTTAAGAATAATTGGGACATACAAAATGCCTTTCTGCCTTTGCATTTCATAGCTAGCAAAATCCATCCTCTCCACATGACTCTAAAAGCAGCAGGGACTGGGGACACGAGACCAGGATGGGCATAGAAGGAGGAGAAGCTGACATGGGTCAATGTATGTGCTGTGGCTTGGGTGGCTAATCCAGCACACTTGGGAGTTCAGACTTTGGCTGTGGTCTCCCAAACCCAGCTTCTCGGTGGTCTTCTCAGGGTGCAATAAATCCACACGACATTTCTGTGCTGTGCAGACCATAAACACAGGAAAGATTGAGAGTCATGTTCTTATTACAGAGGAGGTCTTTGTAGAAACCTTAAGATGCGACCAAAGCACCAGGATAAAATCATCTGCTCATGAGCATTACACGCCTAATTAAAAAAGGAAAAAGAAGACAGCATAAAATTGATTTCGCTCCAGATTCTGTCTTAACTTTGCACAAATATTCTGGTATTATTCTAGTTTTCTTGTTCCCCTGAACTTCCTGCTCAGACTGGAAATGGAAGGGCCAGACAGTTCTTCTCTTCTCAAGGGATTTTCAGAGCAATTTCGAAGAAAAGAACATTCATGTTTTCAAAGTTGGTGCTGACATTCAACCATAAATCACAGATCATCAGTGGTTCTTAACAGTGAGATGTACTGGCCAAAATCCCTAAGAATCAAAGGCATCAAAGGCAAAAGGATCTTTGTAATCAACAGAGGGAAAATTAGGATCAGGAGGCCTGCTTCAGATTTGTATGAGAAATTTCACAAACTTCCATTATTCTCTTTGAACAGGAACACTGGTTATTAGGAGTGGCTTATTTTAACATTAATAAAATAAGTGAAACTCAAAAAAGTATAAATGAGCACAGGGGAAACTTAGAAAGCAAATTTATGAAAGTATAACTTGATTCTTTTTCTCTCTGCTCCATTTTTGTCTTTTACAAGATTTAGCTGCCATTTTATCTGCATTGAATATAATTTTGGTTCAGAATATACTTATGGAGGTATTTTTAAGGTATATTCAACTGATTTTTTGGTTCATAACCTTTCTTTAAGGATTGGTGAAAAGTGTCAAAGAAAAGTAAGTTTGCTTCAGATCAAAAAGGCCCTCATATCACACCGGAAAACTGTGGTTTGCAAACCCCAAAAGTTTAAAATCCTGTTAGGTAAGCAAAAGAAAAGAATGGATTTATAAATGCTTACTCAATTATAAAGTTGCTCAGATCAGCTCATTACCAGTTAATTATTAAATATACATTACAGTCATTCTTTAGATGAGATATTTGCGAAGCAGATGGCTCCTATCAACAGAGCTAAAAATAAGTAAGACTGTCTTCAAGAACATCTGGTGCTGGTGACTGTCAGAAATGGTGCCAAGCTTAAAAAATCAAATAAATCCATGGAGTTTGAGGTCTTCTATCGTTATAATTATGACCAAAAGGACCAAAGGAAAGATCTAACTACAAAATTTGACTTGGAATCAGATGCCAGACTCTTTCTCAAGGTATTTGCCCATGTTGAGACCAAAGCATTTTTTTTTCCCTTGGCTTTTACCTACCAGAGCTAAACACTGAAGCACAGGTAAATCTGTTACTTCATATTGTGTCTTGTGACTGAAATTGAAATGAGTAATTTTGGGATTTTATTCTATTACTTCTTAGCAGTTGCACTTCACAAAAGCTGTTTAATTTTTCAGGTGACAGTGTTACAGGAGTAACATGAATTTCAGTAAACCTTTTGACCCTCTCTCTCACTGTGACTTCATCAAACGTTTTTAGTGAGAAAACCAAAATATCTTGTTGATATTTGGATTAGTCTCTAATTCATTTTCTTGTAAGGGAGTAAAAACACTGTCAAAATGAAATTTAAGTGTTTCAGCATTGTCTTATTATTTTATCTATATTTCCAATAGGACTGTTGAATTTCACCCTAAAATATGTCAGCTTGACCACCCATGGGTATAATTCTGTCTTTCCAAAGAGTATGTCCAATTTAACCACTGATTTTCCTGCTGAATCAGAGTCTCCACTTTGGAAGTTTATTTTCAAAGAAAACAGAATGGGGGCAGAGCTGGGGTTTTATGTGTGTGTGCGTGTGTGTGAGTGTGTGTGCGTGTGTGTGAGTGTGTGTGGTGTATGGGGTTGTGAAATCCTAATCAGGGTCCATATGGAAGTGTTCTTGCACTGAAATATCAGTTAGACAAATGAATTCCAGCATGATGCTGCATATATAGGGGACAAGTCTTCCAGGAAAGAAGAAACTGGAGCACTAATGAGAGCAAATTTTCCCAATTCCTATTATGACTTTTCCCGAAATCCACATTTATTACATAACTGGTCAAAAATGGACTAATCTTGCCCAACAGAAGAAACTGTGGACAGCCTCTTGCTGTTTCTCACTTGTCCCGTGTCAACTTAATGGGTCTGAACAGTTTCTACATTTTTGTCTCCACCTAAACCTGAGTTCAGGGTACTAACCAAGATAAGTTGTGGTTTGTCCATCCTACCCAGGCATCCAGGTGTGATGGGAGGGTAGGTAATGTGACATGCAGGCACAGCCCCGGGTCAGTGCTGTACTCGGGTGACTCCGTGACTGTCACGCTTGTCACTGCTGGAAACTGCACAGGAAAGTCCAGGTGCCTCCTGTGCCACCTGCTCCACAACCACAGACCACACAGGCTATTAAATAAAGCCACCTTAGTCTTTCGGGTTCATTTTTTGTCTTTGTTTCCCCTGGCGTGGTCTGCCAATGAGAAGTGCAAGCCCAATTAGAGGGGTGTGCAGCTGTTTGTTTTTTTAATTTTTTTATACATGCTCCCACACTGACAGTAACTGTGCTGACAGCACACATGAAAGCTGGCACACTGTGCAGTGCTGTCCACAAAGTCCTCTCCTTGCTGTCCCTTGTAACACCCCTTATTCTGTGTCTTTTAGAGCCTTTGCTTTTGCAGTCAGCCAATTCATGAGGTCTCATGCAGCTCTGCTGGAAAGTAGAGGAAGGGATTGGAAGTCCCACCAGTTTCAATTTGAAGCATTTCGTTTGACTTTTTTTTTTTCCCCTCAGCAGAGTGTGCCTCAGGCCTGAGCTTTGGTGGTCTGGTGATTAACACTGCTGTCTAGAGTTTCATGATACTGGGATTCCTTTTTCTGCTTTACCACAGATTTCCTGTGTCCTTGAGAAAGTCACTTAATCTGCTATTCCCTCAATACCGCAGAGAAAACGATGCTGTTCTTCCTGAGCAAGGGCAATGGGAGGACAATTCTGCTCCCTCTCAGAGGAGAATGTATGGTACTGTGGCATTTAGATAGGCAGAAAAATGGAACCTTTTAAATTCAGTGATAAAATTCGGTCATTCATTGTAACACAGAGTCATCTGTAAAAGACAGAAAGGACCATTTTGTCTGCTCATAGAGGAGATTAAATGATTAGAGAATTCATTTTTATGTGAATTTAATTTTATGTTAGCTTTTTATGTAAAAGTCATTAAAAGTCCTGAATATTTCCTTCAACACAGAATAAATCCCTAATAAATATACAACACAGTTGCAACAGTATGTGTGCAATTATCTGTGGAAAGTTAAAACAGATCTGTAAGTACCCTTCAGCCATTAACTCAATTAATTTAGTTGTGAAAGTGGTTTTTAAGGCAGCTTTGTTTCACTCTGCTTCATCATAATCTGTCATGTTTTGTACCTGAAAAGCATCCTGGTGCTGAGAAAGAGCTCAGATGGCAGGACACACCGGTTCTGGCCTGACACCCTTTGAAAGTTGCATTCCTGTCTGCCCAGATTCCTCTGATTACCGGCAGTTTCACTTAAATAAATTTTAAAAAGTCCTCATTTCTACTCAGTCCCCTAATTTTAATGCATCGGATCTTTAGACACACAAATAAAGCAGAACTGAGTTTGGATTTTGTTTCAAGAAGAGATACTGGATTTTCAGAATTAGAGACTGAAGTGACCTAAAAGCTGGAGGATTTTGACCAAGAACTTTATCAAACTCCAAGGAAGTGCTTGAATGAAGTAGCGGCATGTAGATGGTTGGTGTGCAGCCTACAATTTCCTAAAGCTGAGTATTGGCAAATTGCGCAACACATAACGTTCAAACATTTCGATTGACAACTACTCAGATGACCCCGAAGTGCAGGGAGCAGTTGGTGTGCGGGAGGGCAGGGCTGCTGTTCAGAGTGATCCAGCAGGGCAGAGAAACGGGCTGGCAGAAACCTGACAAAGTGCAGCACTGGTGGGCACAAGCTCATTCCCCCTGAGGAGACAGCCCAGGGCATTAGTGCAGAGTGGGGACAAGTGGCCCTGGAGCCACTCTGGCCCTGGGGATCCCAGGGGAGCCACGTGAGAGGGTGTCCTTGCAGTAGTGAAGGCCAGCCACAAGCACAAAAAAGGATCACAGGCTGCAGGCTGAGGCTCCCTCCCTGCTTGGCTCCATGCTGAAAGCAGCCCTGAACTCTTTAGAACTCACAAGACCATACTTGGAGCCTTCATCCCAGTTCAGGTTCCTCAGTACAAGAAAGCCATAGACAGACTAGAGCAGTTGTCTTCCAGAAGATCCACGGTAGCATAAAAAAGGCGATGTAATCTGGGCATCTACACAAATGGAAATTCTTATTCTAACCTACGTTTGAATTCAAGATGTCGTCAATGTTGTAATCTAAATTTTTCCTGCTTCTACAGCTTAACCACATACTCCATTTTAGATCCATACATTGTGGTACAATTTCTAAAATATCCTTATGTGCCTATTAAATGTTGTACAACATATACTCACACATGTTTTGGAATGAAAGGAGATGAGAAATAAAAGAATACTAAACAAAGTAACAAAAAAAAAATACAGAGAGAAAGAATCTACTAAGAGATTGCTTTCTTAGCTTGAATATTTTCCAGAGTCCTTCTTAAAAATAAACCAAAATGCTTTCAATAGATCCCCTTCACAGAGGGATATTTTCTTCAAAAATCTCCCCTTCTTGATCAGATATTCATTCTCACGTTCCCGAACTACAAATGGCATGTAATTTAATATACATTTCAATCTCCTATCAAAGTAAGTTGATTAACTGAACTGTTAAGTGATGCAAACCTGTTTGTTAGTTTTCTTTCTCTGTAATGCTTCAGTTTCTCCTGTTGAGTGGGTAGCATAGTTGTTGGGATACTCATTTTTGGGATAGTTGCAGTGCTGTGATGTCCTCAAGCAAATGCACTGTGTCAGTGCACAGCTATGAAATTGCAACATCTAATGCGTTTTCTTAATTGAACTAGTCAATTAAAAGATCTGGCTTTTCTTAACAATGCAAACTTCCTTTAACTTACGCAATACAAATTGTAAGAATTCCCTGGAAGTGTTGTGACACTATTTTAACCAAATGCATACAGACTCACGGAACATGGAAATTTTCCTGACCTAGTTTTAAGTTTTGTGAATGCTTATTGCATGCTTGAACAGTTCTAAAATTTAATATTTCATGTATATTAAAGAACATCTCCTAATACAGCAAACTTCTTATTTGGAATTCAAATAAGAGCACTGCTTGCCAATGGTTTGGTCAAACATGCCACGAATATAATCAGTAGAAATTCTAAAAATAATCTGTATTTTAAGTATTGATTGTATGTATTGATCAATACATGTATGTATTGATTTCTCAATCATACATGTAGACCTATGTTGTGTTTTGAATTCCAGTGTAAAGCACTTATTAAGTAAATGAATATGGTCAAAATTCATGGGCCCAGAAGAGTGCTGAAGGGTAAGTGGAAGAAACATGGAAGGTAGAACAGGCTGTGGACAGAAAAACTGGAATTTAAGCTCAAACTGAATTTAGAAGAGAAGCACTTCAGCTGTTTTCTTCAGAATTTCTTACTTTCTTTACCAAATTTGTCAGCAATTGTATAAAAAAATACATCCTCACTCTAGACAATGAGATTGAAAATGAGGTTTTCAGCAGTGAAAGAGAAGACGGTATGTGAAAAAAAAATAGGGAAAAATAAGTAAGTGACAGATGAAAGATGAATGTTGCACCATCCTGGCAGATATTCCAGAAACATGTAAGCACATCTATCTCATTTCTATATGCCTATTTCCAACCCCAAATTTCCTGGAGGTTTAGAGGTAGACAAACCTGGAGTTTTGGACCTAATGCAATTTAACTAGATATCATGGATGCAAAAAATATAAACTAACTTGTCAAATGGGCACCTTAGAAAAGTTAAGTTATAGAGGATGTGGTCTAGAGACCACATTTTAAAACTACATATGTAAGATTCACTTCATAATCAGCAGCAATTTTACCTTGAATTCCTGGAGAGGCTCATGCAAAGTCTGTCTGAGTATATCTTTCCTGTTAAGGCTTGCTAATCTGGAAAACTTGAGTATCTCTGCTCTGAAAACCTGATCTCCTCAGCATGCTTGAATTAATCGTTATCAGCAGCAGATACAAACAAAACATTAATGGCTTTTCAAAGTCTTAACCAGCATTTCCTCTTAGAGTCTGCAGTTATTAGAAAACAGGATTTGTAATTTTTAATATTTTACACACTATTTTTTCCTAACAGTGTTAATTGTCACTTTTCAGATTTATATCCTGTTTCCTTATTATTTTTCAAAGCTTATTATTAATTTATCTTAAATAAATTGTATTTCCTATATGTATGTCTTCATACAAATATGTCATAAAGATTTTATGCATCACCTGAGCAGTTTAAAATGTCTTAAATTCAGAAGAAATTAAATTTACATAACTTTAACAGTTTATATATTTTTCTTGTACAAATATTTTATTTTGGTGTTTTGTTGTTTGTTTTTTTTTAATATTTACATTGATTTTAATGCACAAATTGCTCTGCATAACCCAGTTGTTAAGGTCAGTTTTCTTGGTTATAACAGGTAAATGTCACCTAATTATAATACGTTTTATCAGTCTTGCAATAAAAATAACAAATGAAAGTCTGCCTTTCCAATAAAGTGATTAACATTAGGAGTGACAGATGCATAGGATCCTTTCACGCTATATGCTTGAAAATTTATCCTGTTGACAGAAAGAAATTAGTACGAAAGCCCTTATATGGCTAGTTTGTTAACTAAACCTGACCACTTCTCACCTTCAGGCTCAGCTTTTTGTTCTTTGAAACAAATTCTGTATATAAAGTAATCTGGAAAATCAGATATTTTAAAAATGTAAGTACCCCACAATATTTAAATGGCTACAATTTCATGACAACTACAGTAAGTACACAAAGTTTTTGTTGGTTTTTTTTTTATGGCTATGATTAGGATATGGCAAAGTGCTAAATGTGCAAGCAATTATGAACTTGGCACAGTAGCAATATTTATTTTAAGCTCTACTTGTGCTGCTTTGGTGGAGGATGTTTACTTAACCAGACTCTATTAAACATGCTGAAGACTTTGTACTCTAAAACATTTTTAATTGATGAAACACAGAAGCAATCAATCAACACAAATGGTAAAGAAAGGCAGACAGGACCAGGCAAACAGAATAAGATCTGTAGGTGTCTCTTTATCTCTTAAGGGGGAAAAAAAAAGTCTATTTGTGCTGCTGAATTGTTTGTGAAAAGAGAAGACTTGATAGTGGTGGAGACTGAAGTCTTCTATTTATTTACAAGTCGGGCGTAGTGGTGGGAACTCTTGCATGGTCTCTTGCCTTTCCTATTCAACCTCTGACCTAATGGACCTGATGAGCTTATCCTCTCTTGTGACAGGAAAAATCCATGCTGGGTGTACAACCTGTGGGTCTAACTTGCCCAAACAATGCTGAGCGGTGTTGCTTGTCATGCACCATTTGTAAACATATGAAAGCCATTGCACTGCCTCACATTCCTGCTCCAGGAAGCAAATTCCATATAACCCTGAGCACCAGTAGATGGGAAGCATTTCTGCAGCTACCTTATTCTCAAACTGCGTCTGTTCTGAGCTTCCAGATGTTAACTTTAAATCATGTGTTCATAAATGGTTTTTAAGTGTAGGTTTAAAAAAAAGTTATCAGAATACAATTCTTTCAGAGCACAGATGTTCTTTGAAATGGGGTTTATTGGCAGCTACTTCTTGATAAAAAGCTTAAACCTAAAAGACTTGCTCAGTCTAAACTCCTGATTTTAGTGGAAATTTTGCCTTAAAGAGAATGGCAGGACTATCTCCATAGAAGAAAAAGTAGACACTTAGCAATTCATTGAGGAAGGTAATCCAAAGTGGTGTAGTCACTTGTGCATCTCATAACTGTGAAGCCGGAAGGAAATAAATTTATATTAACTGTATATATATATATGTAAATATGTCCTTTCAACTTCACATTAATAAATTTATTTTTATTATAACAAGGGCTTCAACTTTTTATCTATACAAACAACAGATTGAAACTTAAAAGAAACATATATATAAACATATGCATGAATGCGTACATACATTCATACATCTATCCAAACCAGATTCCATATGAACAAGTACTTGGACCCTAAAAGAGTGAAATATTAGTGGGTATCCTTTAATTCCAAAATACATAATACAGTCAAGACAATCTTCTTAAAATGTATGCAACTCTTGGTATTTCACTGTGAGATTTTTTCTTTGTATTTATACTTTTCTTATTGTTTCTTTTACATATTTTTAGATATGCTGTATATATACTTTCACAGTACTTATATAAATTATAAGTCCTTTTACTACTTTCCCAGAAAATTAGAATGCCCTCTGCTGTTAAAGACTCCTACATTCTTGTAAAACTCCTTAAATTTTTATAGGAAAAGTTATTTAAATTACTGCCTTCTGTTCTAACAAGTGTGATTGAAAATCTGCTTTTTTCATTCTTATGACAGAGATTGCGGAAATAATATTTTTGATATCTTGATCTATGAAAGTAGAGAATACTAATGAATTTTGTCTCCACTTCTGCTCAGAGTTCAAAAACATTAGAATTTGATTGCAGTTTTCTCATATAAAAAGAGTATTTCTTTTATATACTGGATTTTTTTTATTCCTTAAAAAAAGTGCCTTTGCTGTGGATCATTAATTCAGATCACAATATGAATGGTGTTTCTTGCTTGTAGTTAGATCAGCAACAGTACATGAAAAATTTTTTAGATTTTTGGACTCTTTGTTTTGGAAAATTCATATCATGAAATAATTTGGGATAATGAATACAGTTCATAATTTCAACTAAAATGATTTTAAGTACTGATTCATACTTCTACTTTTCAAAAAATGAAATGCACAATTGAATATGACATCCTGTGGATGGCATCCTGTGGAAGTTTGCAAGTGGGTGTGCCCTTGATATTTTCAAGGGCAATAGATTTTGGGTTACTGGCCAAAATTAAGGATTTAATATAATATTTAATACAATAGGAGATAAGTGATTCCCACATTGGTTACATATTAACATGTAAACAGTTTTTTCTCTTCAGCTGATAAAATGTTCAATCCCTATTCTAAGCAGGTAGCCTAAGAGGTACAGAATGAACTATTACATCCAGGTTTCATTAAATCCATATGAATTTGAATCTTAGGTAGCAGTGAGAAGAATTTGTACTGTGTTATCCAAAGCCTACGTAAAAGCTTGTGGCACCCCTTAGGTGAGAAAGAAAATCAGCCCAGTGCATAAGTTTTAAAATTTCATAGCTGAAATATGAGTCTCACACGTTTTCAGGGTTTTGTTATTCCATAGCTATAATTTTCCAGTTTTTTGTCAAAACCAACAAGATTTTTTTTCTGGCTACACAAAGAGGAAGTGTACTCTGACCCAACTCAAGTGGTGTATGCAATAATATGACATGAAAAGAATTAGTATTTCATATTTCCTTCATATTTTTGAGACTTAGAGAGACCTATAATTTTATAGGGATTAATTCATTTCATTTCACTTTTTTCCTTTATTTTCTGGGAATGAGTCACATGAGTGCCTATGCCACTGTTAGTTATAAAGCAAGGAATATTGACTTTTAAATCTCTTTTGTCAGGGCAAAATTACCCTCTTCCATTTTTTTCTCCAAGTCAATGATGAACAAACATCTCCAAAACACACCATCTTCTACAAATCTTGCAATCAGCAATGTAAAGTGAATTCCTGGTCAATGAATCTAGGTGCCCAACATGCTCCCCACTGGGGATTGAGTGTTGCCTAATATAAAACATATTTTTCAAAAGTTTTCATAAAACTGTATAAACATCTGTGATACATGTGAATTAGCTTATGATTTACAAAAAAGGAAAGAGAAACTTCAAGGCAGAGTTATAATGGAAAATATTGTGACTCCTTAAGTGACAGGTCATGACTGGTGCCCTGTAAATTAATATGAGCCAATTTGTGTGACCTACAGTGTTATATTCTTCCACTATATCATTTAGTGTGTGATTTCTGTGTTCAAATTCTTCAACAATGGTAAAAAAAAAAATTTAAAGACAAAGCTTTTTATAAGAACATGCTGTTTTATGTTTAAAAATAGTCAGTTAATAAAAACATGGACATCTATTAGCTTCTAAGAAAGATTCAGCTGGTGTCTAGTTCTTTGTGATACAATATTTTCCACTAATAGAAAAGGAAATATATTTTGTCTAAGTCATTCTGAAAAATAGATGTTTATTATTGCAGTTTATTTATATACCACCCTACAAACAGCTTTACCCAATTCCCCGCATTTATTTTCCTTAGCAATCATATCTGTTCATGTTTACTCATGTCCTTATTTGACTTAGTTGCTTGTGTCATCTATATCAAATAATTTCAATTTCCATTTGTATCAGCATGATATAAAAATTAAACCTTATAGAGAATTCTTTTTTACTAATAAAATCAGAATAAAAAATCAGATTAAATTTGCAGATTTCAGTGACTTACTGACCAAAGTTTATAAAGGAATCACCTCAAATTAATGATCACCCTTTAATCTTCTTTAACGTAATACAGAAAATGGCTGCAGAGAAATACATTTTCTAGTTGTTTATTTCAATTGACAGAAAGCAGAACACAAACTTTGTCAATAATGTGAACAATTCCTAGCCAGGCCCTCTGAAATTGTAAACTTTTCTATAATCCATTTAATGATAATCGAATTGTTTGACATCTATTGATGCAGACATTCAGCACAAAGTAAACTTTTAGGAATATTTGGATTGTTATTTTGTTTGCATAACTTTTGCTGATTATATGTTCTATAAAGCAGGCAGAAGTGAGATCTGAATTGAATGAAATAATATTCTTATAAGGGAGAACAAATGAACAGGGTTTTAAAAAAATATTTAAGAAGTGGCAATATTAATAATTTTTTCAAGTCTTTACCTGACACTGCCTTTTTGTTTTCCACTCATTATTTGTTTCTTTCTTCTCTAACTTCCCAGTTAATACATAAACATGAAGCATGTTGTTAATTTAGATTCACATCTAGGAAGACGAGCATCTGCATTCTAAGCAATGAAGGAATAAAGACATAACCTAGGGAATAATGTTTAAACTCAGAATCTGAGCCTGTGTTCTAGCCCTTGAGACATGGTACTTATTGCTTATCAGGAAATAGTACAATACAACGTTTCACTCCTTTGGGGAGTTTACAGAGTCTGAATCATGAGTTGAAAAGATGTGCCTTTATGTACTCGGTGTTAGACCAAATATATTCTTTTCACAAAGACATACAGACATATTCTTAAAAAGCTGTGATCAGGCTTTATATATTCTATTATATACCAAAGCTATGTTGACACCTTTCTGTTCCATAGAAATTAGCCTAATGAATACAACATTTTAACATGTAGTATTAGGCCACAAGAACCTTCTCAGCAGGAGAGCATTTGGTCCTCCATCTTCTACCTCTCACTTTATCAGCATAGATGTCACATTCAGTAAAGTTCTTGAATAGGTCTTTTTCAGTCATTAGAAAGACTGCAAAGTAGTAGATATTTTTGATTAGTAAATTCTGGAATATGAGATGCTACCTCTGTTTAGGTATATTTTTTTATTAATTAGAAGAATGTAGTTCCCTATTAAAGAGAAACACAGTCAGAATATTAAGAATCAGTTTAGAAGGGGGAGGACCTTCATACCATCACTGCTCCTTCCTTTTGCTCTTGTCTGCAATCCTGGATCCACTACAGTCACTGTAGGCATAGTTGTTGGCTTCATGTAACAAGCCCTATATGTTAATTTAGAGTTTAAAATGTCTTATAATCACAAGTGCTTTTAAAGCTAATAACTAACTTCCATGGGCACTTTTGTTTAAGAGATAACCACAGTGAGTCTCAAGCATATTTTTAGCATTAAACTTCGATGTTGCTGAATAGAATCTTGACTGAGGGAAAAAAAATGTAAGAAACGTAATGGTTTCTGCTTAGTCTGAGACACTTCATTTGACTATAATACCCTCTTTTTTGCAAAAAATATTATTTTTATGTTTTCATTTCATATTCATCTTAGTAATTGCATCCTGTGACATTCAGTTCTGGCGATCTATATTGAGCAGTAAATATACCTCTATTCTTGGTATTCCAAGTGTGGACTGTATTGCTTGTTTTGACAGCTAAAGAATTTTACAATTCTTCATCAACTCAACTTCATCACTCTTTTTTTTTTATTCTTCTACCTTTATTTTAAAGCATCAGGTAGTGTCTTTGAATTGGTTTCTGTGTTTCACACCATTTTTAACTGCTTCTCTGGTCACTGAATTTTAATAATATGCTATCCTGGTTGCAGCCAGGACAAGCTTAATTTTTGCAGTACCCAGGAGGGAACATGGCTGGGACCTGGGATTATTCTATACCTCCTCAAGTCATTGCCAGGGGTGGGGGAAAGGAGTTTCTTCCAGGGAAAAAGGGTTCCAGTCTGGAGGGAGCCATCTGGTATTGCCTGTTTTTGGGGAGAGGGGGGTGGGTGAGATCGAGGTTCTGTGTGAATCGTTCCTTTTCTTGTACCCTCTGTCATTAGTATTGCTGCTATTACTGTTCAGTTTCTTGTCTGATTGGTGCTACCAGTAAATTGCTCTTATCTCAACCTGTGATCTTTGTCTTTCCTGCCTCCAATTCCCCCCTCCATTCTGCCACGTGGGAAAGGAGAGCAAACAGTTTTAGTGGGAGCACTTAATTGGAGAATACCATTCCTAAACCACAACATATGCCTGAAAATAAAAATTGCGACTCTAAACGTTTGTTTCAAAGGCTGTTTTCTGCTGCACTGTCCTGTCCCAAAAGCATTAGTTTGGTTAACAAGAGTTATCTGACATAGTCAAACAAAGCAGAGCCCAGTCCAACAGCAGCAGTTGATGCTTTTGGAGAGCAGGCCCCTCTGGTCACAGAGTTCCTCTCCAAGAGCTTTCCCTGCTTCAGAAGGGTAGAAGATGGCTTGAGAGCCCAAGGCTGTAGCTTTTCTCCCAGTTCAGGACTGGGAGAGCAAACAGAAGAATGGAATAATGAGTGAGTTCTTCCTAGATAATGGGTGGCATTGCCAAAACTTTCTAGGAGACCTCTGCGTGCTAGGACAGCCATACAAAGTAAAGGTACGTGGTTTTAGGCAAACAATCACTGCTGATCAGAAAACTCAAGAGTCCAAACAGACTGCGCTAAGCAGGACAATATCCAGCCTTTTTTGCCCCCTCATATTAAATCATGCACTGGATATTTCAGAAAATTCAGAGCCTGATGAAACAAAAACAGAGTCTAAGATAAAGACTGTTTCACAAAATTTGTGGCTCCTCAGCAAAAAGTATTGGAATTCTTAAAAACAAAATATTTTTCCTATGGAATTCTTAGCCCAGATTTTTTATAATAAAGAAGTTGATAACCCATAGGCATTGAAATATTAAGATACAATAAGCATCTGAATGTTTGGAAGTTCATCCAAATTGGTCTTGAATTCTGATCTTGTAACTAAAAGTGACTTTGACCCGCACAAAGTTCTGGTAATCCAAAATTCTAGGGGAGTGTAATATTCTGCATCTCTAGCCAGAAACTAAAGATGTATTTCCTTTGGGAAATGTATGTCCTTTAGAAAAAGGATAATTAACTAAAGCCAGTAAGTATTCACTTTACTGGAACCCGAACAACCTTGTAACTTTCTGCGGAATTCTTTTTCATTTCAGTTTCCGTCCATAAATTACACAAACCCCATTCCAATTTTTAAAAGCAACAAGCTTCATAACCATTATGAAAAGACACAAATTCAACATACCGAAAGAGTTTGTTTATTTCTGAATGAACATCTAATTTGTTTTTAATGAAATACATTGCCAAACTTCAGATGATTTTAGGGCAAGTAGAATTATGGTCATTGTGGAATTCCAACATAAACACATACTATGCACACCCTTACGTGAAATGCATACACCCTTGTGTGAAATAACCTTGAGGTCAGCAATAATGTAGGACACGTCTTCCTATCTATGGCGAATCTGGAGCGAGACTTGAAATCAGTTCTGGAGCCATTGCAAGATATCTCAGATTCTCTTGTTCCACATATCAGTGTTTCCAAGAGCAAAACATTAAGAAACAAAGGCTCTTCAAGCGAATATGGTTAACACTACTCCAAAACCCTTTAAAGAATTCCAAATTATTGTTGTAAGAATATTTCATGAAAGGAGTTCAAATACAAAAATTGCAGTGGAAACCTGCTTTTTAGGCAGGATTTGCCACTTTCACTACCAGGCTTCTGTGTGGCCCCACACAAAGCAATTTCCAGGCTCCCAGTTCTGCAAAGAGCCACTGAACAGATTTGCAGGGACCTGTGACAGAAAGTTCTGGGATTGCCAGCTGCAAAGGCCCAGATTCCCAGGTCTTCCAAGGTTAGAAAACTGTTGGCTGAATTTCATCCTGGACAGCCATAAAGCCAGGAGTTTCAAGGCTCCTGGGAGCCATAACATCCAGATGCCAAGGTTTCTGGGTCAGCTTTGATTCCTAGGCACTCTGGTTTCATCCACACCCTGGGATCTCAGGGAATCCAAGACCTGCAGCACAAAGCCAGCTCATCAGACTGGCTGCTTCTGAGCCAGGATTGCATTTCCTTACACAGATAACTATGAATAATAGATCCTGATAAAACTGAAACATGATTTTAAAATATTGGAAAATTCCTGAAACTACCTGAATAATTGAGCAATAACTGGAAAATTACCTACAATGGATGACCAAAGGAGAAACATATTAACGAGGAAATAAAATTATGCCATGAATAACAGACGCACTTGAATAGATAGAATATCAATTTATAATAAATAAAAAGAGAACAAGAAAGAAAGAAACAAGACAATTAGGTGATGATGTAAACATTGAACATCAATGGTAATTCATATATGGCCGGAAAATTAATAATTTTTTTTTTGCAATTTTTCATAAATATTTTGTATGAAGATTGTGGAGGCAGATGGCTATTTAGCATCTAGGAATTGAAGTTCCTGCCATAAAATGTCATATTTATTAGTTGAAGTTTAAAAAAAAAAAAAAATAGGGACAGGACTCTGTACAATTCTTCTCTCATAGTATATAAACAAGTGCAGAAAGTGCTGTTGTGGTGATTGAAAGTATACAGAGTACTAAACTGACAACAAACTAAAAGTGACCAGCTTATCTTACTTCAAAAATAGAAATAGGCAAAAANNNTTTCCTGAAAAAAAAAAAAAAGAAAAAAAAAAAAAAAAAAAAAAAAAATCAAGACAACATTTTTCAGTATTAAATTACTTCCCTTCCTATCTTTAGAATCTAGTTTCCTCTTCATCTACCAATTTTCAGGATACAGCAGAGGTGTTTTGGCTCAGTGTTTTTTCATTTCAATGACGAAAGAAAATCATGCTAAACTAAAGTTTTGTTACTAAGAGCTATACTTTTCCCTCAAAGCAAAAGAAGTTAGTATTAGTAAGATGAATACATATAAATTGTCACTGCTTTCATCAGAATTATTATTGTATCCCAATTTTCATTATCACTAAATAAAAAATAAAGATACATGTTTTCCAACAGGATAGTTGAACAGCACACTCTGACATATTATTTCTAATTACTTTAACATCATACCCACTTTCAACCGAGACAGCCTGAGCTGAAGACAGATTTATTTTCACATTTGTAATACAGTTAGCTAATGTTCTTTCTGAAGTCAGTATAAGGAGATTCTGTGACAATAAATAATAAGCAAAACATGGTAAAATGACTCTTCCAAAATAAATTTTAAGTCTGTCAGAATTGCAGATGTTTTCAGTTTCATTCAATATCCTTCTTTTACAGCACATGTGAATTCCTAGATGGGACATAATCATTTTTGCATCATATTCTTCAAGACAATGTGCTCGACTAACACAATTAAGATATTTCTTGATCATAACTGGAAGATGAAAATTATTATATACATTTAAAGTGTTATCTTGTGCCAAAGGGGTACTTAAAGCTGCCAAACTTTCTTTGGATTGTGTGTTGAAATAAGAGTAAACGTAAATTTTTCAGACTCTCCTAAGTATGGTGAGTATCTGAAAGAAAAAATTACATCACCAGAAGTTAGACTACCTCCAGATGAAAGCTGATCTTTAGTAACTCTCACAATCTCCTTTGCTAGTAGAGATTGCTAACTCGAAGTGTATTTACCTCTCCCAGGTTCACTTCTCAGCATAGCCCTTTGTACCAAGGAACCCAATTATGTTTGAATGCCCTCATTTCCAGCTGCCTTCTTTTACGTCCTTTAGGGTGTTGCCCAAAAATGGGGTCTTGCAGCTGGCTACGAATCTCTTGGGCAACAAATGCAAAACATAAAAGTAGAAAAAAAATTTAAAAAGTGTTCATTGAAGTTAGTGACAATTTAATTTGAAAATATGCTTGGAACCATATGTTCAAAATTATGTGTACATATGCAAAAGAAAACAATGCCTGTTCTGCTTCTAGTTACATTTTGTTGAACTCAGCAATGCTGTACTAATCTACAGTAAACAGAAACAGAAACAGAAACAGAAGCAGAAACAGAAACAGAAACAGAACAAAGGCAGTGAATATTCCAGTTAGCGTAACTAGAAAGAGTGAAATTAATAAAAATCAAATATTAATATTCTATAGCCCTGATAGCATAAACAAGATTATAAAAACATAGATGATCCCTAAATCCACATAAAAGCTGCTTTTTCTGTTACAAGGAATATTTGAGGTATTGATAGTAGACCTGTTTTTTTTTTTTGTTGTTGAAATGTAGTCTACGATTTTTCAGACATAATAACATTGTTCCTTGAAATTTTATTATCGTTCCTTCTCCCTACCAAAAATTTGATGTGTTTTCTACTCAACAGTTCAGTAATGTCTTCACTGCTATCATTCCTTACATTTTTACCAAACCTGCTTGTTCTTATGTAATTTTCTGTATTTTAATAAATTGTTCCCTTACATGCTATGCAACAGAGGTGACAGTGGCTTGACCTAACAAGCAAAAACTTCTAACCTAGAAGACATTTGAAAAAACTGTAAATCAAACCAAAGTATGCTATCCTAAATATTTATATGAACACAGCTTTTCTATGACCTTCAGTAGAAGATATGTGAACATATATGAAGAATCAGCTAAAATAGTACACAGAATAGTAAATTTGGAAATATGCACATAATAGAAATGTATAAAAACACACTGTTTTGCTTAGTGTGTCTGAAAATTCACACAATGTGGGCTTCAGCAAATAAGTGGCAACATGAGAGTCACTCATTAAAAAAATCAATTAATTATACATATTGCCATAATTATTTGTTCTACAACGAATGATACTTTGTCTGTGAAAAAAAATATGTATCATGAAACAGCAGAAGAGTGTTGAAAAACAAAGCTCTGTGTAGAGACTGATCCCTTTAAAAATGTTTCTATTGTGTAAACATTTTGCATCAAACTCATCTCTCTTATTCACAGTAATAGAATCACAGAATCATTTAGGCTGGAAAAAAACTTTGAGACCATCAAGTCCAATGATTAATCCAGAACTGCCAAGTCCACCACTAAACCATGTCCCTAAGCACCACATCTACATTTTTTAAATCCTTCCAGGGATGGTGACTCAACCACTTCCCAAAACCAACTGGTCTAACTACCAAAGTAATACTATAATAATATTTTCATTGTTTTTTACAGCAGTAGCTGATTAAGTTATAGTTGTGCTTTGGCCCTTCTAATTTGCTCCCTACAGAACCTCATGACATGATTGTAGTGCTCCTGAGTGACCTGTCTGTTCTTCCATAGTTCAGAATCCTTCCTTAGTTCCAGCCAAAACTCTCTGTTCAGTCATGCCTGTCTTACCCACTGTCTCATCTTTCTGCATGTGTCATTTGTCAAACAGAAGTAAATGTCAAATGGTTTGGTATTTCCATGAGTGGGTGTTGCTGAGGATTCATTGCTGCACCACAACTCCACTCCTTTGCACATCAGGTTGTGTGACCAGGGCCGGTCTCTTCAGAAATACAAAAAACAGCCATTTTAGAAATTGAGTAAGAAAAGGAAATAGCATGGATGTGTGCAGGAGCTCTGACCAGTTTAATTTTCATTCTGATAAAGTAGTCAAATTCATCAAGGAGGCATCAAGATGCATTGAGAATGAAGTTTTAGTGCAAGCATGAGCATCCAGGAGCCTACCTTATTTAAATCAACACTCACCTCGGCTGAGCAGTGTAGATTTAAACTAACCATGAAATTAGCCCACAAACCCCAAATTTTTGGGACAGCAGTGAGATGAGTAACCTGAGAGAAGCTGGATGTTTACCTATCTGTATTAGTGTGGAATATTTTGATAGTGATCATATAAAAACTGAAGCTACCTCAGGTTTTATTTTATTGTTGGCTGTACTTAGGTTTCTGAGGTGCCTAAAGGTACATCAGCTTGTAGATTCGTGTACCTTGGGTTTTCCACTGGATAATAATAAGATAATTAATGCCATCTCCAAGCCTTCTGAGTGTTATGAAGCTTTATTCACTGATGTTTGTAAAATGTGTTTGCATCCTGAACACAAAAGGTTGTAGAAGTAGGATCAATTGTTGCCATTCTTTAAAAAAGGAATGCAAGGCTGTAGGGCAACCATGGACCCTCTGTCAATATTGGAGAGAGCTATAACAGATATATTCATGGAGTGTACAGCATGAACACTGCTACTTTCATAGAGCCAGAAATTTAACCAGCAGTTAGATATGTAGTCTTGATGGCACTGAAACTGCTTGAGTTCTGCCTTTGAACACAAAGCTGGGATTTCTATAGCTAGAATCTTTATTTACATCATAAAATGTAAGTAAATCATTGTCAGTAATTTGAAATATAATTATCATAATATTTTCTTCTCAAGTTTGTCAATAATTTTGTAAACTTTGTTCCAAGCTAAAAATCCTGTGAATGTTTACTGCAATGGAATTCCATTTGTGCTAAAAAAAGAGGTGTTCCTGCTCCACTATGTTGCATTTAATGTACATTATTCAGCTGTCATAAATTGTGAAGGACGAGTGATTTAATTCTGATCTTTTTACCTACATTCTGAAATTAAAATAAATACTGCAAACCTGCATGACTTGCTTCCATGTAGTAATACTATAGAATAATTTCTGGATTTAAGAACTGGGCAAAAAATTTTATTCCATGCACAAAACGTATCCCAAACAATGGCAATAACAGTCAAATTTTGTTTGAACAATACTAATTAACAATTTTTCAAAAAGCACTATACAAAAGAATCACAGACATTAATTTCCTCAGTTTTTATCAAAGATAGTGCAAGCTGAAAAATATGAGCAGGTTAAAAATTCAAGCAGAGAGATCATTTATGGGGAAGGACACTCAAGCAGTCCTTATAATTTTTTGTAAATTTTATCGGTTGACCTTCACAGTAAGATTTTTTTTTTCAGTGTGCTGCAGTGTAGAAACACAAAAGTAAAGTGTACGTGGGCTTGGTGACTGGCATATGGAATTAAAATATATCTTTGCCATAAGATGCCAGAGGGATGACAGACAACCCTACCAAACAAGGCACGCAGGCTCCAGCAAGTTCAGGAAGAAAAGCACCCCTGGTTTTCAGAGCATCTCTGCCCAGAGAAATTGTGGCTGCCCCACCCCTGGAAGCGTTGAAGGCCAGGTTGGATGGGGCTTTGTGCAAACTGGTCTAGTGGAAGATGTACCTGACTGTGGCTGNCTTTGTGCAAACTGGTCTAGTGGAAGATGTACCTGACCGTGGCTGTAGATGGTCTTTAAGGTCCTTTCCAACCTCAACCATTCTATTATTCTAACATCCAGAGATGCATTTCTAGTATATCACTAAACAAAACACTGGAATATTATCATGTGTTCAATTGATAAAATAGCAGACTTCTACAAAGTGACTGCCTTAGGGCTAACTTGGGTGAGAGTAGAATCAGGTTCTGGTATTATCTTGGTGTATGAAGGAGAAGCCTAAATGTAATATTTGTGTACAGGCACAGCACATGGATATATTTTCAAGCAAGAAAAGGGATGCACTGCTTTGGTGTCCTCCTGTTTATCTGGAAACAGTTGTTTCTGCAGTTCCTTTTTTTTCTTGAAGAAGATAGAAAAAATATGCATGTGGAATGTTGTTGATGTAGAAAAGATCATGCAAACTGTCCCCACTGAACTAGAGGCATCTGAGTTCAAAGGGAACTACTCGTAACTTTTCTTCCAATGCCCTGAGTTTTGGTTTAATTAAGAAAAATAACTTTTAGCTGGTTAATTTAGCTCATGTGAAAGGAAAAAAAATCAATCTGCAGATTTTATCATCAGGAAAATGTTTTCCAATGACATTTCTTTCAGTTCTTGAAAAACTCAAATTTTTAAAAGAAAAGGAAGATTAATTTATAAATAAAAAGATAAAAAATATAAGGATTTCATTTTTTAACTAAGAATTCTAACCTCTTGGCTGGAAACCACAACATTTTGGTTTGCAGTTGCTCTATTGTGGCTCCATGTAGCTGTTTTTACCTGAGGTCTCAAGACCTCAGATTGGAGAGTCTCTAACAGGATTACACCTCCTATTGTGACATTTCTGTCACAAAAAGAGCTCATGGAAATGTACAAATTGTCTGCAGAAAATGCAAACAAAAAGGATTTTCCTATTTTAAGGTATTTCAGAAAAAAAGCATTTCCTGATTGGCTTCAGCAAAAGAAACACGAAAAATGACTCAAATGTCCACTGAAAACTAGATGCCAGATAGAATCCAAGACTAGGTTTAAATTAAGATAGTCTGCCTGATTATTTTGAGTGCTTCTGTTTCAATGAGTATCTCAGTTCTTCTTTGGTGTTTTAAAGGACTGAAAAGAAAAATAGTGAAAAAAAAGGTATGTAAAGTTACTTTTATATTCTTTTTGACATGAAATAAGGAAATACTGAAAATATCTCTATAAAATTATTCTCATGAGATGTACCTCATGATTCCCTTTTCAGGCCTGGGGAGTGCTTGGACTAGGCTGTAAGCATACTAAAAGCTGTACACTGAATCCTATCCTCAAATAAACAAAAAAATCTGAGCTTGTCTGCTTCTCACGGGCTGGGCTTGAGTCTTCTTCTCTAAGCTACTTTATATTGGAATTGTTCCACTCATGCCAGTGATTACATGATTTCTGACTTATGCTGTTGTTCCAGGGCTTTCTAAAGGCGGTCTTTTTTTTTTCTTCCATTATTATAAAACTGCCACTGCTCACAAATTTAGTTGGTATCTTTCTAGGCATATGGAGGAAAGAACTGGCTGGGGATAGAGACGGTGCTATCAGCTCATATCTTGATGTGGTACCCCACAAATTCATGTTGACACAATGTAATGATTGTAGAGCATATTGTGAGGAAGCACATCATCCTTTTTTTTTGCCTCGGATTTTCTATAAATAACAGACTTCAGTCTCTGTGGGTGCCAGGCTAGCATTTTGCAACATACCACTCCAACCCTTTAAAATTCCTCCTGACCATCTGGGAATTTCCTGTTCTGCCAAATAGGTTTGCCTAGACAGTGCTGAGGTCTGTCTGTCTGTTGCTAGAGAGAAATCCCTTTATGTTAGGGCAGAAACATTTTGATGTAGGTGAACCCAGAGAGCTGGTACCAAAAGGCAGGCCTGGAACTTCTGCTGGTGCCTTTTCCTGGTTTTAGAAAATTCAGAGCAAGGCATGGTTAAGGGAGTAAGGGGTTTTTACCTCGATATTTTAATAAGGATCCTTAGGTGCACTGTTTGCCAAACATTGGTGAAGTGCTGCACCTAAGGATCCTTATTAAAATACCGAGGTAAAAACCCCTTACTCCCTTAACCATGCCTTGCTCTGAATTTTCTAAAACCAGGAAAAGGCATCACTGCCACTTCTGAAAGTGACAGGAGGAGGAGAGAGGAAGGAGTCAGTTTAAGCTGGGTGGGCCTGAGGTTGGGAAAACCCCTTTTCTGAAGAGAAATTGAGCTTAGTTTTTTCCTGCTGATTCACTCTGAGTGGCATCCGGCCAAACTCCATAAGAATTCATTAATATCACATTCCAAGCGAGAGTTGAGACCTTTTTTTCAGTTTCTAATCCTCTCGAGACTCTTTAATGATAATGGTTTGGGTTTGTGGACCATGTTGAAAACCTCCTTTGGGTTTACGTTCCCATAGAAAGTTACTGGTTTTTCTAGTTGACTTTTTTGGTAAGGTGTCATTATAAAAACACCTGGAAAATATAATAGCAATGCCAGGCTAAGCCTAAGAGAAGCAAAACCAAAATTAATATCCGCTATGATAGAAAAAACACTGAGCAACTCCGACTTAGGATGTCTCAAAATATAAAGCTTGTATTGCATTATGAGTAGTATTCTAAAAACAGTCTTGCTTCAGCTTTCTTATAACCTTTCTGAAGGATTTTACTATGGAAGTGAAAACATGACAGCATTCAAAACAACACTGATATAACTAACACTGAGGTGTCATCTTGAAACTCAAGAATAATGGAAATGGGAAATTTACCCTAAAACACATTTTCAGTGTCCCATCATGGTGAGTTACAGCCCAGAGAAAAAATAAACAAAAACAAAGACAAAAACAAAGAGGACTAATTTTAGTGATGAACAACCAGAGTTTTGATCATTATTTCAGGAGCTTTGCATGACTGTGTTAGGAAAATTATGAATAAAAATGTTGAAGTAGTCTTCAAAAATTCACATGAAAAAAGATGTCACACTTGGTACATATTTTATGGATCAAGAATTCATGTCTTATTGTCATGCCCATAACAGTGCTACAAAAAAATTTTCAGTCTTGCTCAATTCTGCTTCTAGGAAATACCCCAGGGGGTGAGTGGCCAAATTACTTGATGTTTCCAAGATACGTAGGAGTACTACATCCTGGGTCAAGGAAACCTTTTGCTTTTTCACTTTTTTTCCCCCTGTTTCTAGGGTTTGTAAGTCAGGTTTTTTGTGGGAGGTATTAAGATAGAACATAACAGATTTTTTTTTTTGTCTTACTGGTTTAGCACTAAAGAAATACAATCACTAGTCCTAGCTTTAAAAAACGAATTCTTGACAAGTTATTTTATTTCAGTCTGTGTTTAATTTTACAACTATTTTTAATGTTGGTATATCCATTTCACTTTAAAAGTTGATATATAAATATTTCGAATTAACAATTAAATACTGAATTTATTCCTGTTCTGTATAGTGGCTAGTACAGCATGTGCCATAGCGGTTTTCATGGATTGGCAAAAAATAAAGGTAATTAATGTCAAATGTTTCTCTGCGTAAACTGTGCAAGGAATTAAAATCCTCCTTTTTTTTGATGCTTTGAACTTTTGTGTCAATATTCTCTACAGAAAGTCTCTGGACTTCGCACTCTCATCCACTTATTCAAAGGAATAAAATATACATGTGCTTGTTTAGTGTAACAGAGGAATTCCAACTCAGTTCTACCTTCTGTTGAAGTCTGTGAAAAGTAGCTATGTCTTTGTGCTAGCACTTCAAGGATGAAACTAAAACAATTTCTTTTACAGGGTTAAAGCTTGCCTCATGGAACATTTGAGTACCATCAACTCAAAAAAGGACCCCTGGCACGCTTGTGGTCAAGTTCTTAGGTCTTGCAAAATTTAAAGTTGGCAAATTTGGGCAAATGTCTTTCCAGTATTCCTGACCTCTAACTCATCACAAACTGTCCAAGGTGCTTGCTTGATGCTAGTAAACTGTTTCTTTATTTAATGGTCATAAGCAGCAAACACAAACACTACTTATGAGGTTATCATTGATAGCTGCAAGGGCATTCCTGGTGACAAAGTAACACAATGGTTACAACCTGTAATGCCACATGTGGCATTTGGGTTCCATTCAGCATTTCAGCCTGAGATCATCTGCATTTTAGATATACCTTGACAACCAAAAAAATTTGGAGAATTTCTGGTTTCCTTATGAAAACATGCTGCTCAGCATCTTCTCTTACTCACTCCTATATTCTTAAATTTAGAAAAATAATTTTCCCATTCTTTTTAAAAAAGGAAGGTCTTATTTTAACTATGATGAGTTTTTCTTCAGCAGACTGTACTACTGCTGAAATACACAGCATTGCAACATTTGTAGGGCCACACAACAGTAAACTGTTTACATCTACACTGTTTCAGGACATTTACTGAACACAGTGCCACACACCAGTAAACAGTTTACATCTACACTGTTTTAGGACATTTTACTGAACAGTGCTGTATACCAGAGTAATTTCTCAGTCTTTTCTGTCACATCAGCACAAGGTATCTGATTGTGTGTACTTTAGTGATAGGTTGGTACCTTGGCAGTCACAAATTTGTGGATTGTATCATTTACCCTTCCTACGAATTTTGAATCAAATCTTCTATCAACCTCAAATCAACAGACTGCTTGCTCTGAAGCACCACCCTCATCTCCCACTGTATATTTAGCCTTTTCAATATCTCTCTGGGCCCATTACACTTTTCCTGAGCTGACCCTACCCAGACCAATAGTCCACAGTCAGAAACTGGGTCATCAAGCAGATCAAGCCATAACATTTATTTTTTGCCGATTATTATTGAATTATTTCTGCTGGAATCATCCTTTACCTTTGACAACAACCTTGTGGTACACAGCAAACTCCTCTTCCCTTGTGTGCCTCTGCAAATACAGTTATCTTGCTTGTGCTTCCCTGCATAAAACTTTGGTGTTGTAACAGGTACAAATAGTCCTTTCAACAACTGACATGAAGGCAGAGGCTCTAATGGTTGAGCTGTGGGATGTCATGGAGGTCAATGATGTCAGAAGAATATACAAAGGAGTGTTTATTGCATCAGCCAGAATTCTTCGAAAAGCCAAGAGATCAAACTGGATCATTCAAGAAAAATGTGAAGAGAAACAACCTTAATCATCACCTCTGTATTTCACAGGCTAAAGTGATAAAGAATTTTGCAGTCCGTATCTCCTCCACACAAAAATAGTAACACAGAAAAACTTTCTAGCAGAGCATTGATGGCCTTTCCCATTGACAGGACAGAAGTGACGCAGGAAAGATAGGTGGCCCTTGACTATTTATCTCTGCTATGGTAAGTCACACACAGAGTGAAGTATGAAGTTTTAGCCAAGGTACAAAGGGGAATAGCTCATTCAGGAAGAGATTAGATCATCTCTTTGAGCAATTTTCCCTCTAAGCAGATCCTCAAAATTCCAGGCACAGCACCAAAGGCGTTGTGGTTTAGGGGCTTCCCATTACTGCGTTGACTTGCTGATGTGGCCTAGAAGGCTACAGGAACTTCCTGATTAATTAAGACTGTGAAGGGTAAATATTTAACTATGACACAAATAAATACACATAATACTTAAACGATAAAGGCAGTGATCCTAAATCCTCATTTCAGCTACTTTTATCTGCATATGAATGCCCAATTTTCAAAAGGCTGCAGCGGTCTTCTTTGAGTTTTTTGGTGTTGGAGGAGACTTCAGGGAAACAGGTTGTATATGAAGCATTTCTCTGAGATTTCAGAAATATCAAGTAATTTCTACACAGGATTTTCAATTTTAAAAACCCACATTTTTTTTAGGAGAAGTAGTGCTCTGATAGTGATAGTGATATAATTATTTGAAGATCCTTACCTTTTTGAGACACAAATGCATGACTCAGAAGTGAGAAGAGAAAGACATGTAAGTGACTCTATTATTCACCCTCACTGTTACCCACACACTGGACTGATGGCAGTTTTAAAGAAAAGATTTATTTGACACAGTTGTCTTTCCTTCAAAAGACTTCTGCATGAGAACTAAAATTCCCAGAAGATAAATATCACTAAAGCTACTCAAAGCTGAATGTATAAAAGTGAAAATCACTATTAAATAGAACCATGGGTGGTTTAATACAAATTCAAACATTCATTCAATACGTTGCCTAGAAAAAGAAAACAAAAAAAACTTATCATTTAACAACAACTAAATTATTTTTTCCTAAATCTCCACTGTGCAAGACCATATTTGCAGGAAAGAGATTCCAAAAGAAAAATACAATTTCCTAAACATAGGCTGACAACTTTAAAACATTCATAAATAATATGATCCAGTGGGCAGGCAAGTCCACAACAATCCTGAAGATAAATGTAAAAGCATCTCTAGAAATTGTACTATTACTTCTCCTTTGATTTTTGTGGTATTTAAAATATGTTCTGCAGATTTGGAGTGTACTGAAGGTGAAAAATTAAAATACATCTCAAAATATTAAATTTACATATCAAGAATCAGATTTTTTTTTCACCTACAGTCAGGACATAAGAATCCCACTTTGAAGAATGAGGAGCCTTTAGTAATGACTCACAGTTTGCTGCAACATTTAAAACAGTGGGCAGGAGCACTCATGTGCCTCAAACTCAGTGCTTTTCTTTTTGAAACCTTGCAAGTTCCCTCTGCAGTTTTAGGTTGGTGGATCATAGATGAGGAAACTAAACACTGTTTAGACAAATGTTTAGACAAGAAAGTCATGCTAGTTTGATTTGCATCAGTTTTATACAGGGATAATTAAACTGGTGCAAGTCCCTGATTAGAATTCTTATCCCAGTTGAGTAGTGACTTACACTGTCTTATATTAGCCTGATTCTTAACTAAGGCAAAGAAATGCGAGTCTTGATCTTTGTGCAGAAATATTAATGACAATGCAGTGCAAATGTGCAACAATTTATGGCATTTCTAAGTTACCCTTCCAAGTGAATATTCACCACCCTGGTGTTTCATAACACTGTCTAAAATATGCACGTGGTTGCACAAAAAAACCCTTGTGTTAAAGTACAGCTTGTTTCATAGGAAAAAGGTTTTTTTCTATGAAATATTAAACTCTTTCAATTTCCTTTTCCTGATCAAACTTCAACCCCTTAACATGAGAGGAAATTCTTATGCTACTGGGAAGATTTTTACACCAGGGCTGCTTATTCAAGACACTTGAGCTGCTGGTGTTAAAGATGAGTTCACAGCAAAGTTCAGCCATGATACTGGTTTTAGAAGGTCTTCATTTACTAGCTCTTCCTTGCCTGCAATTGTTGCTAATACAGAGAATAAGACTGAACTAAGCTGAATTGTAAATTGAGGTCAATAAAAGTAGACTGTTATTTATCTTCACCTTTCAGATTTTGCTTGCAATAGGTCATGCAAATGACCTCAGTTTTGATAATAAGTTTATTCAAAATTTTTGGTAATGGTAGCTCTGAAAAACAAGGTATTCCTCACTGGTCTTTATGAGGATACATACAAGACTCAGTCCCCTGCAGATGGATACAGGTTGGAGCAGCAGCTGCTTTATGGGTTTTAAGAACCCTGAAAGACTGAGAACTGTTCTGACTGTGAGCAGGACAAACAACCCGCTTACCCAACTGCAACCTGCAAGATATTCTTGGCTTTTCAGATGTATATTCATTGTATTTATCTGCTAATTTTTATGAAGTGCTTTAGTTACTTATATTAAAAGCAATTTCCTTCCAAAAGATTTTTAATCTTACAGTTTTCTGTAAATATGGGAAACATTTATAATATTACATAAACTGTTAAGGGGACAAAATACCTTCCACCAGAAAGATTCCAAAAGCAACACAAAAAAATAACATATTAAGCCTCCCAACAACCTTGTGAAATTGAGTAGCAGTGCTATATCTGTATTAGAAAAGGGAAACCGGAATACTTAAAGTTTACAATTTCCTAGCAGTCACAAGCGAAGTCCATACTACAGACATGGACAGAAGTAAAGCTTAAATCCATCACACTTAACTGAGGCATTTACGTCAGGAAATGAGCTGCTAGGATTTTCCTGGGGTCAGTGAAGAGAAACAGGGACTTCCACAGAACAGTTCAGACAGCTGAGTCTTCCTCTGGGCTTGCTACTGTCTCATGACAAGCACTAAGAAATTCCCCACAGCAAAGAAAAAGCTGTTTGGGTAATTGGCATTCTCCTGGAGAAGCTGGCAGCCAATGACTTGGACAGGTGCACTCTTTGCTGGGTTAAAAACTGGCTCTAAGACTGGGCCCGGAGTGTGATAGTGAATGGAGCTACTTCCAGCTGGTGGCCAGTCACTCACGCAGTCCTCAAGGGTCAGTACTGGGGCCAGTCCTATCTGATGACTTTATCGATGAACTGGATGAGGGGATCACGTGCATCTTCTGTAAGTTCACAGATTGCACTAAGTTGAGTGGGAGTGTTGATCTGCTGGAGGGTAGGAAGTTTCTGCAGAGAGACCTGGACAGACTAGATCTATGGACCAAGGCCAACTGTATGAGGTTAAACAAGGCCAAGTGCTGGGTCCTGCCCTTGGGTCACAGCAGCCCCCTGCAGTGGGAGCAGTGGCTGGAAAGCTGCCCAGTGGAAAAGCACCTGGGGGTGCTGGTTGACAGCAGCTGAATGTGAGCCAGAGTGTGCCCAGGTGGCCAAGAAGGCCGGTGGCATCCTGGCCTGGATCAGCAATGGTGTGGACAGCAGGATTAGGGAAGTGATTGCCCTGTACTGGGCATTGGTGAAGCCACACCTCGAGTGCTGTGTCCAGTTTCAGGCCCCTCAATTCAAGAAGGACAGTGAGTGGCTGGAGCAGGTCCAGAGAAGGGCAACAAAGCTGATGAAGGGTTTAAAGGTAAGTTGTATGAGGAGCAGCTGAAGGAGATGACGTTGTTTAGCCTGAAGAAAAGGAGGCTACAGGAGGACCTCATCATCCTCTACAACTGCGTGAAAGGAGGTTGTAGTGAGATGGGGTTTGGCCTCTTCTCCCGAGCAGCAAGTGACAGGACAAGAGGAAATGGCCTCAAGCTGTGCCAGGGGAGGTTCAGGTTGGATGTCAGGAAAAAATTCTTCACTGAAAGGGCAGTTAAGTGTGGAAACAGGCTGCCCAGGGAGTTAGTGGAGTCACTGTCCATGAAGGCATTCAAGAAATGACTGGAGGTAGAACTTAGTGCAATGATTTATTTGATGTGGTGATGTTTGGTCAAAGGTTGGACTCGATCTTGGAAGTCTTTTTCAACCTTAATGATCCTGTGATTCTATAATTCTCAGTTTGGGTGGGATGATGCAGACCTAACATACCCAACCTTATTACTTTTCCCCCATTGGCTGTCTTTTTTTTTTTTTTCCCAGGGCATACAGCACTGTGGAGTAGGTTGCTTCCAAACCACATAGTGGAAGGGGAATGATGAGTTCTCAGCACCCTCAAAATGACATGCCATTTACAGTATATGTTTCATTTAGAAAAGCACTCAGTGCTCCAAATGAGATCTCCCGCAGGGCATCTCGGTTGGATAATTCTGATGACTAATAAATGTAATATTTTATTGTTACCAGAAATTTCCTAATTATGGCTGTCATCACTATAAATAAACACATTCAGGTCGTACTGAACATTATGATAAAGCCTTCCCTCCAAGCATGGGAAATATTTTTTAACTAATTTGCTACCAAATGTGGCAACATGTGAAACTGTCCTTCAGTGTAATTCCCTGATTCTTCTGCTTCTTAAAAAAAATTAATTGCCAAATAAAATATTCTCCAATAATGTAAAGCTTTCAGGCATTTCCACATTTGAAGTTTTGTCTCTTCCTTGTGGGTACCTCAGAAAATTCCAAAGACTTGAGCAATCTGACTAATAAAGCTTAGAACAGCAGGCATATTTTTGGCCAATAGATTTTTGGGGGTATATAAGCAATTTTGGATTTACACTCAAATGTGATTTTTTTTGGAGCCAGTTTATTTATATTAAGTTATTTTTACTCCTTAAATCTGGATTTTGTACATATATACTTGCACATTGAGTAGTACACTAAGAAATCCCACTAATTTGTATTCCACCCTTTGTCTCTCAACATGTTTGTGGGAACTGCACTTCAAATATCACTAGGATGAGGCTCTGCTTTGGATATGAGAATTTATTGACTCCAAAGCAGAAGGGAGCACCCAGGATAGTAAGCAGCCTCTGTGTCTAGAAAATAGATACAGGTTTGAGCTGGATGCCAAATAGGAAGCTAGTGCCCAGTTTTGGATGAAACTTTCTCACTGTTTTCTTTTAACCCTGGTCTACCTCGAAAAAGGAAAGATTTACTGGAAAGCCATTCTTTACATGGCTGTGTTAATAATGCTCATACATGCAGAATAGCAGACTCCAAATCCAATGACCACCTTTTGTTTGTGAGAGTTAGCAGGAGTTCATCATGCATCTCCTGG
This sequence comes from Melanocharis versteri, assembly GCA_013397845.1. NCBI lineage: Eukaryota > Metazoa > Chordata > Aves > Passeriformes > Melanocharitidae > Melanocharis > Melanocharis versteri. The sequence continues at coordinate 760,599 of VZTG01001350.1, read as the reverse complement.
TTGCACTTAACACCCAGATATCACGTCAACCTTGAGGTCACATGTTACATTGCAAAATGCCCAGTGAAACATAATTATAAATAAAATGTAACTTTTACTATTTCTTGTGATAGTTCAACTAGTGAAAATTGGTTTCTTAATATGAAAAAAAATTCATACACACTATGACCATCTCCCCCTTTATATTAATATAAATTTCCCTGATAGGACATTATTACAGCTCTTTAGATCTGTCCTGTTCAGGGCAGGCTCTGCCACATTTTCACTCAGCTTGCTCTGTCTTATTTTCACTCAGCTTCTCAGCAAGAGTGACATGTAAGGGATTTTCCCATCTTCAGCAACCCATATAAAATCCAAGGCAAAATTCAGCCACTCCATACATATAAGCATATTATATTTCACTGCAGAAAGCAGGGGTTAAGCCCTGATGGCAAAGACAGCACAAAGGGGCAGACTTTCAGTGGAGCCACAGCACACAGTGACAGACACTGATCTTTCCAAAAGCCATTTCTTTCTACATAATGACTGGCCCCCTCAAAACCTAGATCCCTTACCTGTTTAAAACCTAGATGAGCATGTGTTGTTAATGTTGCAAAATAAGGAAGTCAACAAAGACCACAAAAAACACCACAAAAAATAATTTAGCAAAACCATTGTAAGGATAAATTTTAGGCTATCAAATAGTTACAGATATCCCAGAAAAACTGCTCATAATTTCTTTCTTTAATGAATGAATAAAGACCATAATTTCACAGTTCCTCAGCTGTAGCTGGTAAATAACAGCACAGGTACTTTGAAGGGAAAGGAAGTGAGTTGAAGCTTTGTTTTGTTTTGTTTTGTTTAGTTTTGTTTAAGTGTATCTACCTTCTTCTAACACTTGTGTGTGTTAGCTTCTAATAGTATACTATCATTAAGCAATATTTTTAAACTTTTATGGTACTCTGCTTAAATGATGAGCAAGAAGTAAAGAAAGAGTGGATCATGTACAACTTGTTCTGTCATAACAGTTATTGCAGCCATTTAGATTTCAGGAAAAGTATATGGAACACTCATCTGTACAGTTATCCTGAATGTACATTGAATCCATCAATACTGTAAGTTCAGCAAGCCAACAGCAACTTCCTAAGCAAGACATGATGATAACATTTCATGTAACTCCTCTTTGGCAATACTTAGACACTGCAATCAAATACCAAACAGTGTCACGTGAGCCAGTCAGTTACTGCAAGAAAGAAACTGTGATGAACTGTTTGTTTTGAACTATCAGTATAAACATATTGCAGAAATGAAACCCAAGCTTAAACAATGGGGAAAGTTACCCGGTATTAAAATAAACAGTTCTAGGAAAATCTCTAAAAATGTTTACCAAGTCATCTTCTTCCGCGTAGTTTCTGTACAGAGCATTTTGCCATGTCCCTGCTTTGTCAACCAACCCCAGTTACACTGATTATAGATATGCAAATTATAATGGACAAGGCTGGGCCTTAATTGCCTGTAATTGGCTCCCCAAGCAAGGGTATTTTTATCTACAATCAAGCTTGTAGATCATCAAAGAAGCAATTTTGAGTTTAAGAAAAAAAATATTTTTTACAGAAAAGTAGAGTTGTTTTGATTCTAGACATCTGATAGTTTAGATATTGAAGAATAACAACTTTAAATTAAAATACTACAGAGTTAAGCAGGCCATGATTCTTACAAAATTTCATAGTAAGTATTTTTTAAATACCACAGGGGAGCATTTGTGCTAAGAAAATAATTCACCTTGCCAAACATTGGCTATGTAAATTTTTATTGAAAGTTATATATATTACCTGAAGTAATAAACATAGCTCCTTTATGTAAGTCAGACTGTTTCTGAAATTCTTAAACATTATTTCTGATTATATGTATCCTCTTCCAGTAAAAGACCTACAACTGTTAATTATTCTTTAGTTCATTCACAGCAGGTGCATTGTAAAATGCTGTTTACTGTAGAAAGTTTAGGGAGAAAAATAAATGCAGAGTATAAAAATGAGATGTGAGATATCTACATAATATATTCATTACACTTGAGCATTATGCATGTTTTGAAAGGAAATGAGTTGTGGCTGAGATGCTTTGTAGTGGTAACAGCAACAAAGCAAATTCGGTATTCAGAGATGCCATAAAGGAGCTGCATCAGCCTCATTTGTTCAGAGTGAGACATGGTCCTTCACACAGAGAAACAGGTCCTTTCATTCCAGGGAAAACTGACACATGGGGATACATGCATAATCCCAGTTTTATGCAAACCCCTGGGAGCAGCAGGTTGGGGGCTGGGAGGGAAAGGAGGAGGGGGATAGCTCTGCCCTCAGCCAGTTTTACAATCATTGCAGAAGAAAACAGTCCTCAAAAACAAACCCCTTTCACTGGGCTTCCTACCTGTTTAATCACTTCCCTCCCAAGTGTGAGAGGACTAACCCTCAGACATTCACACTCCAGAGACTCATATTTCCTCATGTTCAGTCAAACAGTGATCTTAGTTCAGTCTCTAGTGGACAAACACAGAATAAGTTAAGTCTTAGAAGCATGATTCAGCAGGCAATTTCCTCAAGTAAAATCATATGTGTATAAAAACAGAAAACAACTTTCCTCTTTTTAGTGCTTGTCTCAGCCTGCCAAGGCACAGTAAAATAATTTCTTTTCCTCTACATAAAACATCCGCTTATTTCCAGCCCTATATTCCCCAAGGCAGACCAAGACATTAAAAAATGAGGGAAGTAGTCTAAAAAATAAGTGCTTGGTTATATTTTCTGCATAGAATCTTCTCTCTCTTGCTATAGCCAAATATGCAAGAGAACAAATAATTTACCAAAAAATTAGAAAATCCTCTCTAAAAATTCTAGTAGTTGGGGGCGTGGGGGTGGCTGTATATGCTTTTTAACATATTTATGTTTTATATAGTGTCTGGATGAAACAAAGCTTGTAAATGAGATAGGTTTGCAGCAACTATGCTAATATGAAGTTTCAGCCCAGCCAGTAGAGTCTTCATTAGAGTTTTATTGATGTTCGTTCTTAGTATGAACTTGTGTTGGAGTTAAATCATGTATCTCTCGAATGGGTACATACAGCAGTTTCCTTGTACCATCTTACATGACTACTTGCATCACTCAGTTGTGCAATTTTCTAAGTTTTGCCAGGTCAAAATGCCAGCATGTGAACGGAAATATCACAAATAGCTATACACAGAGTGTTTATTTATTTTAACTGGTCAGGCACCCCGAAAGATTTTCTTTACCAAGGCATGGACAACATCCACGCAAGGTATGTAATTTCACGCAAGTGAGTAATCATGCTAAGGTGAATAGGACTGCTCATATGAGTGAAATTATTCACATATTTAAGCCTTTCAGACCCAAACTTCATAAAAATAATTACTTCTATTAAGTTACTGCAACACCTTGAAACCTGTTTTCTCCTTTCTAGCAAAGAATGCACGTGTACAAACACAAATTGAAGCAGGCTGTTTCAAGACCAGTGTATTCAACATGGTTAAAAAGGTTTACTGTGAAGTTTTAGAAGTGTGAATGTCTATATATTTTCCTATTTCTTTCCAGCAATCAGCTGGGTGGAATAGTATTACAGGATCTGTTTATGGAGGAACAATGATATCCTTAACCCAGTGCCTTTAAATGCTGATTTTTTAAATGCTCCCTTTTGCTGTCCAAGTAGCAGGTATCCTGCATGACATCTGAGCTGAATCTGTGAACTATAAGTAGAGCTTATAAAAACTTAGTAAGTTCTATCAGTAGAGTCTCTGGAGGATTTTTGTGTTCTCTGACTCACACACATGCACAGTTTCTTGAAAAAAAGCCTTAAGAAGTTGCATCTTTCAGTAAAGTGAAGAAAATTCTGCTCCTAAGAGCAATGTCAGTAGGAAGGGTGCACTCTGGCTAAAACATTTCTCTCCCACACAGCCAAGAACTATATCAGTCCTTCTTACTTCTGTTCTCATAGAAACTAATGAAAACTTTGAACAGCATGAACATCCCCCCAAAAAATCATTTAGTGAGAAACAAAAAAAAGAAACACTTACTTTTTGTAGCCACTGAGTGTAATTTTCCATCACATGTTCCAGATGTTGCAGTTTCTGGGAAGCGAAATCCTGTTCCACGTGAGGAGCATCTCTCTGAAGAGCATTTGTGTTGTACTGGTCTGTCGTGCTTTCACGACAGTTCCCGTCCTGTTCTGGCAGAATGAAAGTATAGGTGCACTGCCCGTGCTGAACCCGGTTAAATCTTCTCCCACTGGCTTCTGGACCCCGGCGCTGGTTAGTACAGCCTACAAGAGCAAGAATCGCTGCCAGGAAAGCAGAGGAAAAGAAAACTGACATTATTACTTGCCTTTCCTGCTTTAAGAAAAACTTTTTCTTCCTCTTTCTTTAAATTTGTTCTTAATTTCTCTTAAAGTCTTTGGAAAAAGGACTGGAGCAGCACACTTTAACAATCAAGCTTGGATAAACTGTTATTTTTTTTAATTTCACTGTGAGGATAGCTTCCTTAGTTAAAATTGGGAATATTTATTGCATAGTAGTTAAGATTTATTGTTTCCTCTCTGTTACAGTCCAGCATGTAGCCTGCTTTAGTCAGCTGCATATGCATATCCCAGTCTCTTTCCCCTACACTATCTGCTGCAGAACTGCTATTTTCTCTCAGGCTTCAGTGAGTTTTATTAAGGTTGCACTTTCAAGCCAAGCTGGAAGCAAGCAGCCTTTCACAAGACGACTTGACAGGAATGCGTGTATGAGTGCGCCCCTATGCTAAGGATGGCTGATGGCTCAGTGCAGAGGGATCATCTTACACACTGGCTGGATGCATGACCTCGATCATGCATGTCTGCCCAGCCCCTGCTGCACACAACTGCTGGGGGCTTTGGGCGAACTCGCGTAAGTTTAACAAGTCAGTCCACCTTAATACACTTCATATGTTCGCACTGACCTATTAAAATGTAGATAAAGTGTAGAAGTTTGTTGTAATCCCTCTGTAAATATACAAAGCACTGAAATTAAAAATACTTTCAGTTCTGCTCTGCTCCGTATCTATTAAAGAATTCTAGGTCGGGCGAATGACAATTACAGGAAAAAAAAGTTAAGTTTAACCCTCACTAGGTTTACCTAATTTTCTAAGACAATTGTGTTTCTTTAACAGTTATCACAGAGCTGTTTTACATCATATATTGAAATTAGGGTTGCCAAATAGTAATCGGGAAAGGCAGTTCAGAAGGATAATAATTTTCTGTGTTCGGCATCTAAACTGAGGTAACTAATTAAAGACCAGTGAGAGATGGTGACTGAACTGTTCCAGACTATCTTCTGTACTACTGCATAGTTATCACATGCATAACACTAATTTGCAAGTCTGTATGGGCTCTACAGGCACCCCTCATTGTATGTGGAAACTTTCTCTGGGGCAACTTCCTCAGAATAAGACTGTGGTAACTGCTTAAGAAACTATCTTAAATAATGCCTTTGGGATTTGCTAGAGACAAATAAAAAATGCATGGACTATAAACAGGATTGGAATATTCATGAAATTCAGAGGAATTTGGATCTCGATTCTTGCACTAGTATTTGTTGTTGTTAAATAAATACCAGCCAATACTAATGTGGAGCACTTTGCACAATATTTCCCATGAAAGCAAGTAGTCTTCTACATAGCAATAGTGCATCACTAAAAAAGCCGTCAAGGAGACCTACTTGCAAAAATACTGAGTGCGAACACCTTCAGTGCTCAGGCAATTGTGGCCTGTATCATAACTACGTTGTCATTCTAAAAGAACTGCCTGGAATATTTAGCCAGGCATCTGACCTGTTCCCATGGAAGCTATTCCTACTCAAACTGCAAAACATCTTGCGTCTGGAAAGAAACCACTGCATTTGAACCAATGAGTACTATCCCCTACAATAAAATAGAAAAAAATGAGAAATTCTTATCTAGCGCTAATTTTTTTATATATCCAATATATATAGAGAGAGAAAAAAGGGAGTAATACAAAGCCAAAAGCAAAGCATAAATGCTACTATTGCTTTGAGCAAAATCAGAGTATCCTTCCACCTCTGAACTGTTCAGACCAACTTAGCACTTGTTTTTCTGCTTCTGAAAACCAACTTCTTAGTTTGCTTTTTTCCTCACATACAGGACTTCCCATAACTCACCACCACCACCAGAACTAATGCTGCTGTGGTTTATTACACTGTCTTTGCAATTATTGTGAAATGTATTTCTAAGATATTTGCTCATCTAAGATCAGAGATGAAAAGGGAAGAAAACTGTAGGATCAGACGCTGAGCTGAAGGGTTAGCAAAAAAGCAGCTATTCCCTCTGAGGAAAAGCAAAAATACCAGAACACAAACATGGCAACAATACATGCTTTTCTTGTAAGTAAAAAGAGTACTTTATGAAAGGGCCTCAGAGCAGCTGAAGGGGGGACAGCAAAGGTGGGTGTACAAAGGCTTCCTAGATTTTTAGTTCATATTTTCAAATATGAGCACACATTTACACAAATGCCTCATTCATTTTCTGCAGAGCATTTAAGCAACAGATTTATTCACATGCAAATGTGGAAAAGTGAGATTTCAAATTTACAATTGATGTTTTTCAGATGAGAATTTCACAGAAGAGCTGGCTCACTTTGTTGCTGTTACATAGCCCCTTCCTTCTGGCTTGAGGTCATTTCTCCTTCCCCTTCTGTCCCCTTTCTTCCTGATGGATAACAGCCATCAAGACCTTCAAGATCCAGGCATCTTTGACATTTGCTTGTCTGTCTGTGGCTTAGTTCCCTACCACAGTGCCAGCCTCTCAGACCCCCGACCCCAGGCCCCAAATGGATGGATCACGGGCAATGTGCAGTACTCAGGTGTCACAGCAGGGAGAGGTGGCAGAGCTGTGCAGCAGCCAGAGCATCTCCTACCAGCACACTGCACTAAGGCTCCCTTACTAAAGAGAATCAACTTCCCCCACCTGTGCACTGTCCACATCTGAGTTGTAGGAGTAGTGCCTCTGAGACATCTTGTGTGTCCAAACACGTGGGATGTCACACAGAGGCGAGGAAGGGATGGCAGGAGTCTGGTGGGAGCCCAGGAACCATTCTGTCACTCGTAGTTTACAGCCCCTCCAGCCCACTGGACGGCAGATAAAGAGACTCATGAATTGTGATGAGATGCACTCAAATATTTTCAAGGGCTCCTGGAAATGGCAGCAGCTCTGTTGGCTACATAGAAACTCAGCAAGCTTTAGAGCTGCTCTGGCTGACCCCAGAGTCAGAGCTATTCACCAGGGTCCCTAACTAGAATCACAGACATTCCCAGTCCTGTAACACAGGGACCAGCAAGGTCAGCTTGCTGTTTCCCCAAACACACCAAAGTCGTGTTGATAAACACACTGAACCAACCAGGCCAGGTTCAGTTTACACTCCTCCCTGACACACTCATGGTTTCCTGCTTACACAGGCAGAAGTGCAACAACCAATACTGAAAAAATCTTTTTTCCAGATCTACAGATTATTCCACTTAATTCCACATTGCAATTTTATGAGGAATTCCATTTTATCCAAGGAAAACAGATTCAGAAATAAGAAGAGTTTTTATTTTCTAAAGTTCCCTATCCCTATTAAGGTGTTAACTTTTTCTTTTCAAAAACAAACCAACCAACCAGCCAAACAAAACATCTTGCTCAAGAGTTTCAGTGGTTTGATGTCTTATACCTGATTTGATAAATGTACAGTTTATTATTCCAGTACCATGTGATGTATGTGACATGTTCCAGCTTTGCAAGAACTGAAAATTTCAGTGAGATGAGGAAAAAAAATAGTTCTCACAGTTCAGTCAGAGTCACTGTGGGTATTTCTGCAGGAGCTTACAATATATCCTACAGATAAAATCTAAATGATTTGCCCAGGATTGCACAGTTGCTCAACCAGAAACTGAGTAGGGATGTGTTTAAAAGGCTCTTTATTTTCCTAAGACCACTTCCTCCATCACAATGATTAGTTTCGTATTCCGTGAACTTTTCCTTCTGTCTAACAGGGAAGGGATGGATCCAGAGGCTTCCTTCCCAGACCATGCAAAGCCTCATATCCACTCTTTATTTAATAGCTGTGCAAAATACTGTAGCTCACTATGTAATCAATCCCACAAGGTAAAATAAATGGGAATTCAACATCCAGATAAAGGTTACATTCACATGATATTGGTTCTTACATATCTAGAAATAATGCAATTTAGTGGCTTTTACCAATACATGTGCCTGCTCAGAGTTCAATTACAAATTCTTGGAAACCAAAATCTATTTCTCTTTCTTTACATTTCTGCTGCAATATGTGTTATTGCTGCAGATGAGTTGCAATACGGTTGCATCATGTCACACGCAGCACCTGGAATTACTCCAACTCAGCTTCCTCGGTGTATATGGGAAATCAGTGCAGAGTGGCTTCTGAGTACAGGTATAATGAGCAAGATTCTCTCTCTCAGTAAACCAACAGTAGAGCACAAAATATTTATTCTTAGCGTAGCACATTCCACAGAACCTCATTCTACATACATGAATTCTACCAAATAAAATGGGATCTTAAATCCCATTACCCTGACTGGTTATCTACTAATGCTTCTCCACTTAATTCAGTGGAGATGGTCCCATTTATTCATAGTGCTGAAACCAGAATAAGATGGAAGATATTGCCTGACCCTACAAAATCCAGATGGTATCGAAAGCAGATGAAGGGGAAGACTAACTTACCATGCAATAATGCTTTCTCCTACTACCTGTATGCTTTCTTTTCTTGCTCTGCGGGGAACAAGAGAGTAATCATCTCAGATAAATTTCTCCTCAGGACCGAAGTTTGTACACTCACATCTGCATACTTAAGGCATGATCCCACATAATGCTGCTTGCCAGATTCTTCCTTCAAAGGAACACGGTGATGGGTGCTCAGTCACGCTGCAGCCCAGCTCTCCCAGCATTTGGTTTCACACCTGAGAACAAGCAAACAGCTGGGAGCATTAACAGAGTGGCAAAAAGCAGCTTTTAGAAGATAGTGGCTTACAGAAACATCTGATCTACACTTTATGCTGTGCAACCTGTCTGAATTTTGTCTCACACAGAGGCTTTATTGGATTCTTTCCAATATGTTGACAGATGAGAGCAGTAGATGTTTCCTAAAAACTTATTTTCATGATGTGGGAAAATAAAGTTGTTCTTATATTCATAAGAAATCTTTGGGCTTATGCATGTAGAGACAAAGTGTGCAGATTAATTCTGTTGAATTTGCTCTCATTCCCTGAGGAAGGAGGGAATGCTACAAGCATCTTCTTGTTATCTGTTTAGGGTAAGTTTTGTCCCTTGTTTTCAAAATTTCTGGATACTTGAGTTATTTTCAAAGACCAACCCCCAACCCAGTCAAAGAGGAGGATAGTAATGGAACACAGTGGATATGATATTTCTGTTTCAAAAGGATAAAAATACATGCCCTAATCTAAAACGCCTGATGAGAAGACCAACAGTGATCTTCCACTGTAAATCCTAGACAAAACCAAAAAACTGCCTGGTTTTAAAAGATATTTTGCATGCCTACAGGCATTTCAGCCCTATCATGTGAATGTGCCTTCTGTTGCAAATTAATTGAAAGTGCAATTTGGTGGAAATTATTTATCAGCAGTGTTGTTTGGTTGAATGGTTTACTTATTCTGTGAATTATCTCTGTGTCTTAATGCTCAACAGGGAAAATACAGGGGACAAACAACAATCCATTGGTGCGTTACCTTCAGTTCCTGACTTAATTTAACATGTACCCTCAAGTGCAGTGCTACGTGTGCATCTGTTCTTGAGGTCACAAAGCAGGAACCACAATAGTGAGATATGCCTATGAAAGGAATAATTGCAGTCCCTTAGTCAAGTGTAAACAAAAAGGATTTTTCCAAATACTGGTAAAAGTTGAACACTTAACAACAAAAAAACCACTGAAGTTTCTTCAGATGATGGACTAGCAAATTAACATCTTTCCTTTGGAGTGTTAGCTCCTAAATTCTTAAGATTACAGCCTTCTTTCCTAATGGAAACCAAAATTCTGATTCAAGTGCTTAAAAAGCCTTGTTCGTGAGGAGCACTAGATACATAATTGCTAGAGACACAGGACAAAATATTGGTGGCCAAATCCCTTATGTTTTCCATGGAAGAAATATGAGATCTACCCACCCTTCCTGAGCAGGATGCTCCTGTGAGCTTAATCTTTCTGTCCTGTCAGAGCGTCTTTTCCTCACAGGCCTCTCTGTAGCTCAGACCTTTCAGCTCAGCAACTGCAGCAAAGAGGGAAATGATGCCATTGACAAGGGTGGTCAGAGCATTTGGAGGTGAGCCTCAGATATGAATCCTTCTACTGCCTGATGTGGAGAGAGGCAGGAATCAGACTCTGGTCTTTTTGGGTTTGTATATTCATAGCAAAGCCTGAGTTCATGTTTTGATTTCTTCTGCTGGTTGAGATACATCAGCCAGACTCCCCATCAACTTTGATGACACCCTGTCTTTGCTGGTCTATGACATATTTAAAATTAAAATGTTAAACATTCCCCTTCACATAGAAAAGGACATAAATCCAGGTCAGTTCTCAGTATTTATGTTCTACAAGAACTTAACTATCTGGCAAAAGTACATGTAGAAAGAATATAGACTGACTACTTGAAACATAGATAGGTTTTTTCTGATTAAGACTGATTTTCCTAAAATTTTACCTAGAATAGACTTAGATAAAATAATCCACAGGGAATTAATTTTATTTGATATAATGCTGTGGTAGAAGTTATGAACATCAACTTTTTCTCTTGACATTCTGTGGAGCTCTGATGAACTTCTACATACTTTTTCAAAAAAGACTGCAAATCAAAGGGACTAGAAATAAATGGCCTGGAAGAGATGTAATCTATACACCAAGAGGCAAAGAATAAAAAGCTGCAGAGAATGCACCAAATCTTAATTTTACAAGTTTCTGTGAAAAGTCTGGTATTATCACTTTACTAGAACAATCATAACACATCTTCTGCATTCAGTGGAAAGAAGGATGAAACCCATCCTTCAACAAGCTAATAGTAAATTATGTTGGTGAAATACCTATCTTTTGATGTAGCTGTTAAATGGGAAAACAGAATTAAGAGTTTGAATTGTTATTCTTGTATGAGTTCAACTTTAAAACAGTTTAATTGTTTCAGATGTCTGTTTAAAAGGAGAATGTGACAAATGCAATGATTTTTCCAAAATGTATGTCATTTTAAATGAGAAATTGAGTCCCAAGTGTGAGCAATCTCAATTTTGCAGCTTTTTGGATTCTCACCCATGCTGTATTTTTCATGAATGGCAACATTCAATTCCACGTGTTCTCTCAGTGTTCATCCAGCTTAGCTTAACTTTTTGGCCAGAGTTTGACTGTAACAGGAGCAGGAGAGGCCAATAGAAATTATATTACCCAATGCAAGCAGCCCAGTCTTCCAGCATTCGGGATCACCTTGCTGGTACTCGTTCTGGAGAGGATAAATAGTAAGAAAGGAAGCAGAGGGCAGAACAAGAACAATATAGATGTGTGTGACGCGGACAATAAAAAGATTTATAGCACAGGCAACCTAGCTCGGAAGCTACAGAATTCCCAGATGAGAGGAAACACTTTAAACACAGCAAATGGAACAAACCCAAAAACACTGAGAATGTTCTTCTAGAACTTGGTGAAAGACAACATAAATTTGCATTTCAGCTGAAACTAGAGGAAATATAAGCTCACCATGTCTATGTGACCTATCACCAGTCAGACAAGCTCAGATTTTGCAAAAAGATCCTTAAAATTTTACTGTTTTCCCTGAAAGAGACTCAGAATGTCAAGTTCTTTCTCTTACAGGACCAATGGGTTATCTATCTCTATTACTACATGCATTTTCAGGAATTAAGTGAAATGTTGATGGAATACTTTGATAGCAAGATTGCCATATTGGACTTGCTTGCACCTATTGGACTTCCAAGGATCTATATCCTTGCAGTCCCTAAGACCATGGCAGCTTCCTAACATTCAATCTATATATATAGCCTATATATTAACTCATTCCCAGCAGCCAAGAGTTAGGTACTGGGTGACAGATATAGCAGGGAAAAAGGCAGGAATAAGCCACCAGGAATCTGAGGTATAAGAGGTAAATAAACAGCAGTGCAGCCATGGAAAGGGAGAGGCACAGAGAGACAGTCTGGAATTAGGAATTGCAAGTATTTCTTATTTAAGAAGGTGATTTATAAATAAAATGTCTCTTATATTTTATAGTGTACTTTTCTCCCCACACCTATTATTTATTTTTGCAAACAGCTTCTGGTTTCACATTCCATATGTGTATACGAGGCAGAGACTTGGCTTTCTGTGCGACATTCTGGCAGCATCCCCATAATACCAAAATTCATCATTAACTAACTAGAAACCTCAATCAACTGGTCAAAATTATTTTAAGAGACCAATCAGCTTCTTCCCAACTGTACATGTCATTTTTAATTAGGAAACAAGAAGCCAGACAACACAAATAAATAGCAGTGAGGCAAGAGGCTAGCTATGGTTTGTGAGCAGCTTTCTGCGGAATCCCACCAGCAAGTCACACCAGCTGCACTGCACTAAATAACCTCCCTGCATCCACGTGTCACACGTCTTGGATGAAGTGTAGGATGCACTCACCCTATACTTAGACAGCAAGCTGTCATAATTTTACGTGGGAGAAACATTTATCAAAAATTGGCTCTGATTAATTGGCCTGCGAGACTCAAGTCATTAACAGAATTCAGAGATAGTATTTTTGAACAGTTGGAAAACAGAGATAGGAATCTGTGTGCTGGGGACTAGGGTATTCCTAGCACCGAGGCTGAGGCATTGTGCTACACATTTCTAACCAGCCCCGTGGCACAGACATCCCCATGGCACAGACATCCCCATGTCACACTGCAGTCACAGGGAAGGAGGGCGACCTTCCCTTCAGAGATTCCCTCTAGACCTCTTCTACAACCTGCTCTGGCACACGTGCCCAGTGTTGTGTGTAAAACTCACTCCACAGGATGCTGTGGGATTGTGGTTCCCTGCTGAAAGCAGGCAGCGCGACAGTGTTTGAGATTAGCACCCACAGCACATGGCTGGAATATAGGTCCCATGCTTCTATTCACACTGAAGGTCTCAAAATGCCCAACCACTATAGCCATAAAAATGGAGATAATGGAACTACAAATATCTTTGGTTTCCTCTAATGCCAGTCATCATATAAATGCTATAGCAACTGTATTGAATCCAAACACGTTCATAAGTATAATGAGATTTGCAGTCAGTTCTTCAGCCACTTCTGTGAACACAGTACAGTGTAGGACCTGTGACACCCCAGCAATACTTCTGCTGCTGCTGTATCCCTTGGAAAACCAGCTCTGAAAAATGAGCACCAGAGCCTGGACTGTGTCCTCAGGAACATGTGTGCTTAGGCACCAGGTCACTGGAGCACTAGTAGCCTGAGAGCTTCATTGCAGCTCGTATTTTATGAATAGAACACAAAATGGTTTGAAGTACAATATTTAAAAATGAATGTTTTCTCTGCGTACAGCACTCACTGGATATCTCACATACATTAACCCGGGGTACTCAAATGACCCAGTGCCTCCAACAGCTCAATAGCTTTGAGTGTAACTCAAAGATGAACTCTTAATTCACTTTGATCATCATAAACCCATCAGCACATTACTAGACATTTAACTACTGTATGCCAATAAAAATGTTGTTTAAACTGTTAACTGCCTGTTTAAAGCAGTAATTAATCCCCAAGATCAACACCTTCAAAATCATTGCCACAGGGCATAGATAAATATTAACCTTGGCTCTTAGGGAGTGTTGGGCTCATGACCTGGGAAGGGATCACTCTTGGTAGTTTAGGGTTTTCTCCCCTGGTCTGCCATTGAGATGTTGTATAACTCTTAGAGGAAAAAAAGTGTCAAAACCATTATTCTATTTTTAGCATCCTTGATGTAACCTTCTTACTCAGAATGTGGAGTTTTCTAACTGCAACTTTCTCTGCATATTTCCTGTGAAATAATTAGACCCCATCCTTTGGATCAGGTAAAAATAATCTTGGTGAAATGATGAAGACTGAGTGGGACACGACTCAAGGAAATTCACATTTTCCTTTTAAAAGGATGACCATCCCTCTCCTGTTTGGAGACTGTGCTCAGCAGATGCCCACTGAACATTTATCAGCCATGCATGACCAGGTAGGTCCCAGAGCAAGAGCCAGGTTTGTGGCACTGAGTTAATTTGAGCTGTAACTGCTGCAATAAGAGAGCAGGAGGCAGAGAAGAAACACAGTAAGCAGGGGAGTAGATAGGTCTGTATCCAACCATTACTGTTGGTAAAGTACTTTACATCCCTTGTATAAAAGATAAAAAAAACAGGTGATTATATAATGTAATGTATTCAGTCATTTCAGTAATTTATACAACGCTGTTATTGCACTTTATAAAAAGTACCATCTGGCCAATAATATTTTTTATATAGAAAATCATTATTTTAAAACAAGTGGCTAAATGAGGACAAATTTAACCACCAAAATTCTAAGTACAGCTTTAAAGATGTAAACCAGATCCAAGCAAGCCAGGCTCTGTGGAATTTTTTTTGCATGATAAAATCTTGCTCTTTAGATTCTGAAGTGTATAAAAGAAATATCCTGTACACAGATTTTTCATGTGCTCTAACTACACACACATCCAAATCTGAAGTGCCATGAACTCAGGCTCCCTTCATTCCCTACCCCACATGACACTATATAAATGACTGGGACCACTTATAAGGGAAGAAGTGCAGAGTGCAGTGACATCTGATGTGGCTCTGCTTACTCCGCCCTTAATTAATCTGCTTCTGTAAGCTCTCTATTGCCCATTTGGTATTTTTAAATAAATTTTTTGATAAATATGGAACCGTCACTCTAAATGCTGCCATTGGCAATAAGCAAGTATAAACTCACCATTCCTAAAATACACATTAAGGTAGTTGGACATGCAAAGCAAGGCTGTGCATCTGAAGGCACTCCCTGTGCACCCCTCTGGAGGCAGGGAGGCTGTCAGACTTTGTCTAGTACAGTAGAAGCAGGCAGAAAGGTCTATGGGGATTGAGGAATGCTGGGGAAATTGTAATGTCATTACTACGTTGCCATCATACTGTTTTTCTTGCTTTTTTGAAATAAATTACATGTACCACTTATGTTCTGCTGGGGCCTGTCAATGTGCGAGGTATAAGCATTAGGAGGTATCACTTTTTCTACCGTGTGCTGTTCATGACAGAAAGAAAATCCATATCACTCTTCCAAAATTCCTGCAGCAGGCACTACCAACAATCACTATCAACAATTTATATTGTGAAAGTTGCTTTGTGCCATGCTATTTTCATACTACGTGTGACAAGTGAGATTTTCGATTTTCAACAGCATAAGACAGGTCCTGAAGACTTGAATGGGAGCATAAGCAAATATAACTCAGAGCAGAAGTGATATTAAATACTCTAAAGCAAGGCAATCTCTCAATTAATAAAGTGTGAAGGAAACAAGACACCAGCATAGCTACTACTTTCATTAAATTGTTACTTTAGATTATCCCATTCTCTCTGTTTTCTGCAACACTTTTGAAGTTTAAACTTCTTTTCCTCAACCTTTCTCAGTGTATCTTTCTGCCACATCATTTACCAGAATTATGTCCTACGAAGTATATGATTCCTAAAAGTGCAGGACCTCACAGGGGGGAATCTAAATTCTGAAGAAGCACAGGAATATTCGCCTATAGACTCTTAACAAAAAAAATAAATTCTTCCTCTAATATGTTCAATAATGTTTATGCAATTAGTACATGATTAAAACATTTGGCTGAGAATATCATGTAAAAATGAGAAGTGGCTTCACTGTTGCATCAGAGAGTAGACAATATTTGAACTCAGTAGACAGATCAGTACTGATGGGAAGATTTCAGCTGCACAGTGCGCTCTTCCTTATTGACATGATGTGAAAGACTCAGTTCAGTCTGTAATCTACATCATTTACAGAAAGACAACCATCTGGCATCCAGACAGCTAACGATCTGCTCTGAGTCACTTTTCAGTCAAACCATAGTGATGCAAGGTGCTTGAGCAGCAAATTTGAAGCTGCCTGTACTAAATGGTTTAGAATGCCTTGGCAACACAGGCTGCTGCAAATAATTGGATCTTCCTCTGCACACTGACAAAATTTCATGAGAAGTTCAAGATCTTGGTCCGTTTGACTAATGTGTTGTATGAACGTTGCCCAAGATATCTAATTGATCTGCTAAAGATCGTGGCTGATAAACATCTCCAAGCGTAGGCAGCTCAAAAGAAAAAAGGCTGTCTTTTCAGGGAAAGGAGTTGGTTGCTTGTGCTTAGTTCAAAGACTTCAGAAGGAAAGTACCTTACAAGTTTCTAATTCCAGATGGAAGGCACATTTGTCTACAAAGTATTTAAGCAACACACATACACGCGTGGCCTCTTTCTTTGCTTTTTGGTTTTATTTTTGTTGGGTTGTGGTTTTTTTGTTTGTTGGTTTGGGGCAGTATTTTGTTTGTTTGTTATGCTTTAAAACCTACTTATTTGTCAAAAGCCCTGTGCAAATGCTACGTATATGTCACAAAGGCAGGAGACAAGTATTATGATTCCCCAGTCCAAACACTCTGATGATGTGGAACATCCCTTAAGAAAGGAGAAAGATGCAACTAAGAGAAAGGAAATATAAATAGGCCATAGTTTTGTAATAGGTTCTATTATAATCAACTAGTATATTTTCATAGACATAAATATTTCCTTAGATGAGAGAAAAATAGAAGTGTTATATGAAGTTGGAGGTCAGGAAGCGACTGGGAAGTTGGGGTGAGATTCATGTCTAATCTCCCATTGGTGGGAGACTTCCACTGGTGGAGGATTTGTGAGAGGAGAAGAGGGTTTTTGGAAAAATGTTGCCTGTGTATATCAGCACCTTTATATGCAGATGAACCTCATAGCAAAGCAGTTCTCATTAGTGTTAAATCACTACCACCCCTCTTTTCCAAAAGGGTAAAAGAATACTGAAGTGAGAATATGATGCTTGTGGGTAGTTTAGCTTAGGAAAGAAAGCATATGCTTTGTAGTACAAGAGCGTTTTCTAAACATAGAAGTTTTGAGATAAATTTATTATGATGGGAAAATCATTATTAGAATCCACACAAAAAGAGAAATCCAATAACAGAAAGCTGCAGCCCATTGTTTAACTCTTCAGCTTTATGCTACTGCTCTGTATTTAGGCACTGCTCTGATTTAATAAGAATGATTTTGCTGTTCTACTAACCAAAGAAAAGGACAAGGATCTCCCATGATGGGACCTCTTCCACATATTCTACTACTAGTAAAAAAAGTCATTAAGTAGTTAAAAAAGATAAAGGTAGGTAAGCTGCATTTAAGCAGATACAAAATTGAACAAGATACTCATACAATATCTTTCATGTTCATGTAAGATTTAAGTGATGCAATGGACGCATATTTATAATTTTACTCTTGAAAAAAATAACTCGAAATTAAATCCCCTCTGGAATATCCATGCTTGTAGGAGAGGCTATTTCAAAAAATATTAGTTTCTGTTCCCATGCACTTATGTATACAGGCTTTTGGAATGTGTTTCAAACCAAAGGAAGTCCCAGCCACTGCAGCAAAGCAAAGTCCAGATTGTCAGAAGTTAGTTTGATCTCTACTGCACCGTCACTAGTATGTTTTTGCTATCTTTTTGAATCATAGAATCATTTAGGTTGGAAAAAAACTCTAGGAACATAAAGTAATCCCTGCACTGTCAAGTCCACCACTAAACCACATCCCTGAGTGCCCTGTCCACACGCCTTTTGTATCCATCCAAGGATGGTGACTCAGCCACTTCCCTGGGCAGCCTGTTCCAACGCTTGGCACTACTTTCAGTGAAGAAAGTTTTCCTAACATCCAATCTAAACCTCAGCTGGTGCAACACGAAGCCANGAGCGCGGGCCCCCCCTGCCGGCCGCGGCGCGCACTGCGGCAGCGCGGCGAAACCCGCGGCGAGCCCTGCGCTCTCGTGCGGGGGTCACCGGCCGCGGTTTGAGACCCCCCACAGCATCCACCGTTCCTGCAGTCCAGCTAACCGCGCCCGCCGGCTGGAAATGCGGCTGCAACGGCGAAACAGCGAGAACACGGCGAAAAGGCAGAGGTCCCGTCCTGTGCCTACCCCTTCCTTTAGTAAATGCAGTAAGTGTATCCTAGGGTCCACGAGGCCAATTTCGGAATAGCTGCAAGTATCACTAGCAGATCATTAAATATAAATAAATATATAAATAGATATAAAGATATCAGTAAAAATNTATTTATAATTTTACTCTTGAAAAAAATAACTCGAAATTAAATCCCCTCTGGAATATCCATGCTTGTAGGAGAGGCTATTTCAAAAAATATTAGTTTCTGTTCCCATGCACTTATGTATACAGGCTTTTGGAATGTGTTTCAAACCAAAGGAAGTCCCAGCCACTGCAGCAAAGCAAAGTCCAGATTGTCAGAAGTTAGTTTGTTCTCTACAGCACCATCACTAGCACGTTTTTGCTATATTTTTGAATCATAGAATCATTTAGGTTGGAAAAAAAACTCTAGGAACATAAAGTAATCCCTGCACTGTCAAGTCCACCACTAAACCACATCCCTGAGTGCCCTGTCCACACGCCTTTTGTATCCATCCAAGGATGGTGACTCAGCCACTTCCCTGGGCAGCCTGTTCCAACGCTTGGCACTACTTTCAGTGAAGAAAGTTTTCCTAACATCCAATCTAAACCTCAGCTGGTGCAACACAAAGCCATTTCCTCTCATCCTATTTCTTGTAAACTGGGAGAAGAAACTGAGTCCCATCTCGTTACAACCTCCGTTCAGGTAGCTGTAGCGAGCAATAAGGTCCCCTGTGAATCTGCTTTTCTCCAGATTTTCCCCAGTTCCCTCAGCCACTCCCCACGAGACTTGAAAAAAATAGATGTTTGAAATTCCTGTTACACTCTGATGCAAGAAGGTGGCGGTGTTTGTTGGTTTACTTAGAGATATTAGAGGGACAGCGACAAAGCGATTCTTTCCCAGGGTGCGAGCAGTTCCTAAAGCTGATTAGCTGCTGCTACGCCGCTGGTTAGCAGCCGGTTTGCCCT